>JAZDUH010000092.1:2855000-3439075 GCA_036419115.1 Scarus forsteni | reverse complement strand
GGCCTCCACCAGTAAAAAGTCGACATCTTCATATTTCAAGAAATTAACTTAAAAGTACAACCATTTGTTATCTGTATCTGCTTTTCCGCTGTGTTGTTGCAATAAAACGTAACAAAAAAAAAAGAAAAGAAGACAAATATTTTATTTGTGCACATTCCAGATTTTGCTGTAAACTGTACACACAAATATATATATATATTAACACTGAATTGCACAAATATGTTAGAAACATTTAGAAAGTTGGTTTGAGAAGTTGACCCAAGTTCTCAATTTTTTCCAAGATGGAAGCATTTTTGTGCCAATTAGCACGCATTAACGCAGTCTCTCTAAAAATAAAAAGCTACAGTAAAGTCCTGCACACTGTCTGAATCACACAAATATGTAAATGTTCTTCATCTATAAAGCCCTTTACAACAACCAAAGTGCTTTACAATAGATAGGAAATAAAAAGGGGAAAAATAAAAAAAATAAAAAACAATGAAAGCAGTAAAATAAAATGAAAGTGTAACCACACTACAGGGTTTGAAAAGTCCAGATCCGGTCAGAAATAAGAGCTTATTCCAGCAGAAGTTGATCAGATGATCAGATCTCAAAGCTCTACCAGGCACCTGAACACTTAAACACTCTGATAAATACGCGGGGCGAGGCCAACCCTTTTGGACTGTTAGGGCTGAAAACAGCCACTTTGAGTAAAATTTTCTCTGTTATTTGACCATAACTTTTCTTTTATTGAAGCAAATTGAATGAATTTTGGGCAGAAAGCTTATTTTTACATACATTATGTCAATACGATTTCAAATTTTTCAAAAGGTCAATAGGTCACTGTGGACAAATTTACTGTACACTCGTACTGTTATGGCTGTTTTCAGCCACTATACTTTTAACTGTTCTAAAAACATATCAAATCAATTTTTTTTCTTTACTTTGCACGTATTTATCTTCATTCACTTCTGCCCTGCACAAAATTACCAAGCATTGGAAAATAAAAGAAAACATTTAACCTCTTGATGGCCATTTAAAGAATTATGGGATGGATGACAGGAAGGATACACCATCAAATGACCTATTTGTCAATATAAAACATGATCAGAGACAAAATAATTTTTACATGGCATCATAGTTTTAGATGTGTCAAAAGTTAGGATTATCATTGGTTTTTAATCATTTTTCATTTTTTGTAGTATCAGTTTTTTCAAAAAGTTAGGCAGGTACTGTTATAGCTGTTTTCAGCAACTAACTTTTAACTGCTCTAAAAACATATCAGATCTATATTTTTTCTACTTTTTTTTGTTTAAATCTCCTAATCCACTTCTACCCTGCTCAAAACTACCAAGCATTAAAAAATAAATAAAAATTGCAACCCCTCGAGGGCCATTTAAAGAAATAAGGTCTCTCATCATGGGAGGGGTAAAACATGAAATAACCCATTTTCAATATAAAAAATATAAAGAATGTTTATGTGGTATCATAGTCTTGGATATGTCCCTGATTAGTAACATCATTGACTTTGATGTATTTTAAGTTTTTGTGTAGCATCAGATTGTCAAAGGAAATTACTAAAATGGCTGTTTCAGTTGCTCTTCCAATCAGAAACTGATCATGAGCAAATGTGCACACACTCGCCCCTTAAGCTGGGCATTCACTGTACGACTTTTTTGATTGCGGCGTTCAGCTGCTGCTCATACTGTAGGAGTGAATCGCAGAGGTTAACAGTTCACAGCTCACGGTTCTTCTTCTCACACTATACGACCTAATGCTCGGATGCGATCTGACTGTTCACACTGTTCGTCCATGTACGACACGCATGGATGTATCATAAGAACTTAAAGTCTTATAATACATACATGACGACACGTCGGACTCTTGTATCCGGAAATGCAACTTAAAAAGAAGCAGTAGTAGAAGAAGAAGTGGAAAGTGGTCGGATGCTCACAGATGCGAATGAACAACAAACAAAAACACATTCCCTGAATAGACTCCGCTGTGCCTGCCACAGCTCAACAAGTCCACCCTCCATTGATTGGGTCCAGGTCCGCTGTGATGCCATGCTGCTCCGTCTTGTGCATTTGTTTTCTCTTCTGTATCTACTTTTGTGCATGTGTAGTGTGACATAGCCTCACGAGGATTTCTGACAGGTTTCATATTCATCCAATCGATTGGGAGGTGGTCGTGAGGTGTCAATCGCTTCTTGTTACCTCGTGTATACTACACAATGTGAGATGCAGGATAGAGCCAGAACTCAACCTGATCTTCATAATAGTCGCACAGGTGAAAAAATCGTGTCAAAAGGGGCCAAAAATCACACAGTGGATGCCCAGCTTTAGTGGTGTAAAAAAAGAACCTAATTAGCATTAGATTAATGAACATATATAACCATTTATTCACAAAACACAACATGACACCAAATTCAAATGCACAACAACAACCAATTATCAGTTATTCACACCTGAACTGTAGTGGAAGAGTTGATGGATGGATGGAGAACAATAAACAATAAGTAGTAGAATGGGTGTGTGTGCGTGCAGGTGTGCGTGCGTCCCATATTATTTCAAATGGCTATTACAAGTTAAAGGTTTTATTTATTTTTCAATGCTTGGTAGTTTTGAGCAGAGCAGAAGTGGATTAGGAAGTTTAAGTGAAAAAAGTGGAAAAAAATATTGATCTGATATGTTTTTAGAGCAGTCAAAATAGTTTGTGGCTGAAAACAGCCATAATAGTAACAGCGTAACTTTTTGCTTTAAATCTGTTGCTACACAAGAACTAAAAAGACATCAAAGTCAATGATGTCACTAATCTTTGACATATTCAAGACTGTGATACCCTGTAAAAAATCTCCGATCTCTGATGACTTTTTTTATAGAAAATATGTAATTTCATGTTTAACCATCCCATAATCAGTGGCGTTCTTTCTGTTATATTGCCCTTAATGTGTTTAGATTTGTTATTTATTTTTCAATGATTGGTAGTTTTAGCAGGGCAGAGGTGGATTAAGAGATTTATGTGAAAAAAGTAGAAAATAATATTGATCTGATATGTTTTTAGAGCAGTCAAAAAAGTTAGTGGCTGAAAACAGCCACAGCAGTTCCTGTGTAGAGTAAACTTGAACAGTCCACAAGAGCTTTGAAAATAAACATTAAAAGTTTAAAATCAATTCTAAAAAGGACAGGAAGCCAATGTAGGGAGTTAAGGACAGGAGTGATGTGCTGTCGTCCGTTGGTGTTGGACAAATATGTCGGATCAAACTGTCCAGGTTAAGGGGTTTTGTGCTTAAAAAACTCTGAAGAGGCCTTAAAACATTTAAAGCATTGAGCTCAGACTGTGATTACTTTTACAAGAATTAGACATGACCTCCTCTTTAAGCAAACAGCCATGATATTAATGATTAGTTCTACAAAACTTCAGATCAACCTACAAATGTGACGACAAAAAAATCAACCCAACCGTAGAGCCTTGGTTAACTAAACATTATAGAAGAAAAATGTTCAATGGAAGGTAAAACATTTAGATAACAGTGCAGCTATCATCACACACAGTCATCAGGAGGGTCTTCAGATCACAAAAACAGGCTCACACAGGAGGAGAACCGACCCTGGACCACCTCGACTTAGACCAGGACTCATCAGACCTCCAGTGCTAAAGAGGGAGCTGCAGAAACAGGATCAGGGTTTACTGGACAGAAGAGAGAGCAGCGTGGACTTACTCTGAGTGTGTCCTGCAGGGAGAGCGAGGAGCGAGTGGAGGAGCAGGAGCCATGAGGACTGAGCAGAGGAGGAGCCCCCTCCTCTATTTATAGGAGGACGTTTACACCACAAAGACCTGAGGCCGAGCCGCAGCAGCTTTCCCACACTCTGAGCACAGCACACTTTATGACCTGAGAAACTGTGAGCTGATGTGACACATGAACTCTTTACTACAGTTTAATTTATCCTTATCTGTCATATTGTAGCTTAATTTGGGCACATTTCCTAGTTTTCTTCACAAAACTTTGGTCCTCCAGAAACGTTTTGTTAGGATTGCAACCCGGTCTGAGCCTCGTGCATCATCAGTCCCTCTCATGAAAAGACTCTAAATTCTTACCGTTATGATATTAATATTTTTCAAATATGTGTTTTTATTTACAAAATACTTTCAAGTGAGGGGAATGTTCCTGAACAGTTCAAGATGTATTTTAAAGAAAATTCGCAGGTTCATTCTTACTCTACCCGTCATTCTTCTGATCTTCATCATTCAGACATTCAGTCTAATGTTCGGAACCTTGGTGTCATCTTTGATAACCATTTTAACTTTGATAAGCAGATCAGTGCCGCCAGAAAGCAAGCTTCTTCCAACTCCGTCTCTTAGCTAAGACTAAGGCCTACTTCTCACAGGTAGATCTTGAAAAGACTATCCATGCCTTTGTTACATGTAGATTGGACTACTGTAACTCTTTATACATTGGCATGGATAAGTCATCAACTAACCGCCTTCAGCTCATTCAGAACGCTGCTGCTTGACTCCTCTCTGGCAAGAAAAAGCGTGACCACATTACACCAGTCTTGGCGTCCCTCCACTGGCTCCCAGTCCGCTTTCGCATTGATTTTAAAATTCTTTTAATCGCTTTTAAAGCCCTCAATGGTCTTGCACCTCTCTACCTGTCTGAAGTCCTACATCTTTACTCCCCAACCAGAGCCCTAAGGTCTTCTGACCAGCTGCTGTTGGAGATCCCCAAAACCAGACTTAAGCTGAGAGGTGACAGGGTCTTTGCAGCGGCTGCCCCTAGACTGTGGAACAGTCTCACCGTCCATATTAGAGCCTCCCAGACCTTAGAGATTTTTAAATCTTCCTTAAAGACCTACTTCTTTTCCCTGGCGTTTCATCAATGAGCTCACACAAATCACAGGCACCTTAGTTTTTAGTTTTTAAATTTTTACTGTTTTATTACAATGTTTTTCTATCTTTTTTATTGTTTTTATTGTTATATTTATTTATTTCTATGTATTTGTGTACAGCACTTTGATTGACTGCTGTCTTCTTGAAGGTGTTCTATAAATAAAGTTGACCTGATTTGACTTGACTTCATCCTCCAAAAATTCTTACTTGCAGAGGTCAATTTTCATTCCGATATAGAGGCAGCAAATTATGGAATAATTTTTCTTACCTGTTAAAGAAAGGTTCCTCAACAAATTGTTATAAAAGATGGATCATTTAATTACTAAAATTTACTAAAATAATTTCTAAATTACTAAAATTAGTTACTGTATGTGTATATTTTTTGATAATTTTTTTTTGTTTTCATTTATGGTCACTTTTTCTCTGGAGTCATTGGCAATACGATCCTTCATAGAACTCGCTCATACAGACCACTCGTGTTTTTTATTTGATCTTTTAATTTCTTCTTTTTTATTTGTGGTGGTATGTGTTTTGTTATTAGTTTGTCATAACTTCTGAGTACTTTGTTTTTGTTAGATTGCTTTTTCTTTTTCTCCTTGTCTTGCATGTTTTATGTGCATATAGTATTGTGTAACTTTGATATACTTTAGGTGGAGGCTTCAAATAAGTCCTTTGGGCTTTTCGACTCTTCCTGCGCCTCATATAATTGTTTTCTTTGACTTTTGTGTTAACTTTAATGTGCATCACTTATAATAACAAAACAAGTAGGAAGCTGTGAGTGGTGTACCTGCATAGGTAATGAGTGAATGTGTCTGAGGGAACAAAGTAAGAGAAAAATAACAACAGTAATAATATAAAAAAAAAACAATAACAACAGCAGCTCAACTTCTGACACAAACCAAGAGGACAAGAGCAAAGTTCACTGCTGGTCACTAATAATCTGTCAGAGTTAAATACGTATCAACATTCCTTCAGTGTCTTTATGGCCATCCTCTTCATCTTGTACATATATCTTTGTCAATTCTGCATCCATACTAAACAAAGTATTATTTGCAGATGACGCAAACTTGTTTTTTTCCCCACAAAAATCCAAACACACTGGAACACATCATCAATAGTGAATTAATGAAAATAGACACATGGTTTAAATGCAACAAACTCTCTAAATATCAAAAAACAAACTACATTGTATTCCACTCCCATAAAAAAGACAACATTAAACAAATTTCCCTGAAAATAAATGAACAAAACATTGTGAGCGTCAGCTCTACAAAATTCCTGGGGATCTACATTGATGAGTTCCTTAATTTCAAAAAACATATTGAAGATCTCACAAACAAACTGTTCAGAAATGCTGCCCTGGTTTTTAAGTTGAGACAGTTGAGACAACTCTCTGCACTTCTCGTTCTGTACAACAGAAAACAGATTTTCCACCGCTACAACCTTCTGAGGCTTAGTGAGTACAACTACCTACAGAATGCCTGTGTAATGTACCAGACTGTCCACAAATTAAACCCTAAACTATGTGACCTCATCCCAATCTGTGCTCCTCGGCACACCTATGCCACCAGGAATAAGAATCTAATTGCTGGGAAAAAACTAAGGCTAAAATGTGCAAGCTTTAGCATTGTATGTACAGGAGCACAGATTTGGAACGAGCTTGATGAAACACTAAAATGTCACATTCCATCTCCACCTTCAAGAAAAAACTAAAAATCAAACTTCTAGTAAAGTATGTTTAATGTTTAATGTGTTGATCAATAATTATATGAATACCTGTCTCTTTTGCATCTATTCCTCTTCCTTAGCTAACACTGTTACCATACTTCACAACAATCCAATGTAACCAGAATACTGAGACTGTCTATTGTTTATTGTATGTCTATTATGTATTTGTTTGTTGTCCATGTTATGAGGATATCTGGCCAATATCCTTTATTCATGGAAAACCAGGCCCCTGTTAAAAGCTCTCAACAGCTTCCTTGGGGAGACCCTTTTCACACACCTGATTGTGTTAAGAAGAATAAATACTTGCTGTATACTCCAAGTATTGTATTGTATCTTCTGGATGATAATTGTGGATAAACTAAACTAAAGTTAACTAAAAACCAAACTAAACTAGGGCTACGTTCACACTGCAGTCCTTACTGCTCAATTCCAATGTTTTGTTTGTCTGTTCAGATTCGTCCTGTAAATGTGTCCTGACTGCAGACTGTGATGTGAACAGCTCAGACTTCAGAAGTGACGCACATGCTCAGTTTAACATTAACGACATCAGGCACAGCACAGTGTGATGAGGGAAACAAACAGAGCAAAACTGAGCTTCACAGTGCTGGAGAAGTTTGTTCCTGTAACACAGAACCTGATGTTACAGCAGCTCACCTTGAGTGAGCTCTTATTAAAGTAATGACGACTATATTTTATTTTTTATAAACCGTAAGGCGGACACTCTTTCCTGCCAATGACAGATCAGTGCTGGAGAACCAAACATCTCAGAGCCATATGGCCCTTTTCCATTAGCCCCAGTCGTCTGCCCAACGGGGTGCAGTGTTGCTGTAAACAGCTGAGCAGCTCTGTGGTGACGTCATTTTGAGCGTGACACAACAATCTGTGTCTTTTTGTCACAAACCGAGTAAAAAAGGAAAGCAGAAGAAGGCTGCAGGTGGTAAGAAGAAATACCCCTTGAGAAGCATAGGAGAGTTTTGGAAGCTATACAACAGAATGAAGCCGAGGACGAGAGCAATCCAGCTGCGAAGAAAAGACGTATGAGGCATTGGCGATTGCTCTAAGACTGCAAGGGAAGCTCAGCTTCCCCTAAAATGTCCCTAAAAAAGTGGTGATATGTCCTGCTGTGTGTACATTTCATTGACTAAATATGCGCTAGAATACCTTCGTCTTTTGTTCAGAATCAGCTACTTATCACAGGTAACTGGAGCGACTTCCTTCTCATTCATCCCCACAGCGTCTCAGCGCTTTAACACAGTCGGACGCTGAGCGTCTTCTGACTTCGGCGGGGAACTGTTGAGTGGGTTCCTCCACTGTGGAACCTGGTCGGTCATTGGATAAACGCTGGGCTTTTGTCTCGCCCAGCGGACGCACAGCGTCACTGGGGGTCTATGAGGCAGTGGGCTGGCCTGGACGCTTGGCTTCTGCATGATGATTGGATGATCTGTCTGAGGCCGAATCCCTTTTTGATTGACAGTGAAATGAGCCAATCAGCGATCTAGAGGTATAACCGGAGCATCTTCTAAGTTTTACATTCAGTTGTTCTGTACTGATCTGGAGGCTTTATCGATCACCAGCGGCTTTATCTTTCTAAAAAACGACTAGCGTTGTGTTTGAAGATTCTCTCCTGTCACTTTTTCTTTTCACAAACGAGCAGCTGCGGAGCTTCTCCCCCTGTCACTCACACTTACAGCCTGTCAAACAGTAGTCTCACGTAGCCGCTCCAGCTGCTAGCAAGCTGCACATCATAGAATTTACATTTAAATAAATAAACAAATTTATGATGTCGGAAAAAAGGCCGGAAAAAAATGAGCTTCCCCTCCTTGACTGACCAGCAGGCGCCACTGGTATGAGGGTAAGCTAATGGTAGCTACTGCTAGCATGCTAGGTCGTCAGCTCATGAGTCATCGATGATGACATTGTCTGACCAATCAGTAGCCGACAGTCGGTTAAGTCATCTTTAGTATGGACTCAGCCCGGATCTGTTGTGTGACAAACGTCTAAAAATAAAATTCAAATGAGAAGATCATAATGTTAAACAGATGTTAGTGAATAAATATGAGGAAGTAAAACACGTTAGACTGAAATAAACGTCACTGCTGTAGAAATGCAGGAAGAACTGGAAACAGAGCCAGACTGTGAAAACTAGGGCCCGACCGATATGGATTTTTTTAGGCCGATGCCGATTTTTGGCAGAAAATAATACAGATTATTGATTTAAAATATGTATATATAAAACAAATTTTTGAAAGATAATTGGTCCAGAAACACATCTATGAATAAATGAATGTCAGGCAGAACATTTCATAGTTTAAAAGTACTTGGACCTTAAGTATTTGTTTAACTTTACAGCTTGAGTAGGGCTGAGTAGAGTGGGGCCAAGGCGTGCCAGTGGAAAAGGGCCATTAGTGCACTGAACAGGTGAACAGTGAGGCTGTCAGTATCAGTGTCTCTGCGTCCTGTGAACTGTTATTTTAGCCTGATTAATCCATTCAGTCCATGTTTCACAGTAGGTACAGTGCTCTTTTCTTTGTATGCTTCATTTTTGTGTCTGTGAACATAGAACTGATGTGACTTACCAAAAAGCTCCAGTTTTGTCTCATCTGTCCAAAGGACATTCTCCCAGAAGCTTTGTGGCTTGTCAATATGCGTTTTAGAAAGTTCAAGTCTCTCTTTTTTATGATTCGCGTTCAACAGTGATGTTCTCCATTCAGTCCACTTTGGCTCAAACAGTGATGGATGGTGTGATCTGACTCTGATGACCCTTGACCTTGGAGTTCTCCTCTAATCTCTTTGAAGTTGTTCTGGGCTCTTTGGTTTCCATTCATTTTCCATCTCTCTTCAGTTTGTCATCAGTTTTCCTCCTGCAGCCACGTCCAGGGAGGTTGGCTACAGTCCTGTGGACCTTAAACTTCTGAATAATCTGTGCAGCTGTAGTCACAGGAACATCAAGCTGCTTGGAGATGGTCTTATAGCCTTTACCTTTAACATGCTTGTCTATCATTTTATTTCTAATCTCCTGAGACAGCTCTCTCCTTAGCTTTCTGTGGTCCATGTTCAGTGTGGTACACACCATGATACCAAACAGCACAGTGACCACTTTTCAGCCTTTAAATAGGCAGACTGACTGATTACAAGGTTGGAGACACCTGTGATGATAATTACAGGACACACCTTAGTTTAACACGTCCCTATGGTCACACCATTTTCAATCCTTTGTAGGGGTACCATCATTGTGTGTTATTATTTAACAGAGGGTAACCAACAGTTCAATCAGGAGAGACCAAAATTGAATGAACAAGTATTTATTATACAGTTGGATATGAATGAAAATATGCAGAGTCTCTGTTAGAATCTCTTTTGGCGCTTAGACTCCATCGTGCTGTCTTGGTGTACTTCAGGGGTACTGAGGGCGAATGAGAGATAGGATACCCCCCATGGAGTCTAGACCCTGGTGGTGGTGGTGAGGATAAAGGGTGAGTTGTAGACTTCTGCTGCTGGGACCCTGATGCGATCTCTGGTGCTGCTGAGGTGAAAGAGCCAGTATCCTGAGGAGTTGGACCTGGGCACTGGTGAGATGAATGGAGGTGCCTGCTAAGCTTCATTTTTGTCTCTGTCTCTATTTCTAATAAATGACCAATAAAATACTTAAAATTATACTAATATGAAATAAAATACAGCAAGTCAATGTAATTTAAAAAGCTGTAATTTAAAACATGAAAATGATTCTCTAAATGAGAGAAACAGGACGGATTTTTTTTTTTTTAAAAAGCAGAAATTATTCATTCACATTTTTGGGTCAAACAAACGTTTGCTCAAATGTGTTTTTGACATAGAAATGTAATATATTTCTCCCTAAAACTGTTCAATGAAATAATTAAGAGATAGTTACTGAAATTTGAATACAGCAAGTTCGCTGTTACTTAAAATACATTTAAAAAAGTTGTAGAATAAAACACAATTATGTTACTGTGAATGAAAAACAATAAGGTTGCTGTTAACAGTAATTATGTTGTAAAGTGACAGTCAGTAAAACCTTGAATAAAAGATATAGTAATAAAACTATTATAGAAAATACAGTAATTATGCTGTTAATGAAAATAGAGTAATGCCTACTGTAACTGTAACTTACTCTCATCTAGTTATTGGTAAGTTACTGTAAAAGTTAATAATCTTTTTACAGTGAGGTCGGCTTGAATGGATCATGGAGCAGCTTTCATAAAGGTGTTCTGTCTGCAGTCTGCAGGATCAGAAATGTTGCAGAGAAAATGGGCAAATATCCGACCCTGTGGAGGGTCTGTGAAAAGCATCAAGTGTGTCGGGGGGGCAAATCTGGTCTGTTGAATGTTTTCTGATTTTCTTATGTTGATGGTGGTGTGTACTTTAAATTAAGATGAAAAGGTTTTGGTAATTATTTTTTATTTGATTATCGTAGGCATCTGTTTGTTTGTTTCTCTGTTAGCAACATAACTCAGAAAGTTATGGGCGGGTTTCGATTAAATTTTTCAGGAAATGTTTGAATTGGGACGAGGAACAAATGATTCGATTTTGGGAGTGATCTGGATCAGCGTCTGGATCCAGGAATTTTTTAAAGGATCTTTTGACATTGTGAGAAAGGACCACTTTTGGGATTTGTGCATATTACTATATTTTCATGGTCAAGGAATCTAAATATTTAGATGAAATAAAGGAAGGACTAATGTTGAACTTGAAAATCACAATATGGGTGAGGAGGTCTGCGCTCTCCGAGTGCTTGTCTAGATGTAATTGTTATGGTTATTGTTACCATTATTTTTATTATCATAACTAATTATTCGTTATTTTTATTTTTTTTGAATATGTATGTGGATGTCTGTGTATGTCATTACATTTATTTACCTTTTTAATTTTTGTTTTTTTACTTATTTTATAACTTTTTTCTGTTTTATGACACTTTTATTTAATTGCCTCATTAAACTTGGGTTTGACTATGACTTAAATTTATTTCATTTTTCATAATTTATTTTTACTTACTCTATGTTGTGTTTATATGTTTCTACATTAATTTCATTAACAATTTTTAAAATTCAAGTTTATTCATATATTTTGATGGGTAAACAACAAAATGTGTCATTTTCATGTTCAAAAGGGAGGAAGTCCAAACTCATCTGTCCCACTCCTCCACCTCACACAGCTAGTCAGTAATCTACCCACTTCTACATGATAAAGACAGTACTGACAAAATAATAATCGCACATAACCAAATATACAACACATTAATAATATAACACAAATCATAATCAAAAATAAACAAACAGTATAAATGAATGACCACAATAGTTAAAACATGTTAATAGAAACTAAAATACAGCAAGTTCATTGTAATTTAAAACTCATTAAAAGGTTGTAAAATAAAATATGATTATGATAGCGTAAATGATTTAAAAAAGTTAGGATGCCGCTTTTGAAAATACAGTCACTATCAGGGCTGGGACGACAAGCTTTTCCTCCATTCTGATTTTTTTCAATTTGATTTAAATTGTGATTCTATGATATTGCAGATTTTTACAATCTTTAGTTAGCTTTTTTAACATCAGAGAAAAAGATGATCAATGATGATGCCTACAGACTATATCAGGAAAAATACACATCACATGTGGGTCTGTTTTTAGGATTTATTCAGCAATATATTTTAACCAGCTGTTTATACTCTCTCTTCAAAAGACTGGACTGACTTTAAAAGTGGATTATTAACACAGACTAACATGAAGCATTTAAAATAGGAAAAAAAAAAAAATTATATATCGTCAAAATAAAAATCCTAATACTTATGTGAATGAGTATTTTCTCCCATCCCTATTAACTTTGCTTTAAATTCAATGACTAAGAACAGAAGATACAGTGATAAAACTGTGATAGGAAACATAATAATAATGCTGTTAAATTAAACAGAGTGATGCTCTTGTTTTCTCTTGTTTTCAGTAAGTTAGTGTAAATTTACAACAAACTTTTTACAGTGTTTAAACATGCATATCTTATAAAAGAGTTAAAAGTAAATGGTCAAAGTTTTGGACGTGTCAGAGATGAGCTCAGATGATGTTGAAATAATCATGACGATGTTTAAAAGTGGATCAGGCAGACTGATGAGGCGTTTCACATGGATACTAATGCACTATCAAATAAAAAGGTAAAAATAAAAACTTTTCTTCAGACTACGATGGGACAGCATGCCCCGGGCCCATCTGTGTGTCTGAGGAGGCAGACGCACACTTCAGCTCCTCCATAAACACGTCTCTGCCTCTTTCTTCTTCTTTAACACTCACACACAAACACACAAACACACACTTAGAACACACACACACACACACACACCTCTGTCAGCCGTGTGATTACAGCCCTCCTTCAGACCAGCCTTACGTTTGTGTCTGTGTTGAACTGAAATAATCTCAAATGTTAAACTTAGATCATCTCAGGCTGGTTTAATGTTCACTGTCACTGCAGAGGCCTCCACAGCCACCAGATCTCAGCCTAGCAGAGCACCTTTGGGATGTGGTGGAACAGGATATTCTTATATAGAGCTTAACAGACGTGAGGTTTGTGCCACAGCTGAATTAGTTATTAAGTTAACAGCCCTGCTAATGATAAAAAAGTTTCTGTAATGGTTGATTCACCGGCGTGAACAAGTCCTTTAACAAGAATATCTTTAATGTTAGAATATAATCATTTGCTGCCCATTCATTTTCAAATTTTCAGTTTTTAAAACAGGAAAATTCATTAACACATTATTATTGTTTCTTGATGCAGATGTTAAATGTTTAATGGCAGCCCTGCACACAGGAGTTTTACTGACTGAATGTTAAACATTAAACTCTCTAAGAAGCTCAAATTCTGATATAAAGAGGTAAATTCAGTTTAAAATTCCTCATTCTCTTCTCAAAATAGATTATAACATTATTAGTTTGACACATTTTGGAAAGTCTTCCACAACATTTTAGCTTTCTTGTTTTCTGTGGTCTAATGAATTTGTGAAGTTGCTTTTTACCTTTAACATTCACACAAGTCCACTTAGAAAAAAAAACTTTCAACAGTCAATGGTTTTCCACAGGAACATAAATCTATTAAAAATGAACACACATTGTTGTAGTTTCTTATTTTGTCTCTGTCATAAAACTCTGCAGATTTGTGAAATACAAAGATTATTAAACTCTAACTCACTGTAAAAAGTTGTTGTAGATTTTACCGTAACTTATTGGTAAAACAGCATGTCTCTGTTTTAATTTACAGAATGTGTACTCTGTTTTCTATAGTAGATTTACTTCTGCTTTTCTTCTTCTTCTTCTTCTTCTTCTTCTTCTTCTTCTTCTTTTTTTTCTTATTAATACTGTTTTATATTATTTTTATTTCTATTATTATTATTATTATTATTGTTATTATTATTATTATTATTATTATTATTATTATTATTATTATTATTATTATTATTATTATTATTATTATTATTATTATTATTATTATTATTATTAATTATTCATTATTAAAATAAATTATCATTATTATTATTATTATTATTTTATTTTATTTTTATTTTATTTTTATTTTTATTTTTTATTATTATTATTATTATTATTATTATTATTATTTAAATAAATTATTATTATTATTAAAATTAAATTATTATTATTATTATTATTATTATTATTATTATTGTTATTACTAATAAATTATTATTATTTTATTATTAATAATAATAATAATAATAATAAATTATTATGATTATTATTATTATTATCATTATTATTATTATTATCATTATTTGTATTATTATTAAGGATGGCATTGTTTTCTTTTAATTTAGGCATTATTAGAACAAACTCTTGAACGTTTGATGGATTGATCAAACCGTTTTTTTTCATTTACAGAATCATTACCATGTTTTGAGGTTTAAGTTTACTTGCTGTTTTTTTGTTTATTTTAATATATCTTTAATTTTCTGATCATCTATCAGCAACATATCATTTTGTAATAATACTCAGACATTTGTTCCATCCCAAAATGTGAATCCTTTACTAAAAGAAATCTGGCCTGGTCTGGTCCATTCTCCTGGAAGAAAAAAGAATTTTCTCTTGTTTTATTTCCCATTTCATTCATTAACTGTTGTGACATTTTAGCAGGCAGCTGATTTTATGGTAAAATTCTGCTCATTTTACAGAAATCAGTTTGTTTTCCCTCATTTACAGTAATTAATTGTTTATTTTAAAATAGCTGTAGATATTATAGTAGAACACTGTTACATTTAAAATATCAGTAACAGTCTTACATAGGTCTTTTTTAGATTTATAAACTAAAGTATACCATCAGTAATATAAAGTAGTCTTAAATCATTTAGTCTTCCCTTCTGTGAACTCAGTATGTCCTTTATGAGCTTTGTGTTTTACAGGCTGTTCATATCTTAATATGTTTTATTTATTCAGTTAGTTTGTGGGTTTGTTTGTTTTTTAGGTATTTTCCTCTGATTATATGACTTCAGGATGGACATTCATTTTTGTTTTTGTGTTTATTTATGTTTTTGTATTTATTCTTGTTTTTGCATTCATAGTGTAAATTTACATTCCTTCTTGTTCTTCTCTGATTTACTGTCAGATTGTTCCAGAACAGCAGACTTCTCCTCGTGAGTGTTTCAGTCTGAATCTTCCTCCTTTGTCCCTCATCAGTGATCACCGTTTAGTTTCGTGTCCCGCCAGGTGGCGCGTGCACGTGTCCGCGTGAGGGGCCGCTTCCTGCTGTCACCTCATCCCCCTCACCCCCCAACCCCACCCCCATCACGGAGCCTTTGACTCCGGTCTGGACCCGGACTGGTCCTTGGACCCTAAAGGGGACTGAGCCGTGAGAAGGTCTGTGTGCGCGCGCCCACTCTTTGATGTTCCCGACAGCAGGTAAGGTGTGACAGCACGTGACAGTCGCGGCACACTTCTGACAGAGGAAGTCCAGGTCGGAGGGGGGGCAGGAAGCCGTCTGGTTTCAGGACTTTATGGCTTTATGGTGCAGGACTCTGTGGGAAAGTCTGAGGTGTGACGAGTCCACGCGGACAGGAGCTGCGCGCGGGGTATAAATGCAGCTGCACGAGCGGCTCTGAGGACTGTTTACCCGACATCCACCGCGAGCAGAACCCGAGAGACCTGAGACCCGGACTGGACTGAGACATGGCCCCGGTGACCCAGAAGAAGAGCGAGGACAGAGCGGCTGCTGCGGACTCCAACAGCAACAAGGTAGGCCTCTTACCTGGATCCACAGCAGCTCCATTATTCAGTTATTATTATTATTACATTATTATTATTATAATTATTATAATTATTACATTCAACCTGCAGCTTGTCCAAATGTTTCCGTCCTCATTAAAACTGTAAAGAGAAGAAAAGCTGCTTCATCTGAACTAAAGTCCTAAAAAAGAAAATATACATCAAATAAATGGATAAAACTGAACATTACATAACCCGTGGGTTAAAGGGACAGTTTTTTAAGCGGTTTTATGTGGA
Organism: Scarus forsteni; assembly: GCA_036419115.1. NCBI lineage: Eukaryota > Metazoa > Chordata > Actinopteri > Labriformes > Labridae > Scarus > Scarus forsteni. The sequence continues at coordinate 3,422,969 of JAZDUH010000092.1, read as the reverse complement.
TCATTTTAAGATATTTCATTATTTTAAGTGGTTTTATTTATCTTTATCCCTGTAGGGAAGAATCTAACATCATTTATCCACGATGGGAACAAACCTGCAGTCTCAGTTTTTAAGATTTTCCTTTTTTCATTAAATTAATTTACCAAATAAAATAATTCATCACCACCAACATTCATTCATTCAGTACATTTTTTCTTTTTCCTTTAAAGTTTTACTGAAATAGATTTAGCTTTAATTGAAGCGTGTGCTCTTAAAGCTGCTTCGGTTTGGGTTAGAGGCTCTCTCTGTGGTTTGGGCCCAAACAAGGATCAATATGAGGCCCCTGCCCATTTAACCAACCACAGCAAATGAATCTTATGTTTTAATGTTTTAACAGAGATGGAACGAATGGAAAAGTAGGGTTTAACCTTTTATTAAATAAAACAGAAAATGCACAGGCCGATGTTAAACTGAGAGTCAGAACAGTCTGGTGCAGGGCAGTGTTTGGTCCTCTGGTTTCCTCCTGGACTAAAATCATGTTTGCTGGGTTCCAAAGTGTAATTCAGCTCATAAAGCAGCGTGCATGTGCAGGTGTGAACTAAAGGATGATCCCACAGTAAAGACATTTCTGAGGCTTCACCTTAGAGCGCGCGGATGAGGGTGTTTATTTATTTATTTATTTATTATATTTATTATATTTCCCATGAGCATCAGCCTGTTAGTGATGTTGGCCCCTCGTGCTTCTGTCCAAAGTGACCTGACACTAAAACGTCCTTGTCTCCCTCCTGCAGCTCCGGAAGCTGATGGTGGAGAAGGTGCGGAGGGACCGGATCAACCACAGCATCGACCAGCTGCGCGCGCTGCTGGACCCGGCTGTTCCCCGGGCCGGACAGCCCCCCTCCCGGCTGGAGAAGGCCGACATCCTGGAGCTGGCCGTGGGCCTGCTGCGGCGGCGCGCCCTGGCCCGCGGGGCCCCGTCCTACTCCCAGGGCTTCTCCCAGTGTCTGCAGGAGACGCTGCGCCACCTGTCGCTGCACGCGCCGCTGCAGGCCCCGGAGAGGGAGGAGATCAAGCGCTTCTACGTGCTGCAGAGAGCGCAGCTGCAGCGGCACGTGAGCGGGGAGCAGAGCCGAGGAGCGGGCCCCAGGAAGAGGCCCTCCGCACGGGCCTGCAGCAGGGGCCCCAGCCCGCTGTGGAGGCCGTGGTAGCTGGACTCTGCCGGTCTTCTTAATTTAAGGACAGTCTTAGTGAGAGCTGAGAGCTCCATCATGCCGAGTTTGTGCAATATTTGCATGTTTCTAAACTTTCTACTGTGTAGACAACAGCAGAGGAGGCCCTCTGTGAGGGCCCTGCCTCTCTCTTACTGCTCTGTGATTGGTCTTTTATGACGTGATGTCACTGATTTAATATTAAATATATATGATTTTTATTAAACCTGAGTGTCTGATTCTTTAGTGTCATTTAACCGCAGCGAATTTTGTTCACAAATTATTGTCATACAAAAAAAATTCCCCCTGATGAAAACTTGACAGTAAATAGGGCTGGGCGATATGGCCTAGAAATAAAAGCCCAGATTTTTTTCCACAACACTCGATTTACGATTTTAATCGATTTTTTCCCTCCCTAAAAGAAACCAAACTCCCAGTGACATGAAAATGAAACAAATCAAGTTTTGCCTTTATGTTGACTAAATGTCTCCCTCTTAAAGTCAAAGTCTGGGTCATAAAAGGTTGATTATGTAGTATAAACGTAGGCAGGTTTGTCTACATAAACACTAACAGGCTGAGGTATTTTTACAGTATTAGCATGAAACTCTCTGATCAATATTTAATCTACTTAAATAACAAATACAAGCCTATAAAAGTGCTTGTGCAAACCCTACAAGGCTGACCATCATGAAAATTGTAACTTTTTTTCAAAAATTGCAACTACTTACAATTGGACTAAGGCAGAAAAAAAATCTCGATTTTAATTTTTTAAATCTTCTGCAGAAAATAATTTGAATTAATCGATTTAATCAATTTTTTGCCCAGCTCTAACAGTAACTAATAAAAACAAGAGCAGATGGACAAAAACTCAAACTAAACAGACATTTTCATCAACAAATAAAAACTAGACTAAAATGTCTGACAGACTTAATCCAATCAGACCTAATATGGTCATGTAGGAAGTACAGACAAGTGATGAATCTATCCAATCACAGCTACTTTGGTTGTGTTAAAGGGTTATTACATGTTTGATTTTATCACAGAGGAAAACAGGACTTCAGAAATTCAAAGAAACATAAAAATGTCTTACCCTTTACCCTTCATGTTTTAGTCGACTACATTTACAGCAGGTTTCATCAAATTAAACTAGACTAAAATGAAAACAACGTAGAGACTAAATCAGGACTACAACTAAAAAACATTTGGACAAGACTTACACTAAATAAATATATGCATAAGTGTGCATAAAAGTTTATCTGCTGATTCGAACTCTCTGAGCGCCACCTGCTGGTCAAACAGTAAAAATCAGGTCAAAGAAAAACTGAGACAGCCAACTGAAAATAACACATATAGACAGTTCAACAAAAAAGAGTAAAGTGTTATAACAGGAGCTTTTAAGAACTGCATAAAACATTAAATTCCAAGATTTAAGATTCCTTTTTATTGTTATTTATATACACAGAATAAAAATGAGACGTTGTCATCAGTGCAAAGTAAAAAACCTGATTAAAAACTTATTAGATAAAAATTTAACTAAGAATAAATAGGTTAAAAAAACAGGTTGAGTTCCTGGTGTCTGTGTATTCTGTTTTATTTAAACCACATATGTCAGTCCTGATTGTCTACATTAAACATGGCTGAGGTGTTGCAGTAATCATGATGCCTCAGTTTCTTCAGATTATTTAAACAACATCAAAATATGAATGAAATATAGTAACATAATCATAATGCAGTGGTTTAAATGTGCACACACATGTTTGTTGTGTATGTAAAATTTGGAGGGAGGGGGGTCCTTTGGGGTAGATCAAAAACATGAAGGGGGCTCAAACCTCCAAAAAAGGCTGAGAACCCTGATCTAACTATTAATGACATCAGCATGATGAGGGTGCTGGGAAACCACATTTATCACAGAACTGCTGTTTATAGATGTGACAGTAACATGTGAGCTACCTCGTGTGGTTTATGCTCTCTGAGTTCTTTCTAGATAAACTTAGTACATACTCATAGCTATTAACATGATCTCTCTATCTATGGTTGATACATCTATAGTACCTATATTTATCCCCACATAGTCATGAGGTCCCTCTGAAAATGGGATGTCACATTTCAAGAGGCCTTTAACACATTTATATTTAAAGATGCTGTGAGGAGTTTCTAAATAATTACAAAAAAGTCTCACTTTTAGATATCTGCCTGATGGAAATACACACTTTAAGATGAGTTTCATAGCATCAAAATAGGATATCTATAAATGCTATTCCCTAGCTTCACAGTCGGGTCGGACAAATGTATATTATTCAGACACGTCTTAGAGCACCGGGCTGTAAGTAGACATATATAGCCGGCTACAAAACTATGATACTAAGTTTTCCAAAAATTGCTTGTTGTCACACATCAAAAACTACCACTATGTAACTAGAAAGAGATACATTACCTCGTGGCTTTTCATCCTGTAAGTTGTTGAAAAAAGAAGTTGTAAAGCAATGCAGAGTTCTGAGGAAGGTCTGAGCTGCATTCATTAGCATCACAGCAAACACACACTTTGGCTTGGGTCACGTCTTTACGACAGTCACTGCACGTGCTCATGGGTAGCAGAGTCTTTATGTCATCATAAATAGATTCTCCTCATAGCACCTTTAAAGGAGACAAATATGGTAGGGATGGACTTGTGGTCTGGGCTCCATGAGTTCATCACTACCATAAATTCTTATTTTCAGTAAGAATATCAGATGTAGCATCTCAAGAGGCTACTCTCTAATAAATCAGATGACAGGTCTATGGTTCATGGATCTGTCCCTAACTTTAGTTCTTACTTTAGTCCACTTGTCTCCTCTTACCTCCCTTCCTTCACCCTCACACCAACACAGCATGGTGTGGATTTGCTGTTCATCATGAGACTGGGATCCACATTCAAGATTTCCTGCTGCTTAACAGAAGGTTTTTTCTTGAGCCATGATGGAGGGATTCATGATTGGCTATATGGATTCATGTTGGTGTTGGATGTATATATTTGTATATATATGTATATGTGTATTTTATATGTATATATGTATCTATGCATATATGTGTATCCATAAAATGAAGAGCTTTATGCTCTATTGTGAAGTGTCTTGAGATAACACTTGTTATGAATGTGCTATACACATAAAGATTGATTGATTGATTGATTGATTGATTGATTGATTGATTGATTGATTGATTGATTGATTGATTGATTGATTGATTGATTGATTGATTGGTTGATTGATTGATTGATTGATTGATTGATTGATTGATTGATTTTGTACAGCTTGTTGAAGGCTGATGCCTGCCCCTCTTCTCCAGCAGAGGGAGCTGCAGAGCCTGTGAGGCCCACACAGACCCCAGATCCTGAAACACCAGGCCACCCAGGACCATCTCCACATCCAAGGGTCAGGCTTGATTTTGACCTTGGTGGGGACGTAAAAGTGCTGCAAGGTAAGTTGATGTGTTTTACACAGTTGTACATTTATGACTGTTATTTCACGTCATGTCAACCTGATCAAACAAACTATCATATCCAGAAAAAAACTATTCTCTAAACTAAACCTGCAGCCTCTCCTCCTCCATCTCTGCTAATATACTGTTATACTGAATATGCTGTTCATACATTTAAAAGCAAACTCAAGACCTGCCTTTTTAATCTGGCTTTTAGCTGATTGTATTAATTATATTTATATTTTAACTTACTTTAACCCTTTTCTTTTATATTTCTACATTTCAGTTCAGCTTTTTCCTTTTATTCTCCTATTTTAGCTAATTTTATTATGCACCTGATGTTACACTTTCTCATTTTACCATAATATTATATATCTAACTTTTATGTTACGTTATTATTATATTTATTTACACATTTACTTAACTTACCCTGTAATATTTTTTGAGTATTTTTAACTATTATTTTGGTTTTAGCCCCTGTGTTTCCTCATTTTTAGTTCAACATAGTGTTTCCTTAGTCCTCTTGTAGTTTTCTGTCAGGATGTACTTTTTCTGTCTTTGTGTGTTTGTGTAAGTGAGTGTGTATTTGAATGTTGATTGATGAAGGGTGGCTGCGGGGGTCTTACGTTTTCATTTTATGCAGTTTTCTGCTTTTTATTTCACTTATTGTTGTTTCATTTTATCTTTTTGCCCATGTAGAGCACTTTGTATTACAGAGTCCTGTATGAAAAGTGCTGTACAAATAAAGTTTGATTGATTGTATTATTACAGTCTGAGGAGAAAACACAGTGTCACATTTATCAACATTAAGTGTAATGTATTCCCCAATAATATGAATTTATAAAATTATTTTTGTTTTATTGTCTCCACAAACTTGTTTTGTTGGTCTTAAACAGCTGCTTGTCATGATCACTGTTTTTTGTGTTGTCAAGTTACCCGTATTGTTGTTCTGTTATGTTGGTCTTGTTGGTTCATGTGTTTGTGTTACTTCCTGTTTTATTTTGACACTCACTTTTCTCTCTTGTCTCTGTCGGTTTCACTTCCTGTTCTGGCTTGTCACCCCTGCTCCCTGATTGTCCCTCCCCAGCTGTATCTCATTACCTCTTGTATTTAACCTCCTGTCTCCCCTTGTCTTGTGCTGGATTGTTAGCTCTCACAGTATCTCTCTAGGCGTTCTTTCTCTCTGTCACAGTCTCGTTTTTGAAACCTCTTTGTTTTTTGGACCACGTCTTTCTTCTCACGTCTTTGATACCTCTGCCCTGATCTTTTGCCTGATTTTGTGTACCGACTTTTGGACTGCATTAAAAACCCTGTATTCTTTCCCTTTGCTTTCATCGTCTCTTTTTTGAGAATTTACGCCATTGTTCATGACACTGCTGCTTTTCACCCCACAAATAACACACAGTTAAAAATTAAATAACCAAAACCTGTATCACTTTGACATTAAATATCAGCTTTTTTTTTAGTTAAATTGTTATATATCCTATGAGTAACTTACAGTTTGACTTCTATACAAGTCACTTAAGCCCAGGTGTCTTTTCTCCGACATGCTTGCTGACCCTGATTACAAAACACACACATGCACACAAGCACACATACACATATAAAAATGTTAATGTAAATGAAGTCACTGTCAAGATTGCATCACGTGATCAAAGCAGAACAAACGTCAACATGTTAACAGCTCTCAGCTGCAGATGAAGCTCATGGCCAACCTGAGACCGCGACAGAGGGCGAGTCCAGGTGCGTTTTACAAGCTAGCACCTCCTCTCAAAACTACAGGTACAGATGGAGAGACAGCGAGGACGGCCAATCACACATTAAGGAGAAACGGTAAAGCCAATCGATGAGCGGTACAGGGTGAGCAGTGAGACTTTGTGTAACATAGGGCCTTTTTCAAACTGGCCCCTACCCAGCTCGCAGCTGAATGTAGTTCACTTCATCAGGGTGTAGGGTATAAATACAGCTTTGGGACAAACTTCCCTCTCTCAGGCGGAAACCGGAAGTTGATGTTGCCATGAATACGCAGCGGCATCTTGCGGGAGCGGCAGTCCTGGCCTTAATAAACCAGCAACTGAAGAATGAGTATTTAGATCCTCCAGAAGGTGTAGACGTTTGAGATGCCTTTTACTTTTGACCATGCGGCAGCGAAAGGTGAGCCTCTGTTTTTGTTGCTAAAATTCTGTAAAAATCAATCTTGATATTGATTTTATTCATTTTTATTAAACGATATGAGATTGAATCGGTAAATCGCCCTTTAATGTCTAATTTAATGCAAATTCTGTTAATAGTAATGTGGTCATCATGTCATTGAACAGGGTGCCCTAAATAAATTAAAAACCAAGACAATATATTTGAATGTCAGAGAAGCAGAAAACATTGTTCCTCATGCAAGAACATTTTCGTATTCTCATCCGAAATTTTTCTTACCTTTTTTCTTATGTTGTGTTCGTACAGACATGCCCCATCAGATTCAACAAACACTTCTATCTTTAGAAAAGTGTCTAAATGACCTGCAGAAACATGATGAATGCCACCTGTGTGTACTTAAGCATGCATGCACGAGGATAGCATATTTGCATAAGTAACACCCCAAGAATACCATATAAGGACATGTTTCCCACACCATAAAACAGTAGTGTTCATTCATAAAGATGGCACCAAACACACGCTCTCTTCCAAGTGCCTGGCGTGCCAGGGCATCCAAAAGAAGAAGCTCAGCCATGATGCAGCTGGTTACTCTCTCATTTAACGTTTTATATAGGCCAGTCTAATAAACCTTTAATTAATAGATTTTAATGTATTCTCTGGTTTGAGATCCTCAGATTTATTTCGTCTTATGCTATATTTTATTAAAAAGGCTTGAAATTAGTTAAATGCATAATCAGTATGTAAGGAACTTGATTTGAAACGAGCAGACTAATTTGTTGTGGTTTTTAAGACAAGTCTGGACCACTCGTAATTTGTGTTCGTACTTGAAAGAAAATTCTAAATACGAAAAAAATGCTGAATGCGACAAATTATCCTAAATCATTTGTATGCAACACTTACGAACATATTTGTTCGTACAAACAGGTCTTGCATGAGGCCCAATGTGTTGTTCTTTTAGATTGTATCAAAATTTCACAAGGACTTCAAAGACAATGAAAATAAGAAATAGGCGGAATATTAGCAGAAAACTCTTCTGCAGCATGATTTTTATCAGCCTATTTATATTTTGGTGCTGAAAAAAGCCATACTGGTCTAAGTTAATTAAATCACTTTGTTTTATCCTAGGAGGGCAGAGGGCTGTACATGCAGCTGAATGCAGCAACCCCAATCATGAAGTTGTACAATAATCCTGAGGCCTGTCTGAAGAGGGATTTCTGTCTAGCAAGAACCACTGTGGTTTACCTTTTGCAGTTAATCTCTTCCCCAAGGGACCACGGTTGGGGCCAGGAGATGGAGGTGCTTGTTTTTCTTTATAGTTTGGCCCATGGACTTTCCCTCTCTGAGGTGAGTTCAGCATTTGGGATACCAAGGAGCACCGTCCATAAAATGATACACAGAGTATGTGGGGAGATTAGGGCCAAGCTTTCAAGCGTCATCTTTCTGCCACCTCCACATGAGCTTCCTGCCATCGCCCAAGGATTCAGCGACCTCGCACAGAGCCCTGCATTTGCTCATGTCGCTGGTGCCATTGATGGATGCCACATACGCATCAAAGCTCCAGCTAATCAGCACTATGCAGATTATCTTAATTACAAAATGTTTCCATCCATCCAAATGCAGGCCATCTGTGATGCAAGAGGCAGATTCCTGGATGTGTTTGTGGGCTTTCCAGGTTCAGTCCATGATGCAAGAGTTTTGCGTAACAGCCCCATTTTCTACCGGGCCCTGTACCCTCCTGCAGGATACAATCTCCTTGGTGATGGTGCCTATCCTTGCCTTGAAAAACCATAGGCATCATGACACCTTTCAAGCATCCTGTGCAAGGCCGTTCAGTAGAGGTACAATGTACATCATTCAAAGGCTCGTTGTCGAAAGAGCTTTTGGAATGATGAAAGTACGCTGGCGAGCCACTCTTTCCAAGGCCCTGGACGTGCGACCACAATTTGCACCAGATATCATTGCCTGCTGTGCATTCCTTCACAATCTATGTCTCACAATGTAAGATGATGTTGAAGAGATGGATGACCTACCACCGGACAAACAACCCCAAGATGCTCCCCCTTCCATCGGTGCTGGTGGACAGGAAAGCCCTGGAACCCTGATAAGGGACAGGACTGCAGCTCACCTGTCTGCACCTGACCAATTACCCCATCATTTGGCTGACCATGATTATTTCTGAAAAAAATATAGGTTTTTTGGAATTTCAGTTGTTGGTTAAACATGATTTGTCAAAACATCAAGTAATTCTTATTTCAATTTCTAAATTGCCAATTAAAAAAGTGTTGCTTTCCAAACCTTTTTCTTATTCATATGCATTTAACCCTACACTTATCTTGAAACATGTTTCTCGTACCATGAAGCAATTTTGTCCGGCCAAACATGCATGTCAGTAAGGACAAAAACCATTTCCATGGAATTTGGAAACATTGTCAGTGGTCAATCTATAACAATTCAGTATTACCAAAAACAAAACCAATGATCTCAAAGCCATACCGTGGTTTGCTCTGAAATGTCCATGCTTATTAGTTGTGACAGGCCTACTAAATCATTTTATTCATGAAGGTGCATGTAGCTGCCCTTTACGCCTTGATGATGAAATTACCCAGGTTAATCTTGGTTCCCCCTGAAGCTGCCACACTGAACTTTAGACCACATCACAACCTGTGCTAATTATTTTTTTCTTAAGCTAAAAAAGTTTTACTTGGCATAAGACAGGTCCTCTGTTCCTGTGTTAATTTGCAACATTCAACATTTAGCTGGCAATTCAATGACACTTGAGACCTCAGGCAGAACAGAGCTCTCAAAGCTTGTGAATTAAAGTAATTAACTGTGGTCTTTACATTTGCGGAAAAAATTGTACATCTGTCCTCTTTTGCTTTTTCATTTAAAGCACCCAACTTTACAATCCAAGTATAGTTTCAATAAAATGGTCATGATGCTAATTTGGATACAACAGCCATGAGGGGATTCTTGTCTGGAGAAACTAAACACAAGGAATGGTCTGACTTTTTATTGAGCCATAAATAAAAGGTTTCAACCCACCCCCTCCTTCACAGAAGAATCAATATTTATAAATAAAACAATTTAAATAACTAAAACAAATGTAAACACAAACAATATACAAATAAACTATCACATTTTTTCAACCATCTTCTAAAATAATAACATTTTGGCAGTTTGCTCCTTGTTGTCCTTGTGCCTTGCGTCTTCCTTCTCTGCCTCCTTCTCTAAAAAGACAATCACCCTGTCTTCCACATCCACACGGCTTTTCTTGGCAGAAAGTGGCTGGTGGGGTTCAGGTGAGGGTGTTGTGGACCTCTGAGAATTTTTTTGGGCCTCTGGATCTGATGAGGTTGAGGGGTTATCAGGGCTTCCATGAGCTCCAGAGGGACCAGGGAGTATGGTGGGATCAGACATGCATGAGGCAATGAGGACAGGAGGAGTTATAGCCAGCCTACACCCCACTGCCTCATGCATGTCGAGGTAGATGGCCATGATGCGGGTGCGATTTGTCGTCCTATTTCCCTCTCCCATTCCAATTTGATCTTAGTCATACTGGGGGGGCGAAGACCTTGTAGTCTGTCATACGGAATAGATATTGCATGGTCGGAACCCGTGCACAACTTCAGACACCCATCCAACTTATCAGGGGAGGCAGTTTCATATATAGGCAGATGCTCCCTTACACAACACAGTCCAGCTGCAGACCCCCACGCTCAGCCGACTGTCTAAGGGCACTTTGACATTAGGCCCACCTGTTTCGAACCGTGCTGCGGTGCGGTTCACCCCCCTCCCCCTGCTGGCTTGCATTCACACTTGCAACATTGATCCATGCCCGGCCCACTTGTGTATTTACTCAGTTTGAAACAGCAGGGGGCGATATGCACATAACTGGTTACCAAACCTGCTACGGAGGAGAACGAAGAAGAGGCTACCATGGTGACCATTTCCTACACCAGACAACCAATGTTTACGTTTCGCTCTCTTCCACATTTTCCTTCAAATGTGTTTTTTTATTGTGTTTGAGACGGCATCAGCGACCTTCTGGACCCTCGTAAATCATCGTAATCCTCAACCAGAATAAACAAATCGACAAACTGAGCAAGCAAAAGATTCAACCTCGGGATTAACAGGAAGTAATGCATCAAAAGTAGATCGGTTTGGACCACTTTGTTTCACACTAGTGAAACCAAATGTAGGGAGATGGAGCGGACCAAAGTGCGGTGGTAACATTCACGTTGATACTAACGTACCAAATCCTGGACCAAAACTTCTTTGGTGCAAACTAAATATGGTTGGTGTGAAAACACCCTTGGAGTCTCTACACCTCCAACGTCAGGAGGAAGTGACGTCATGATACTACAAAGTAAGAGGCTCCACTCCTACAATGTTAGAAGGAAATGGTTTCATGATATCAAAGTAAAATACTACAAAATAAAACAGAGATCATTGTCGCCAAAGCTACGCTGGGCAGTCACTTCAGTTTTTCTGCATTTTGGTTACCTTGGTAACTTGATTCCTCAGTCGTGTTACATTAAAAAACAAAAAGTTTGAAGTGCAGGTCATCAGTAGAGCAACACAAGTGTGTGTGTATCTCTGTTTGGTGTAGTGATCTCGAGTGTTTTTATTTCCTTGAAACACAATTGTTTCATTTGCCTGACAGTCCTATCACAGCCTCTGTGTTTACAGTCACTGCTGTTTTAAGTACCACGGCGTTTTTTAAAGCGTCTGTTGCTGCCGTGGTATAAGCACAGAGTCCGAGGCAGCAATGATGGAGCGGTGATTCGGTGAACGTCACAGCAGAGCCCAAAAGTCCTTCATAACACTCCCTCCTCAAACACTCTGAAGTGAAATGCTGTCTCAGGCCAGGTTTTTCTCCTGATAATGCTGAGTCAGCATTTCAACATATTGTTCTCCCTAAACTCCATTTTGTTCTTTTCCTTCTTCTTATTCCTCAGGTTTGCCCCCTTTCACAGGCTTCAAATTTGCACAGATTTTCACAGAAAAAAATTGACATATGCAGCATGTTCAGGAGAAGTGCGCTTGTATTTTTCACAGGTTTAACAGTTATACTTTTTACAGTAAAAAATAATTACTGCATGTATTTTTACATTGAAATCAATGAGACATTTCCACAGCTCTGCTGAAAACTTCAGCAACTTTGAAGCTCCGCAGCTTGGGCATGCTTCCACCTACAGACTTCATTCGTGCTTTAAGAGCTGCACTGACTTCTCAGCTATTTTTACATATCTTTAGCTTTTTGCTGGCTTCTACAATTTTTAAATATTAATTTTTAAGCAACACCAAGTTTTGAGGAAATCAATGGCCTTAGAGCGATTGTGACATGATCTCAGAGCGGACAGACACACAAGAATTCTCGTGGACTCAGCAGAATTATCCTGTTATAACTTTGTCAAAACGTCCTCCACATACATGATTTCTATATCAAAACGTCGCTACCCTTCTCGTCTTACATGTGAAATCTGCTTCAAAGTTTAATGTGACATAGTTTTGTCTCAGTGAGCTTCAACTTTTGCGGTATGCCTCAAAATCCTCCGTTTGGACTAATGCAATTCTTTACCTCGGGACAGCTGGGCGCTCAACTTTGAAGCCCGTTTTTAACTCACCACTATGTCAACATTTTTTACTCTATGGACATAAAAAATACATCCATAGCTTCAGCATGGTCTTGGGATGCTCACAGTCTAATCCCTTTTCTGATATTTACCACGGTTTTCGCTTTAGCGAGCGTTCGTTTACCAGTACCCTGCTCTTTTCCCTCAGCTCCTGCATACATTGGCTGTGAAAGGTGGAGCTTAGCTTAGCTTAGCGTTAGCGGCTTCGGCTCAGCACTGAGGAACAGACCCGCAGCTGACGTACAAAGCCTCCAAAGGTTTTGGTGAGACACAAGGCGGGCATGGTAACAGCTCCGTGCCCGCTACATGCGCGTAAAGGTCTGTTTCCAGTGCGGCCGCTTCCAAACATCGTAAATTCACTGTTGTTAAGAAAGTAACAGACAGGAAGTCACCGTGTGGAGTGACCGGAAGTTTCCAAATAAAACACAAAGCATGGACTCTTGCACGTAATGTTCAGAGAAAAAAATTGCAAAAATCAGAATGTTGAACAGAAGTCTCCTGTTTTTTTCTCAAATTCATAACTGTAATAGTTTTAAAAGACAAAATTCTTTGATTTTTTTTCACATTGAAATGAATTGGACATTTATGCAGTTCTGCTGAACCTGCTTCATCTTTCAAGCTTTACAGATTTGGTATACTTACGCCTACAGACTCCATTCTTGCTTTAACAAATGCATTTATCTCTCACTCATTTTACAGATTCATAATACATACATACATAAATATGCATCATTTTATACAGACATACACACATCAACAGAAATATACCCATAATGAAATCTTCCTTTTCATTTATGCACATACTTTGATAAATACATAAATAAATAATATCACACAAACTTACATGCACAAATGCATATATAGAATATTGAGCATAATTATTTATCCACACATATGCAAACATATGTCCACAGAAATGTATCAATTCTCACTGTTTTTCTTTATAATGCTTATTTTTGAACATTTACTACTTTGAACTGCTGCTGATGTTTTACATTGACATAAATGGGAGATTTATACAGTCCTGCTAAAACTGCTTTAACTTCTGAGCTCTAAACATTTGGTATAGTTTCACCTACATACTGCATTTTTGCTTTAACACATTAATGTCACTCTCAGTCATTTTACAGATGCATACATATATACATATGCATCATTTTATTCAGACATATACACATAAACAGAAATATACCCATAATGAAAGATACCTTTTCATTTACATATGCACATACTCTGATATATGCATAGATCCATCATACAAACATACATGCACAAATGCACATATAGACCAATGACCATAATCATTTATTCACACATATGCACACATATGTACATGAACAGAAATGTATCCATACTCTATTTCTTTCTTTAGAATGCTTATTTCAGAACATATTTAAAACTTCTGCTACTGATTAAAGTCTTCGCCATTTTAGGTCTTATCCATTTACCCCTTTTAACAATTGTAACTCCTTCAGGGTGGGCAAACATATCAGTGGCTTTATGCAAATTTGGCTCACCTTTATTCGGTTTCTAGCTTACTTTCACAACTTTTAACATTTTTATTTAGCATAGCATGTAAGCTTTGTTTTACTGTTTCCAACTGCTTATGTCGCATTTTCAGCTTTATTTGCACTGGCTTTAGAAATTTCATTTCACAGTTCCAGCATTCAGACTCAGCATTTCAACGCATTTGCTGCAAGGAAATGCAATGCAATCTCTAGTCTTTATATGAAGGTAGAGCCAGTTGGTAGAGCTCTTTTATTGTTTGCTTTGACTGTGAAGTCTGCTATTTCCGGGTTCTCTCCCTCCTTCGATGTGATTGGTTGCTGCCAGGTGGCTGCCACTAGAAAGTTTCAGAGCGGCAGGGCAAAAGCCATAGACATTATATATGTGTATTATGTCATTATAGACATTATATACATATATAATGACATTATCGTCCTTGCTCTTTATCGTGACCCTGCCGTTTTGACTTTGCTCTTTTTGCTTCACTGTTTGGAAACCTCTGCATGTGGTTTTGCCTTTTTTGGGAACTGAATCTTGGACCTGATTCTGCTCTTTAGACTGAATTGTGTCTGCAGTCTTAAGGTGCGTTCACACCGGACGCTACCTGTACTACCTCGGCAATCACTCTCCATTCAAAGTCAATGCACAGCCGTGATGGGGCGGGGCTATCCCTCCCGCGATGCGACAGCTGGCGACAAGACGACCACTTCACTCGTCGCGCGATGTGAAAGTTAAAAAAAAGTTGATCTATTCAGGCGATGTCGTGTGTGGCTGTGTGGCATCAGCCAATCAGCGGTGTGTGTACGTGTGACGGTGCAGTTATTCATCCGGACTACAGGGCGGATGACTTCCTTCTAGGCGGAACTAATCTCAGTGAGGACATTTGCAGACGGACCGCGGTAAACTCACAGATAATGCTGCTGCATCATCAGCTGCAGAGTTTTGTGTCTGATAAGTGAGTGAAAAGGATACAGCTGTAATAATGTCCACTTATACATCCTATTATGTGATAAATGATATGATCGCGGTGAAACTCGAGCGGACGTGACGTCACCGACCGACGGCCGATGCCAACAGCGACCAAACAGGTATTTATGGACGTGCGACGCTACATCTGTGGGCGACGCGACTTTGGTAGCTGGGTCGCTTCCGGTGTGAACGCACCTTAAGGCTGCATTTATATGGTGTCGAAAACAGTCAAATCCGATACGTTTTCATTGTGTTTTGGCCTTGTGCTTAGATGGGAACACATTGTGTTTCCATCTAAAACTGAAACTTACGAAAACGGGCTCCAGAGTGGAAAGATTTGATTCCATGCAGCTCCATGTAAACCTGTATCAGAGCGTTAAAGGGTGAAACACTGGCGTCACCACATGTGCTGTGCACACATACCAGGAACAACAACAGCTTCGGCTCTCTGCCCAGTAACATGTGAGCGTCTTACCGTTCTCAGTTTGTTATTCAGACAAAACTATCCAGACAGATTTGTTGTCCAGAAAAGAAACTGTGTGAGTCTATTCGGCATTGTTGTTTGTGAAAAGTTATCCTTCTTCGTTCGTGTGTTGTCTCTGAGCGTCGTTGTCTGAATGCAGAAGAATTCTAAAACGCAAAGGACAAATCTTTGCACCTTTAAGTCGGGAGTGTCGGTGTAAACACAGCTTTAGTTACTATGTTTTTGTATTTGTTTGTTTGTTTGTTTGTGAGCAAGATTACACAAAAACTACTGGACAGGTTTTGTTAATATTTTCAGGAGATGTTGTTAAAGGCCCAAATTAGAAACAGATTTTGGTGGTAATTCAGAGAGGTTCCATCAGTGAACGATGATTTTTGCTCAATAACTGTCAAACCAATGATGAAATAAACATTTTCCTGAGTTCTAGGGGTGTGTTTTCAGGGTCATGAATCAGATTATGATGGGAACTTGATCATCGCTCACAGATGTTGTAGAGTGTAATGCACTACTATTGAAAATTTGGTAATGAAACGTAGTTCCTTTTTTAATGCTGCGCAACTTTTCCCACAGACAGATCTGACGCTGAAGCTGCCTTCTCAGCTGCTCGCACAGACACGAGCAGCGTTGCCAAGTCTGCTCGTTATAAGTGTCTAAGGGCCGCAAATCTCGTGAGTCACAGCTGCAGGTCTCGATTTTGTTGTTCTTATTTCTAAATGTGAAGTTTCTTCTTGGGGCTCTTCTGTCTGTGTGAATCCCCCTGATTATCTTCCAGCTCCTAACAATAAAACAAAACACGACTGCAGTAGGCAGTTTGTCCACCTCCTCGTTTCCTGGTTATCAAACACACTCACGCACATGGAGCATGCTCCAGAGCCAAAGTTGCCAGGTCTGCTGATTAAAAGCAAAGTTCTTTTCTTGAATAGATGCTTGGCACTGTGATACTGAAATGTAATGTAGACAAACATTAACAGACTTTATGTAGATTTCTCTTTTTAAAAAGTAATATATCACATCAGGAAAGGAAATAGCTGGAGGTTGATTATTTTAGGCTTGTTTTTATTGACCTGTAAACCCTGACAGGAGCTCTGATTCCACAGGGTATGTGACATTTAGTAAAATAAAGAGCACAAAAGAAATAACTGTTATGTTCTCTGTAGTAGAACTTTTTGTAGGCCTTCACATTTAGGAACAGATATGGGGTTCTGTCCAAGGTCGAGCAATGTAAAAGTAATGTGAAAAGGTACTTTTCATAGAGGGTAACTGAGTAAAGTAATTAGTTACTTTTTTCAGAAATAACAAGTAACAAGCAAACACGACTTTTTAAAGTAACTTTCCCAACACTGGCTGCCAGTCTGCAGAGTCTCTCTCTCCGATCAATTAAGGCACAACATGCCCAAAAAGTGATCTTTAAATTAAAAAAACTTAATTTCATGATAATTGTGCAAAATGGCGTTGAAGGTGCTATGAGGAGAATCTATTACTGGTGACATAAAGACTCTGCTACCCATGAGCACGCGCGGCGACTGTCGTAATGCTGTGTTCCAGTAACCTCGGAACTGGGAGTGACATCATCTCCCTGCGTTGTTGTATGAAGAATGTGATTATCACTATGGCAGCATTTTTGTAAATATAAGTCTAACAATACTATGTATACAGCTGATCTAGAGCGACACACCCCAGTCAGAAGTGCAAATAAATGGATTATTACAGGAGCTAAATAACTGTTCACACTGGGGGCATCCATCTTCCATTGTCAACTCGGGGGTGGCGAGGTTTCACCGAGTTCCCAGTAGGAAATTCAGACTTCAGGGAACGTTTTAGTTGTAGTTTCCTACTCGGAACTTGGAAATTCCAACTTCCGACTACAACTTGAGCACACCACAAGCCAAAGCGTGTGTTTGTTGTGATGCTAATGAATGCAGCTCGGACCTTCCTCAGAACTCTGCATTGCTTTACAACTTCTTTTTTCAACAACTTACAGGATGCAAAGCCACGAGGTAATGTATCTCTTTCTAGTTACGTAGCGGTAGTTTTTGATGTGTGACAACAAGCAATTTTTGGAAAACTTAGTATTGTAGTTTTGTAGCCGGCTATATATGTCTACTTACAGCCCGGTGCTCTAAGACGTGTCTGAATAATATAAATTTGCTCTAGTTTTAATTGTCTTGTTCCTGAAGTTGAGTATCCAGTCCAGCCCTGTCCGACCCGACCAGAAGGCTAAGGAATAGCATTTATAGCTAACCTATTTAGATGCTATAAAACTCATCTTAAAGTGTGTATTTCCATCAGGCATATATCTAAAAGAGAGACTTTTTTGTAATTACTTAGAAACCAAATTGAAGCCATGTTAGTTTAATTGTCTCATCACTTTGTGGTCCAATTGAAGGACTTTTCTTTTTGTTAAATCAGGAGTCTCCGGTTTCTTTGCATGACTACTGAAGCAGAGTTTGTACGTTCAGAGCAGCAGGAAGCAGCTATGCATCCTTCTTTAATTAAAGCATTAAACATCATAAGCATTAATAAAGCTCCTGAGTGTGACCCCTGCAGTTCAGAGCTCCTCTGCCTTCCACAAATACTGAGTAATGCTGAACATCCTTCACCCCGTTTGATCTCAGGTCTGAAGTTCATCAGGAAAACCACCTCATCCACGGCAGGTAACTCTCAGGCAGCAGCTCATGTTGCAGGTGTGTGTGTTCGGTGTGTGTGTGTGTGTGTGTAAACAGTCATCAGTGTGTGTTGTGTGATGGGAGGCTGACAGGAAGGGTGTGTGAGTGCTGACGCCTTTCATCTGGAAATACAGGATTTAAGGAGAGGAAACTGCAAACACTCATTTTTATCTGACCCAACGCTTTGATGTTTCACCACTAACCCCAGCACAAATATCACACACACACACATGCACACACACACACACACACACACACACACACACACACACACACACACACACATGCTCCGAGCCTGAAACCCTGAACTGCAGCGACAACTTCAGATCAAACTCTTCGTCCTCACTATTAAAGACATCATGAGAATAAAGTGTGTGTGTGTGTGTGTGTGTGTGTGTGTGTGTGTGTGTGTGTGTGGTTACCTCACGTCTCATCACACACCTGGAGGGGTGGAGCCTCAGCGTGTGAGAGCAGGTAAAGATTCAGAGCTTCCTCCTGCAGACTCAGAGGAGGACAGCAGCATCTGCAGGAGGTGAGCCCTCATCATATCAGCCTTTATCGAAGATATAAGAGCATTAATAACTTTATTATTTACATTTATGAGGAGATCACAAACATCTGCAGGAGGTGAGCCCTCATCATATCAGCCTTTATCGAACATAGAGGAGCATTAATAACTTTATTATTTACATTTATGAGGAGATTACAAACATCTGCAGGAGGTGAGCCCTCATCATATCAGCCTTTATCGAACATAGAAGAGCATTAATAACTTTATTATTTACATTTATGAGGAGATTACAAACTTTTTATTTTCTTCTGTCTTTACATTTAAATTTATGGAACTGATTCATTCTTCATTTATTAATATTCTATCTGAAACACAAACTTTGGGATTGACTAAATGCAGCTGTGTTATGAAATTTGGGCTGAACAATTCGTTGCAAATTAGATTAAATCTCAATATGGCTTGTTGCAATTTTCAAATGACAGAAGGTTCAATATTTTTAGCCCAAAATGTGTTGAACATTTTGGCATTGTGATGCAGTTTCTTGCAATTTCATGCAACTTTTTACCTCTATTCATACACTTTTTTCCCCACTTTTGGAACATTTACCTTTTTTTAACCCCGTTTTTACAACTTTATGCCTATTTTGCCCCCATTCATCTTTTTTTGGCCACTGTCAGAACCATTTTTGGAATTTTTACATGGTTTTTGAAATTTCATTTCAAATTCAATTCCCAATTTTGCTGCCATAATCAATTTTCCTAAACCACTTTTGGATTTTTTTTTGCCAATTTTCCCCCTTCTTTTGCAATTTCATGCCTATTTTGCACCTATTTATTAACCTTTTTCCACTTTCATACCATTTTTACTCAGTTTTTACAATTTCATACCTATTTTGCTTCTGTTCTTCACTTCTCCACTTTTTCTCAAATCTTTTCTCCTTAGATTAATTTAATGTCATATTGGTTTTACTATAAAAAGATCTACTGCTCATGTTTGTTTAAGAATACACAAGATGAGGAACATTAAAACAATCGCAGAGTTAATTTGCAATATTGGGGAAAAAAATTGCAATAAGAATCTCAAATGTCCAGCTCTCCATAATGTTATCAACAACAGTACTGTCAACTATTTTACATAGTAGATCTACACACCACCACCTCTTTTATTTTGCTGGTTAACATTATAAAAGTTAAATCCTTCTAGAACAAAATCTGAACCCTTGTCATTTGTCAACCAAGTCTCACTTATTACAGTGAAACGATGTTTTAATGCCTTTAAACAAAGTTTGTACAGAGGCTTTGGTTATTAAAATGTATGATTGAGAAACCTTTGAGATTAAGTTCATTAAACGTGTTTTCAGAGTAATATTCAGAGTTTAATTTGTAATCAACAAAAAAAATTGCATCAGGATCAATGTGTGCTTGTGGTGTCCCACAGGGGTATTGGGACCTCAACTGTTTATTCTTTACATTAATGAAATCTGTCTGATGAAGCTCAGTATTTTGTCTGATGATACTAATATTTGTTCCAGTAATAATTTGAATCAGTTACAGAAGATAATCAACAACGAACTGAAGAAATTAAAAGCATGGTTTGATTATAATACGTTGTCTTTAAATATGAGCAAGACAAAATTTATGTTATTTGGGAATCACAGAGCTAACATGCAGGTCCAGATAGAAATAGATGGGGTAGAGATTGAAAGGGTGCATGAAAACAGATTTCTAGGTTTGGTCATGGGTGACAAGCTTAGCTGGAAATCACACATTAAACATGTCCAGTCCAAAGTTTTAAAAAAAACATTGCAGTTATAAACAAGGTAGAACATATCCTGGATTATAAGTCACTTCACACTCTGTACTGTTCTTTAGTTCGGCCATACTTCATGTTCTGTGCTGAGGTTTGGGAAATCTACTACAAAACTACATCACAGTCACTTCACAGAAGAAAACTATAAGAACCATAAATCAGGTCGTCTATAGGGAACAAACCATCAGCTGTTTCTAAAGTCAAGATCACTAAAACTCCTCCACATTGTTTCTTACCAGACGGCAATAATAAGGCACAAGGCAAGAAACAATCAATCACCAGAAAACATCCAAAGTCTGTTTTTGTAACCATGAAGGAGGTTACAATCTGAGGGGTGAAGACAACTTTAAAATATGAAGTAGACGCACAAACATTAAAAGTTTCTGTGTATCTGTTATCGGGGTGAGCATGTGGAACAGTTTAAGAGAGGAAATGAAGAAATGTTCAAGTAAAAACAAGTTTAAAAAATGTACAAAATGATGATTTTTGTAAGATACCATAATGAAGAGAATGAAGTAGTCTGATATTATTATATGGTTATTATTAAAAATAATGATGGTATGAGAATTCTGTATATCTGTGTGAAATTATCATTACTGTTGTGGATGGAAGTTTTCTGTTGTAATGTCCAAGCATGAAATAAGTGAGCACAGACACAGCTGTCTATGAGTATATGTACAGTAAGAGCATAACATCTGTTTTTGTTCATAAATAACTGTTTGGTAAAGGGGAATTAATACGTTTTTACTACATCCACTCCTTTTTGAATATGTGATTAGATAATGTTTGTTTGTTTAGTATTTTTCTGTCTTTGACAGAGATTTTACTTTAACCTCATGTTGGAAATAAATGTCAATCAATCAATCAATCAATCAATCAATCAATCAATCAATCAATCAATCAATCAATGTCATTCCCAAAATCTTCTGATTTGTATTCAGTTGAACTCAGAAAACTTCAATCTGACACCTTGCAGGATTCACCATAAAATAGATTCAACTAAAAATCTTCATTGTCAGAAGAATCATAACTTTCCTTTTCTGAAATAAGACAAACATGTTCTTCTGTCATTTAAACATGTGGAAGAAATTATATTAAAAAAATATATAAATAATTGAATGGTTTGATTAATAAGACTTCAGTTTGACTCAACAGGACCAAATTTAGTCATCTTCTTTGTTTGTTATGCATCTTTTTTTTTTTTTACTCTAAATGCATTTACTATTTCAGAAATACAACCACAAAGAAGAGAGCTAACAACCTCATGATAGGAATGAAACTGATATAAAGGTAACTATAAAGCAAACAGATGTATGTTAATGTTATAAATAATTGAAAAGACGGATTGACAACTTTAGTTAGTCACATTGATTTTAATTAAACACATTTGTGTAAATATACGAGCACTCTTAAAAAAGAATATATGTCAGAGCAAACCTATTTTAAAATGTCTACTTCACAGGGAATTAAAAAAGTTCTTCTTCTTTAAGAATAAATATTTATTAAATAGTATTTATTTATTACATATCTTGCTTTTTACATTTTTATTTATTTATTGAATCCACTTCCAACATAAGAGGTGAATATGGCTGTTTTATAAAAGGGAAAAATGTTCTTATGAGGTTAATGACCAATAGTGACAATACGTCGTTGAAAATTGTTAGAAATTAATATTCTGATGTAAAAATGTAACTTAAGTTTAATAACTAATGATAAAGCTAATGGTAAAAACTACCTTTAACTTGTGTTCTAATGCAGGAAGTTTCCTTCAAACTGCCATCCAACCATTTTCCAGAAATTACTTTGTACTTTGACTTTGTAAACACATTAAAATGAAAGTCATTATATAAAATAGTGTAATATAGGTAAAGAAAAACATATATTTTGATGTTACTCAATATATATATATACATATATATATATATGTATGTATATATATATGTATGTATGTATGTGTATATATATGTCAAATATATATATATACACACATATATATATATATACACACACATATATGTATGTATATATATATGTATGTATATATATATATATATATATATATATATATATATAGATAGATAGATAGATAGATAGATAGATAGATAGATAGATATATCTATATATCTATATATATACAGATAGATAGATAGATAGATAGATAGATAGATAGATAGATAGATAGATAGATAGATAGATAGATAGATAGATAGATAGATAGATAGATAGATAGATAGATAGATCTTTATTTATATAATCGTATTGTAAATTCCTTGTATTATATAATCCGGACTCTTGAGAAGGTTATCAGGCAGGTGATTGGCTGATCAATCCATCACTCACATTTATTATCAGCCAATCAGATAATGTAGTTCACAGGCACTACTGCCGCAGTAAAAAAGACAAATGTTGTGGATTTGTGGATCAAACTCTTGCTGAAATATGTCAAAGGTGGAGCGAAAATGTCTTTTCTCCTGAGAAATTCTTCATTGTCATTGTTTGATCTTCATTTAATGAGGAATGTGGTCCAGATCTGCTGTTAGCATCTATGCTAATCCCTGTGTACAGTCACTTCCTGCTGTCGTCTCGCTCACGGCTCCACCTCTTCCTGCTCTTCAGGACTCTGATTGGTCCGTCCACTTTGGGCTGAGCACAGTCAGTGTAGATCAGAGCTCTGCAGAACAGTTACAGATCATCAGCAGACATTTTGATCCTGTTTTATTTCTGTTTTGACAAATGCACTAAAGGGCATTTTACAGAAATACCTTCTGACAGACGTGGCTGCAGTTTCTCTAAAATGTTGCTGTTATATTCAGGACATTTAACCAGTTTTTAGACATTTCAAACTGCCTCTCGGCCTGTAAGAGAGGGCTGCTGTGGCCTCTCTCTGTTTTGATGGACATGGCTGTGTATAAGGGGAAAGACTAATGAGGCCTGAGTCTGTTAGAGGCCCCGATTGACAATGATAATCCTAATGTTTAAGAAATGGTTCATATATCATTATATCTACTGTTATTAGTGTTCATTTGATTTAAATTCTCTCCATAACTTGTTAAATGAGTCAGTGCAGTTATTTAAATGGCTACATATTCATAATGAAGGCCTTGTCTTAGTAAATCATTTATGTTGTGATGTTAACGTCTGTGGTGCTCTTACTGCAGTTAGCTTTGAGAATAGCCGGGGGGGGGGGGGGGGGGGGTCATACTCACACTTAAAGATGTTTGTTGGAGCTTCCAAGTAATTACAAAAGGTCTCACTTTTAGATATATGCCTGATGGAAATACACACTTTAAGATGAGTTTGATAGCATCAAAATAGGTTATCTATAAATGCTATTCCTTAGCTTCATGGTCGGGTCAGACAGGGCTGGACTGGCCTGGATACTCAACTTCAGGAACAAGAGAATTAAAACTAGAGCAAATTTATATTATTCAGACACGTCTTAGAGCACCGGGCTGTAAGTAGAGATATATAGCAGGCTACAAAACTACGATACAAATTTTCCAAAAATTGCTTGTTGTCACACATCAAAAACTACCACTACGTAACTAGAAAGAGATACATTACCTCGTGGCTTTGCATCCTGTAAGTTGTTGAAAAAGAAGTTGTAAAGCAATGCAGAGTTCTGAGGAAGGTCCGAGCTGCATTCATTAGCATCACAACAAACACACGCTTTGGCTCGGGTCACGTTTTTACGACAGTCGCCGAGCGTGCTGGGTAGCAGAGTCTATATGTCACCAGAAACAGATTCTCCTCATAGCACCTTTAAATGTAATTTAGAGTCATTGGTTTACCGTGCTGTTGTGCTGTTGTTGCTCCTCACAGACTCACGCTGTGAGGAGAGGGCTGACACAAGGGGCTCTAATTTCGTAGACCAGGCGCAAGCACAGGCGCGGCTGCCCTGCGCCGGCCTTCGCCTCCCAGACAGGGTGTGACCAGCGCACTTTGCAAGTTTCCTGCAGTGCAAAGAGAGGCGCGCTCCAGGAGCAGAGGAGCGCATCCACGCCTCCGTCTCTGCCCCTCAGCGCAAGTGCCAGAGAGGGAGGAGAAAAGGCTTGAGTGGGTTTAACACAGCCGAGTGCTGTCTTCACCAATCAATTGCCACTCATTGCCTTTAAATGCGCTGCGGCTGAGGCGCAGCGTCTGATTGGTCTGAATGATCCCCGCCACCACGGAACGAGTGTGCTGGAAGGACATGGTAGAGGAGGCGGTCAGAGCCACTGTCACTTCAGCAGGAGAATGGACAGCAGGGCGCGCATCGGAGGCCACGAAGCACGTCACCGTGTGGGCCAGCTCACAGGACAGATGTAATCTGTTCCTTTGTCATTAATAGGAGTACAAAATTAAGAGAGTTACACAGCAGCTGGCTTATCCATTCATCATGCTTGTGATCCACCTGCACTCCTGGTCTTTCATCGCCAAATAGCAGAGCCTTTAGTGATATACTGTATACTCTCCCGGTGTCTCTGCCTCATCCTCCTTACAATAATGCTCTCCATCTTTATAGATCACGTTAAAAATGAAGACTAAAACAGAGAAATATGGGAAATCACGGGTAAATCCTGAGTGACATACATTTATTTTCTCTCTTTTTTCTTCGTCTTTTTTCTTCCTTTCTTTGAATTTAATGAAATGAGAGAAGCCAGATATATACTCAGTATCAGATGTTAAGGTTGTTTATTGTTGACTTGTAAGATGTGCATCAAACTTCCAGCTGCCGTCAGGTTAAGTTTCCATTATGACAAACGGCTTTAATCCGACATCAGATGTGACGGGACAGTTAATATAGATACAAATGTATGTGCTGGTTCAGACGGTTACATTAAATAGTGATTGATGTGATTGTTTATTGCATCAAAATGTGCCTGACACTCTGGAAACCTGCCTCTGAGGCTTTGAATGTGCCAGCACCTCCACCTGGTGTGCCGTAACACCCATCTCTGTGCAGATGGTCTACCAAATTGTCAAATTGGCAGCGCAATTACGGCCCTTCTTGCTGCAGGCAGCAGCACTACCTGCTGCACCACTGAGTTTCCTCATATCCTCAGTTCTTATCTGCAGATAGTTCATGGCACGTGTTTTCTCAAGACCCCTTATAACAGAGCAAACTCTTCATTTTATTGACACACATAAACATAAACACAGATAATAAATATATCTGTATTTACACAAACAGACATCCAGAGATGGATCCACCCAGGCAGAGACAGAGGGACTAAAACACATTTGTCTCTGCTGAATTTAGACTCAATCATTTATTTATATTTATATTATATATTTGTTGAATATAAATGTATTAACCATTTAACTACCTGCTCAACTGTTTGACATAGTTCATTAAGGAGTTCAGGGATGTTTATTGTAATCAGGATAAACAGGATAAGTTAAATCCTTGTTTGATTCCATTAACACTTAAGAGAACAGAAAAAACTACAAACAAACCAAAAAACACATATTTTCTTAGTGTGTGGGATTTAAAGGGTTTAAAAGCTAACAGTCGATATAAAATGTGTAAAATTTGGGAAGAAATCAAGTAGAAAAAGCAAAATTTTGTGAAAATAAAATAGCAAAAATAACCAAAGCAGATGATATTAAGTTTGACAAACACAAAAAAAAAGTTTTGATGAGTAACAAGTTATAAATATAAATCATCATATTAGTAGGTGGTTAAGATAAGTATTTGAAATGATAATAATAGTAATAATAACAATTTTGATCTTTTAAAATCCTACACATGGAAAATATAAGTTAGACTGGTTTGTTTGCAGTTTTTTCTACATTATAAGTTATTGACAGAATCAAACAATGACATGTTTTTTTAAGCAAATTAAACATTCCTGCATTTTCTGACCTCTGCCAGAAAGTTGAGCTGGGAGTTAAAGGGTTAAAGGTAATGCCTTAGAGATTTTCATAGGGTCCTCATGTCTATGTGATTATTACGGTATTTATTATGGATGAATAATCAACACATCCATGGAGAGAGAGATCAGTCTGATATTATCATGAACATTAATAATAATCATAACCTGTGGAGGAATGATGTTTATAATGTAGCAGCATCTAGGTGAACTGACATTAAAATGCTTTAACCGGTCTAAAAGTGTGAATTTATGTTAAATGTAGTTTCTGTTTGTGGCAATGTGGGTAATGGAGGTCTGAATGCTGACAACGCCACCTGGGGACTGGCACCCAGGATATAAATGTATTTTTTGCCAACCATAAAAGGCACACACAGGTTCAAATAAGTCCACAGGCAGAGAGCGTGATTCCCATAAAAATACAATACTTTATTAAACACTAGTTAAAATGAGCAGCAGACAAAATAATCATCATAATAATAATAATCATAATAATCTGGAGTAAGGACCTGCCAAAAGAAAAAGTTAACCAAAACCAGGGCTGGGGGCTTACCACGACAGCGTAACTAAAAGGAGGAATCCAAAACTACACACCACTGTGAACTGCAAACAAAACAAGTGAAAAACAGGACCACCACCAGGGGACCGCTGCCGCGCCGAGGCCCACAGCACCTGTTAACAGAAGGAAACAATAATTAGAAACACATAAATGGCAGTCCTCATACTCCTGTAAATAAACAATTCTAACAAAACCAAATACTCAAAAAAGAAACAAAAAGAAACCACATTATAATAATTAAACAAATCACAAAAGAAATAATTCAACCCAGGAAATAACTAAATTAATTAAGTCTGACCCCCCCCAGTCACGCCACACTGCTGTAACGGAGCGAAACTGGGGTAAGGACCCGCACAAACAACTGACTGGATCGCTACAAACCAGCACGCATACCTTTTGAATGGAACCCGACACGCTCCCTTGCAGCTCGGCACGGCATCCCTTGCAGCACACGCCAGCTCCGTAAAGGAGGAAGAGAAAGTGAGAGAAAGAGGAGGGGGCCGACCGGGGGTATTTATAGGCTGCCGGACCTCAGCAGCCACACCGCCCCCTGAGGTAGGGAGGAAAGGATCCCTATCTGGCCACATGTTGATGGTTGATGCTCATGCACTGGAGCAGGTCCACAGCAGCAGGTCATCATGACTGTTTAACCTAATACACTGTATGGACCAGATCCACAAAGAATGGATTGCTCTAAATCATATGTTGGTGCTAACACGCCCACACAGTTTGACGGCTGAGCCACAAAATACAACTCAAATGACCAAAAAGTGGTCAAGAGGATCATAGGGGTCTTTATCTTACTTAAAAATGGTGGAATGGTCACAGAGACAGACACAGTAGGCTGTATTACTGTCATCCTTCATGTCATCTAGTAGCACAAGGATCATGCAGCCTGGCAACCGCTATCTGCAAATGATTTCATTGTCACTGAAATCAGAAAGTGTTTCTCTCCTCCAATAAATCCTTTCTTGTGCGAGCCTGCCACCGTAGCTTCGCCTGGCTACAATCACTGCTGACATGATTACCGTAGAGTCCTCAGTGCAATTTACAATCATTTTTAGCCAGAGAGAGGGAGAGAGCGAGGGAGAAAGAGACATTGTGCTGATTTAATACACGGATCTCACTGGCGTAAATTGCACCGCTTTACTGCCTGTGGCTGGTCTTTGTGGATTAGGTGGTATTTGCAGTGAGGCTCATTTGCATAGGAAGGGAGCAACTTTTCCCTGAATTTGTTTAGCGGTGGCAAAAGCAGTGCAGTCCTTTTGAGGATCTGGCCCTTGTCTGCTGCAGCAGGAAATATCAATTTAAAGATGATATTTTAAATGCAGGTCTTAATCAGTGCATCCAAATTATCTGTTTACAACAAGTATCACAACAGAATCAGAAAGGCTTTATTAATCCCCAAGGGCGGATCAGGTGGTTTCCACCGCTCTTATACACTTGTATAGCAGAAAGAATATCAGGTAAAGACACTAAAAAGACAAGAGCATGAAAACGATTGCAATCCCTATTCTAAATAAACCTCTGTATTAATGAAAAATAAATTTAAAATAAGTAAAAGTGAGACTATAAACAACGCCACAAAAATTACATTAACCAGTTGGATATACAGTAATATGACAGAACTGCTGATAACAGCTGGGTTATGAAACATCTTAACTTGGGTTATCGTAACCCACCAGTTCTTAGTGTGTGCGGTTTGTGCTGCATGAAGGCTCCTGGTTTGATCCAGGTCAGTCAGTTTCCGGCTGTGAGGAGTTCATATTTTCTCCCATGCATGTGTGGGTTCTCTCAGGTAACTCAGGCTTCCTCATCAGGGTAGATGTTGCGTCCAGGCTGACCAATAACTGTGAAGGTTGTTTGTCTCTGAATGTCAGCCCTGTGGTTGACTGCTGACCAGTCCAGAGTGTCAGATGGACAAATCTGATGGGTTAAAATGGTCGACTCTAACGTGGACTGACCACTGTAATGCCTCCTGTCTCATGCCTCTGTGTCATTAGTCTCTTGTCTCGTGTCTTATGCCTCTTGCCTCATGCCTCATGTAACATGTCTCATGTAACATGTCTCATGCCCCATGTCTCAGGTCTCATGCCTTCTTTCAGGTCTTGTGTCTCTTTGTGTCTTGCCCCATGTCATTTGTCTGGTGCCTCTTGTCTCATGCCTCCTGCCTGGTGTCTCATGCCTCCTGTCTGTCTTTTGTCTCATGCCTCCCGCCTGGTGTCTCATGTCTTGTGTCTCTTGTGTCATGCCTTTTGTCCCTGTCTCTTGTCTCATGCCTCCTGTCTCTGTCTTTTGTCTCATGCTTCCTGTCTCTGTCTTTTGTCTCATGCCTCCTGTCCTTGTCTCATGTCTCATGTCTTTTGTCTCTTGTGTCATGTCTTTTGTCCCTGTCTCTTGTCTCATGCCTCCTGTCCTTGACTCTTGTCTCATGCCTCCTGTCCTTGTCTCTTGTCTCATGCCTCCTATCTCTGTCTTTTGTCTGATGCCTCCTGTCCTTGTCTCATGCCTCCTGTCTCTGTCTTTTGTCTCATGCCTCCTGTCCTTGTCTCTTGTCTCATGCCTCCTGTCTCTGTCTTTTGTCTCATGCCTCCTGCCTGGTGTCTCATGTCTCATGTCTTGTGTCTCTTGTGTCATGCCTTTTGTCCCTGTCTCTTGTCTCATGCCTCCTGTCCTTGTCTCTTGTCTCATGCCTCCTGTCTGTCTTTTGTCTCATGCCTCCTGTCTTTTTCTTTTGTCTCATGCCTCCTGTCCTTGTCTCTTGTCTCATGCCTTCTGTCTCTGTGTTTTGTCTCATGCCTCCTGCCTGGTGTCTCATGTCTCATGTCTTGTGTCTCTTGTCTCATGCCTCCTGTCTTTTTCTTTTGTCTCATGCCTCCTGTCCTTGTCTTTTGTCCCTGCAGCTCCCTGACCGTCTGAGGATGAATCTTCTCTGACTCCTGCAGCCCTCCGGTCACATGATGTCTTATTTAAGTTTCAGCCTGTCTCCCCCTGCTGGTCACCGCGAGGACAGCAGCGTGTCTCAGCGCTCTCTGTCCTCGTCCGTCCCTTTCCTTCTCTACCCATCCACCATGGACCCCTACAAGAGCCCTCTGCGGGGCCCAGGGCTCCTGCCGTACCTCTCGCCCTTCCACCACCACGGTCCTTTCAACGTCTACGAGTGTCCCTTCGAGCCGGCGTTCATCCAGAAACGGAATGAGCGTGAGCGGCAGAGGGTGAGGTGTGTGAACCAGGGCTATGCCAAACTGAGGGACCACCTGCCGGGCCAGAGCGCCGACAAGAGGCTGAGCAAGGTGGAGACGCTAAGGGCTGCCATCAGATACATCAAATACCTGCAGGGGCTGGTGGAGCCGGAGGAAGACCGCAACGGCGAGGACACGCCCACCAAGCCGTCAACTGGACGGGACTGTGGAGGAGACAACGAAGGGCAAACCCACTGAGACTGACACACCCACTGGACTGAAAGACCACGAGCCAGGACTCTGTCAACGTTAGAAAGACAGCTGTTAGTTATCAGCTGATGTGTTCGAAAGGAAATTTGCACTTTGTTTCTGATAAAGTTTTTGTAGATTGAAGTCGTCTGGTGTTTGTTAATACAACACAGAATCAAAACACTGGGGACAAAAATCAAAATTAGGCTGGAGTAACAAAACATTTCCTTGGACCAGCCTGAGGTTTGCAGTTCTCTCCAGTGACAAAAGACATTGGACCAGATCCACAAAGAATGGATTGCTCCTGCTAATAGCACTGTTATTTGCACAGAATTAGCTTAGATTTAGCTGATCTGCCCTGTTTTAGTGCCTTATCCTCAGAAGAATTAGCTCTAATCATATGCCAGCGCAAACACGCCCACATAGTTTGGCAGCTGAGCGCAAATTGCACCTCTGATTGCAATAAGCCACATGGCATATAGGTGACTTTGTCCTGCAAACTTCAAGGAGATTGACGTCTCCTTTACACTGAGCAGCAAAAACCAACAACCACACAAGAACAGTATGCAGTAATAGCGAGGCACAAGACACGAACTTGCAGCTATAGCGAGTAGTTCACAACAGCTGAAGTCCCCTAGCAGGTCTAAACCAAAACATTTAGGGCTTGAGGGCACAAATGCAGGCGAGTCATGCAGAGATGATAGGGTCGGGAGGAGGACTGCTGCTGCTCTTGAGGCCAGAAGTGCTTCTGTTGCATGGGGGGGGGGGGGGGGGGGCAGCCTGAGCCGGCTGCCACATGATGGCAATTAAGAGGCAGGAAAGATAAAATAAATGTTATTGATAATGACCTTATTTGACATTCACTTTTTGTTGTCATTTTCGAATTGTAGTAAACAGTCAATTAATTTTTCTCATGACACAGCTGTGATTACATCCTAACAAAATAAACAATTTGATGCGGAGCTATCCATGGTCCTGTTTTTAGGTCAACATAAAGCCCACTCCTGACAACCAGTATTGTCAGGATGAGAAGCTGAGTTGCATTAATGTCTCAGGTTTGTTTGAGTATCACTGATTTATCCCCTTGTTTAGTGGAGTATTCAGCATTTAGTGGACAACCTTTACCTGCTGAGACACAGCTGCCCAGTGTATTTATGTCAAAATATTAACTGTGCCCATACCGTACTGTCTTCTTCCACTTATCCATGGTCGGGTTGCGGGGGCGGCAGCCCAGACCTCCCTCTCCCCGGCCACCTCGTCCAACCCTTTCCGGGGAATCCCGTGGTGTTCCCAGGTCAGCTGCACTGGTCCCTCCAACGTGTCCTGGGTCTTCCCTGGGGCCCCCTACCACTGGGACATGCCCAGAACACCTCACCAGTGAGAAGTCCAGGAGGCATCCTGACCAGATGCCCGAGCCACCTCATCTGGCTCCTCTTAACGCAGAGGAGCAGCAGCTCTACTCCGAGCTCCTCCCGGATGACCAAACTTCTCACCCTATCTCTAAGGGAGAGCCCAGCCACCCTGCGACGGAAACTTTTTCAGCCACTCGCGAT
This sequence comes from Scarus forsteni, assembly GCA_036419115.1. Taxonomy (NCBI): domain Eukaryota; kingdom Metazoa; phylum Chordata; class Actinopteri; order Labriformes; family Labridae; genus Scarus; species Scarus forsteni. The sequence goes on along the minus strand of JAZDUH010000092.1, from coordinate 3,391,196 downwards.
CTTGTTTTTCCAGTCATGACCCACAGCTCATGACCGTATGTGAGGATAGGAAGGAAAATGGACTGGTAAATTGAGAGCTTTGCCTTACGGCTCAGTTCCCTTTTTACCACAGACCGGTGCAGAGCCAGCATCACTGCTGATGCCACACCGATCCGCTTGTCGATCTCCTGGTCCATTCTTCTTCATGAACAAGACCCCGAGATACTTGAATTCTTCCACTTGGGGTAGAATCTCATCCCGGAGAGGGCACTCCCGGGCGAGGACCATGGACTTGGATTTGGAGGTGCTGATTCTCATCCCAGCTGCTCCACACTCAGCTGCGAACTGATCCAGTGAGAGCTGAAAGACATGGTCTGATGAAGCCAACAGGACCACATCATCTGCAAAAAGCAGTGACCCCATCCTGAGGTCACCAAACCGGAACCCCTCAACGCCCTGGCTGCGCCTAGAAATTCTGTCCATAAAAGTAATGAACAGAATCGGTGACAAAGGGCAGCCCTGGAGGAGTCCAACCCTCACTGGAAATGACTCAGATGTACTGCCAGCAATGTGAACCAGGAGTGTGATCTCCCTGTTGTTGGAGCACATCCTCCGGTCCCCCTTTTTGAAAAGAGGGACCACCACCCTGGTCTGTCAATCCAGTGGCACTGTCCCCAATCTCTGGGTGATGTTGCAAAGTCGTGTCAACCATGACAGCCCTACAACATCCAGGGCCTTGAGGAACTCCGGGCGGATCTCATCCACCCCCGGAGCCCTGCCACCGAGGAGCTTCTTGACCACCTCAACAATCTCAGCTCCAGAGATAGAAAAGCCCACCACAGAGTCCCCCAGGTCTGCTTCCACACTGGAAGACGTGCTGGTGGGATTGAGGAGGTCTTCAAAGTATTCTTTCCGATCCACAACATCCCGAGTCGAGGTCAGCAGCGCACCATCCCCTCCATAGACAGTGTTGACAGCACACTGCTTCCCCCTCCTGAGACGCCGGATGGTGGTCCAGAATGTCGTTGAAGCCGCACGGGAGTCATTTTCCATGGCCTTTCCAAACTCCTCCCATGCCTGAGTTTTTTCCTTGGCAACCACCGAAGCTGCATTCTGCTTGGTCAGCCGGTACCTGTCAGCTGCCTCCGGAGTCCCACTGGCCAAAAAGGCCTGATAGGACTCCTTCTTCAGCTTGGTGGCATCCCTCACCTCTGGTGTCAACCAGCAGGTTCAGGCATTGCCGCCAGGACACCGACCACCTTACGGCCGCAGCTCCGGTTCAGCTGCCTCAACAATAGAGGCCCGTAACAAGGCCCACTCAGACTCAATGTGCCCTGCCTCCCCAACCACATGGTCGGACTTCGCTCGGAGGTGGGAGTTGAAACTCTTTCTGACGGGAGACTCTGCCAGACGTTCCCAGCATACCCTCACAACACGCTTGGGTCTGCCAGGTCGTACCGGCATCCTCCCCCACCATCGGAGCCAACTCACCACTAGGTGGTGACCAGTTGACAGCACTGCCCCTCTCTTCACCCAAGTGTCCAAAACATGGGGCTGCAAGTCCAATGATACAACTACAAAATCATCAAACTGTGGCCTAGGGTGTCCTGGTGCCAGGCGCACATATGAACACCCTTATGCTTGAACATGGTGTTTGTTATGGACAATCTGTGATGAGCACAGAAGTCCAATAACAGAACACCGCTCGGGTTCAGATTGGGGGGGCCATTCCTCCCAATCATGCCCCTCCAAGTCTCACTGTCATTGCCAATGTGAGCGTTGAAGTACCCCAGTAGAACGGAGCACTCTCCAGCACCCCCTCCAGGGAATCCAAAAAGGGTGGATACGTTGAACTGTTGTTTGGTGCATAGACACAAACAAGAGTCAGGTTCGGTCCCCCCACCCGAAGGCGGAGGGAGGCTACCCTCTCGTGCGCTGGGGTAAACCCCAAAGTACAGGCCTCGAGCCTAGGAGAGACAAGCACTGCCACCCCCACCTGACGCCACTTGCCATCAGCAACTCCAGAGTGGAAGAGAATCCAACCCAAGAGGGGTTAGTTCCAGAGCCCAAGCAATGCGTCAAGGTGAGTCTGACTATATCTAGTCCGAACCGCTCAACCTCGCCCATCAATAACCTTTTTCCCCTGATGAAAACGAGACAGTAACTAATAAAACAAGAGCACATGGACAAAAACTCAAACTAAACTAACTGACATTTTCATCAACAAATAAAAACTAGACTAAAATGTCTGACAGACTTAATCCAATCAGACCTAATATGGTCATGTAGGAAGTAGAGACAAGTGATGAATCTATCCAATCACAGCTACTTTGGTTGTGTTAAAGGTTGGATGAGTTCAGAGGGACATCCAATCACAGCTGCCTTAGCTTGGTGGTGGTGGGATAAGTTGTGGAGCGATCCAATCAGAGCTGCTCTCTTTATGAATTGATATATTCATGTAGAGCAGGTTCACTGTTTGTTGTCAGTTCTGGTATTGTAACTGAGATGCTCTGCCAGGTAGCCTAAATAAAGGTGACTGCATTTCACACAAAGGAACATTTGTTTCTGTTCATTTAGACATTCAGACTTTACTAACATTCAATAAAGGCTTAGTAGATGTTAGGTAGGTAGGTATGTAGGTGGGCAGATAGACATTCAGACTTTACTAACATTCAATAAAGGCTTAGTAGATGTTTGATTTTATCACAGAGGAAAACAGGACTTCAAGAATTCAAGGAAACATAAAACTGTCTTACCCTTTACACTTCAGATTTTAGTCGACTACAAACAGACTAAAATTAAAACAATTTGGAGACTAAATTATGACAAACTAAAAGATACTTTTGGCAAAACTATACCATGGCACCAAATGAAAAAGTCCTGTCATCATTAACACTGATTTTGAGGCTAACAGCAGCGACAGGCTCACTGACTCCACTTGTCTGTTTCGTGTCTTGTTTCTCCTGCTGTGTCCAGGTTGCGCTGATTGTTTGGTTGTTGTATCATGACAGCAGGTGTTGTGTGGCTGCACTGAACATAGAAATGAAGCTCATGCAAACGACTGTTCACCAGAGTGACGTTAAGGATTGTAAGCTAACAGTGATGTGGGCCAGTTAAGTTGTGTCCATTCCAGTCTCATCCAAGTTACAAAAAAATGGGAGCATCCAAATCATGTGGTGGAGTATCCATACTTTAACAAGTACTGTTCAGCATCAAGTACTCCTCTGAAATATTGAAAACAAAATATTTGTGAATCTCTGCAGTCTCTTCCTCCATCCAAAGGCAGCACCACTTCCTGTCATGTGACTGCAGAGACCAATCAGACGAATCAAACAGAATCATAACAGTTTTGTGAAAAACAGGAAGGAATGACAGAAATAAAATACAATTTTATGACTTTATTCTTCTAAATAAATCTTAAATTCATGATTTAAATAATGTAGAACTGATAAAAGATTTATAAACCAGTGCAACAGGCCTACATTAGTATAACTGTTTCATTTGTGTTTGCATTTACGGAGTAAGTATTAAGTCATCAATAAAAATATATCACTTTAGTCTTCAATGGTGGAACATCTGATAAATGTGTTTGTTTCTTTAAAGACTTACGACTGCTCTCACTTTAAGAGGTGAAGGTCCAGAGTCTGGATCATGTCTCCTTTATGTGCCTTTAATATTTTGTGTATCAGCACTGTACTGATTTTTTAGCAGTCTGATTTTGTCCATCATGACTTTTGTTGATGGAGCAGACATTTGTCGGTCCAGGTGTTTGGACCAATGAGGTTTTGGTTTATTTGTAACTCTGGACACTATGGCAAGCCCTTTTAGCATTTAAACAATCTGGCTGACAAGTAGTAGTTTAGTTTTCATTAGTGGTAATTACATTTTGACATGTCAAAATTTAATTTTCACATGTTGAAATGTTAATTCAGGATATTTGTAAAAACATTTTTACATGTTACAAATATATTTGTCATTATTTGCAGATATCTTTAATTCAATTACAGATATCACTAATTACTTTTTTACTAGTAAGAATAATTATTACAGATATCTACAATTGAATTTTCACATGTTGAACAGGGATTGTTTCTAGTGGAAATGTAATTTCCCATTTCAGATATCAACAATTGCAGTGTAACTGTAGTGTAGTTTCCCCATGAACCAATCCTGTGCAGGCTAAATTAGCATATTCATTGTGGATATGTTGGCGGTGCAATGGCGTCATTTCAGATATGTAGCCTCATTACCATATGACATTTGTACATGGAGAAATTTAATTTTTGATAACAATTCAGTTTTGACTAGTTATAAAGAAAACTGTAGATATCTCTAACATACTTGTTACAAGTAAGAATGTAATTACAGATATCTGTAATTGTATTCCAGATATCTGAAATAACATTCTTACATGTAAAAATTCCAGGTCAAGATATCAATGGTGTAATTTTGATTGGTAAGAACTGCATTTTAAATATCTAGAATTTATGAGATCTGTAATGTTCGCACAATTATAGATATCATCGATGAACTTTGTCACTAATAAGAATAAAATTGTTATCAAGAATTAACATTTTACCAGTAAGAAAGGAGTTGTAGATTTCATGAATTAGAATTGCTACATGTCAAAATGTCATTATGGATATGTGGACTTTGAATTACAACATATACAAATTAAATTAGATATCTGTAATTAAATTTGAATGGAAGTCAATGGCACACATTTACTAGTTGTAATTAAGTTGCAGATATCTACAATTACCATTTCCAATAGTGAAAAATAAATAGTAGTTATCTTTAATTAGAGCAGTTACCAGTGAAAATGACATTGTGGATATGACAGCTTGGAATTCTAATGTGAAAAAATAATTACTGATATCTACGAATGCTATTACTGCTAATGATTAAATGTAAAAGGGGCTTTCCACACGGACACAAACCAAAGTGGATCATGAAAAACTGTGCACAGCAGTCCGACCCCACCGTGTCCATCCCTTTATGAGCACTGTGGACCAGCAGCTCCACGTCTAAGAGCTCAGACCGACTCACACTGGTTCCTTCAGCATGACGATGACTTCATTGAACTCCACAGTCACCTGGACCTGAAGGTTCTTTGTGCACAGAGCTCTCTAGTGGCAAAATGCTAAGAAAATTCTTAGAATGTTGAATTTTTTTTTCTCATAATTTCCCCTAAAAGTGAAGAGTAGATCCTGGTAAAGACAAAAGCTCCTCCTGAAGAATCGTAGCTCTTCAGAGAGCTCCTGAGGTGAGATGGAAGAGGCAGGAGAGGTATTCTCCAAACACAGACAGTGAGTTAATGAAACACTGCAGACTGGATCATGTTTGTGGTTGATCTCATTAGAGATGATCTCTGGTCTGAAAGCCAATCAACAAGCTTCTGACAGGCCGGTTAGCAATCACAGAGATTAATGAACGCTGAGCCATTTTACCCTCGTTAACACCAAACTGAGCTGAAATGTTCAAACTACAAAACATTATCAGCATGGCAAAAACAGAAGTAAATAAATCTATCACTGAGTGAACACTGGAGGTGGACTGTTCAGACATTTTGAAAGATCATTTTAAAGTTTAGCTCACTAATCATTTAACAGATATTTTCTTTATGTGAAATATTACTTACAGTTACAGTCTTCTTCAGATTAGATTATATGATTAAGTTTATGATTAGAGGGTCCATCCTTTGCCCATTATCACCAAAAGTATATTTCATTATCGAACTTTTAGGATTAACCAATCACAGCTTTTGAAATGATGGCTCATACCAACGGGGTCGACCACTCCTCCTCACCAAGATCAGAGTCTCTGGCTGAGGTCGAATCCTCACCTCCTAAGTCCTTTCCTATCTACTTTTCCTTAACCCTGATGGGAAACATCATGAGGTTAAGGAAAGGAGACAGGAGACATCAGAAGGACTTAGGAAAGGAAAACTGGCGTGCAGAGAGAATCCGACTACACTTTCTCTACTCTCCGTCATCATGTGACGGCAGATGTTACTGCTGCGGTGAAACTACAATTTTCTGAAGATGGACTACAAAAGGCTCATCTTAGAAGAGCTGGTGTATCATGACAATGTTGTTCCTTTAGTAAAAATGAGGTGTGCATAACCGATGTTGAAGTGAGGATGTAAATAAATCTGTCCTCTCATTATCAACATGAACACCAATCAGTGCATGAAAATAAATGAACTGAAGGAAAGAAAGGCACAAACTGTTAAGACCACAATCTAATAGAGGACAAATGATTCATATTGAACCAAGTTTAAAACAGAATCAACATCAAATGTCTCATATCCTGCTCTCTTCAGAGAATCAGACTGCTGGAAAGTTAAGGCAGGTTTTGGTAAACTTTAGAAAGGATGAACAGCAGAGGGAACTCACATGGTCTGAGGGATTTGTCCGTCATTATTCTGTTTATAAAAGCTGCTGCTGCAGAGAATTGTGGGACTGAATAATCTCCTCTCCTTTCCTAAAGGATGCTCCGGTGTATCCTCTGCTAAAGGAGATAATAAAGGAAGCATTGAGCCTCCTTTCCTAAACATTTAGACTATTCCAACAGCTCTGATCACGAACTACTTCTGGTTCATTTCACGGTGTTAGGAACCTTCCTAAGCAAAAAGGGACTATTCAACTGCAGCCTCTGTCCTTTCTGAGCACAGAGTTCTCTGAGAAAGTTCTGGAGTCACTCCTAAGCTCAGACTCCTTGTTAGGAACTTTAAGGTTAAAGGAAAAGTTCGGTTCCTGCAGCTTCCACATCGTTTATTGAATGAAGTAGAACAATATTCTCACCCAGAAGGCTTTCCTGATCCAAACAGTGCTTCAGGAGATATTTAGATCCAAAATCGAGCAGCGGACATCCGTGTAATGGTAGCACACGGGGCATGTTAGCGCTGCTCCTAAAACTGCATTAATCGTCCAAAAACTCATTAGTTTCACCAATATTTCATCATGGTCCACTCGGACTACTCCTCCATTACAGTCTGTGTCGCTCCAGACATGTTTTTGTGACTGTGCTGACCTCTGAACTGAAGAAGAACGCTTGCCTCCGCACATGCACAGTACTCTCTGGAGCGCTGCCTCCGCGTCCTCCTTTCGATGAGCTCCTCATCTGTAAACTCTGGCTCAAAACTGTAAGGACACCCATCATATTCAAAGTCCTCCTCCACAACATCTTCATCCCATAGATATTCGTCCATTTTGCACAAAACTGGAAGAAGAAAGTCGTCGTGTAGCCGGCTGTCTTCCCCTGAAACAATGAGCCATACTGCACATGCGCGGAGGCAAACCTTCTTCTTCTTCAGCTCAGAGGTCAGCACAGTCACAAAAACATGTCTGGAGCGACACAGACTGTCTTGGAGGAGTAGTGTGAGTGGACCATGATGAAATATTGGTGAAACTAATGAGTTTTTGGACGATTAATGCAGTTTTAGGAGCAGCGCTGTATGCCCCGTGTGCTACCATTATACGGATGTCCGCCGCTCGATTTTGGATCTAAATATCTCCTGAAGCACTGTTTGGATCAGGAAAGCCTTCTGGGTGAGTATATTGTTCTACTTCATTCTAGAAACAATGTGAAAGCTGTAGAAACAGAACTTATCCTTTAAGTTAGGAGCTTTGGGGACACTGGATCAGATCTCAATCCAGTAGAGCACCTTTGGGATGTGGTGGAGATATGGACCAACATCTCTACGGGAGAATGAAGGAGCTCTGAAGATGGAAGGTAGACCAGCTGGGGAGGAACAAGGTGTTCTTAATAAAGTGGCCAGTTAGCAAGGCTGCTCGATAAAGGCAATAATCATAGTTATGATTTTTTTCATAGAGATCTGGATCAGGATTATGATCAAGGTTACATACCACAGTGATAATGATAAATACAAAGGAATAGACTTTAAAAAGTTAAAATAACACGAACAAATGTGTAAATATTATCTCTGTGATAATAATATTAATGTGTAAAGGGGTAGGATTAAACAAGTTTGTACTTCTTCCCACTCCTTTTCGAGCATGTAGTGAAATCAATCAGTGTAACTTTTCAGCGAAAGGGACTTTAATTACTTTTATATTGGCATTTTGCCACATTTGTTTAAATGTAATATATGACATTTATTTCTTGCATGTTTGAAATCAACTACTACTACTACTACTACTACTACTACTACTACTACTACCCAAACGTACAAACTGAAATTGGGAAAAGAGCTCTTGGGTCCTCTGCACCATCAGACTGGAATGTTCTGCAGAATGACTTAAAGCTCGGGGAGCTGGTGTCCTTAAATGTTTTTAAATCCAAAATGAGAGACATGGAAGCAGATTCTATCCGATGCCGATGTTTTCAGCTCAGCTGTGATACGGCTCATAGATGTGTCTGTTTTTAATCCATAATGTTGTGCTTGTTAATAGTTTCTGTCTCTTTGTATCCGTCTGTAACTGTTTTTTTGCTGCTGCCTGTCTCGGCCAGGTCTCCATTCAAAAAGAGGTTTCTAATCTCAATGGGACCAACCTGGTTAAATCAAGGTTAAATAAATAAAATAAAAAACTAGCACTGCTACTATACTGGGTTAACTCCCAGCTCTACAGTGTCATTAACAATAATCCTGTATTATAAGATATTTGTGTAGACGCACTCCTAAAAGCCTTAAAGACATCTGGTCAGTGTGAAAGGTGACACGTGGATGTATGAACAGAGAAGAAGGCGCAGACACACGGTGATCATTAAATATTGATTTAATATTTAATTGTCAAACTCAGCTGAGTAAGTGTTAAAGCAGGAGAGGATGCTTTAGAAAAATAAAAGCTTTTCTGATTAAAATAAGACCAGAGGTTCTGTTGATCAGCTGCTGCCTGACTCTTTCATTCATATAAAGTTGATTCTTTTCTTTATGACATCAGGTGATGGTTTATGATTTATTATCACCACAGGAGACAAACTCTGACTCCAGTCTGAGCCCACCTGTCCTCAGGACACTCCGGTCCAGGTAAAGTTTATTTCTCCTCTGTTTTAGGACGTTGACCCGTCAGCACACAGAGAAATGGGTTTATTATTAAACAGTGGTACCAGGACAGGTTTGACTTTATGTCCTTAAGTTTTATTTCACTTCCTGAAGCAGATGTTAAATCAACGAGACATTAATCTGTCAACAATACTTTACAAGGAAGAGTTTGATTTTTTTGTGACCACACCTGAGAGCACGTCTGCTCCTGTGTGCCATGACCTCTGTCAGCTTTATCAATATTTATTATTCATCTGAAAAGTGACGGGACTGGATGAGCACAAACGCTAAGAGTACTGATTCTTATTGATTCATGACTGGTGTTTTTTTCCATTCCCATCCCTAACCCACAGAAACATCCCAGTTTAATCCACCATCCTCTACAGAGAAGAGTTTAAAGTCTGACAACAGGGAAGGAAAACTGAAACAGAAATATTATTCTTCTGCTCCGTCACGTCAGCTTTTAATGATGTTTGAGGTTAATAATAAAACATTACGAGCTAATGCTGCATCTGTCGTGTAAAGGCCTGTGTGCTGTAATTATAATGATTTTATTTAAACTTTCTTAATCAGAGATTTTTCTTCTTTTGCATTTATTTGTTATAATTAACATTTTCATCCTGGTTTGGCAGACTTATGGCCCTTTTCCATCAGCTCTACTCGCCTCTACTCGCTTGTGCTGCTTTTCCATTAGCCCCAGTCGCCTGCTCAACAGGGTGCAGTGTCGCTGTAAACAGCTGAGCAGCTCTGCGGTGACGTCATTTTGAGCGCGACACAACAATCTGTGTCTTTTTGTCACAAACCGAGTAAAAAAGGAAAGCAGAAGAAGGCTGCAGGTGGTAAGAAGAAATACCCCTTGAGAAGCACAGGAGAGTTTTGGAAGCTATACAACAGAATGAAGCCGAGGACGAGAGCAATCCAGCTGCAAAGAAAAGACGTATGAGGGTTAGCTAATGGTAGCTACCGCTAGCATGCTAGGTTGTCACGCTCATCACTCATCGATGACGACATCGTCTGACCAATCAGTAGCCGTCAGTCGGTGACGTCATCTTTTAGTATGGACTCAGCTCGCTTGGAACCAGAGCGGAGTAGGTACTAAAACTAGCTTGTTTTAGGAGGTACCAGGCTAGTGGAAACACGCTGCTAATCGAGTAGAGCCGAGGCGTGCTAGTGGAAAAGGGCCAATAGACACATTCATTGTCTTTTGTGGACAAAATTAGCCATGTTTCATCAAACTTTAGAATCTCTCTTTCATTCAAACTAATCACAGATTTATTACGAGGCTTTAATGAAATGCTTTTCTGATTTCAGAGTAGTTTAGTCTTCATGTTGTAGTTTAGGTTTTGTCAGACTCTCCTGAGAGGGGAGAATAAACTCTTTAGATTTTAAACCAACTGACACGGGGCTTCTTTTCTTTAACAGATGAACTAAAGTTTCTTCATGAAAAGAAGAGACTCCAAGGCTCTCTCTTTATACTATTAAAATGCCTTTATTTAAACGGCATGGTCATGTAGACCTTAAAAACAAACTTGGCCGCGTTTCGGCGTCAAGCCTTCATCAGGAAGTCATGCAAACAGATGTTAGGCTGCAATAGGCCCTTTTAAAGGGGATCTGTTTGCATGACTCCCTGATGAAGGCTTGATGCCGAAACGCGGCCAAGTTTGTTTTTAAGGTCTACATGACCATGCCGTTAAAATAAAGGCATTTTAATAGTATAAAGAGAGAGTCTTGGACTCTCTTCTTTTTGTTTCAAGGACTTTTTGAATCCCTTTCCAAAGAGCACCTCAAACAAACTCTGTCAAGTCCAGGTAGCACTCCTTTTCTTTGTCTTCTAAAGTTTCTTCATGATGAAGATACTGATGAGGAAGAAGAGCTCTGCTGGTTACTGATGATCAATAATTCAACGTTCAGAGCAGGAGAACACTTCCTCCTTCATTATTAAATCAGATTTAAACACTCAGCTTCTTTGGTTTTAAAGTGTAGAAATACTTTGAGTAAATTAATGAGCAGACTTTATTCATTTAAACTGAAGAGTTTGACTTCTGCTCTATCCATCCAAAGGTAAAATAACTGCCCATCAGTTTGTCTGCTTTAGTTTGAGCTAAAAAAAGATCAATACTGACATATATTTCATATTTTCAGAAACTCCTCGCTGACACGTGCTCAGCTCAGCTGTTAGAGAACTGCACATGCATGAAAAAAAGGAGTTTCCACAGCAGCTGTGAAAATACTGAAATGATTCAAACTTTGAATAAGAGCTCATTTTGAGGTCTGCGTTCTAATCGAGTGATTCTGGTTTGATGTTCATGATTTTAAGGATCTGAAGACTTGTTAGGGCTTTAAGGTGAAGTCGACTTTCTGCTCACTGTTTCTGTTTTAACAAAAAAGAAGTTTAAAATAAATTAAAGGCAGCCGTGGAGCTCTGAGGACCAGGCTGCAGGAACGCTCTGGAATATTCTGTGGATACAGACGAGTCCATTTTAACAGCAGACTCCACGGACATCAGCGTGAGCCGAAGTCTGCAGCCACATCCACGAGCACACTGTCCTCCACCAGGGGTGCACAATTCTGGACTTTTTTAGATTTTAACTCGTCACTGTAACGAGTCTGGCCCGTCTAATGAGGTGACAGCTTATTTATCTCTGAGATTCTGTTACTGATATGAAGAAAAAACAGGGAACACTTTACTTTAGAGGATTTCATCACACTTAGAAAATAATTAGACAAAGTTTGTTCTTATTTCTTTGAAATTACCCTCAAAGTTTCATGAGAATTTGGTGAAAATGAGCACAAAACTTCTTTAAAATAATGTCCACACTTACTGTCCCATGTCAGAATTGGTAGGTTACTGTTTTTTTTCCAGTTTCTTTGAGATTTACTCCAAATTGAAGGAAGAAGGTGACGATTAACAAATAATTGATTTGAAATTAAATCACAACCCACCACCAAATGTTTTTATTTCCAGAGAAGCAGGTGATAAACAGCTGCTTAGTTCTTGAACACAGAAGTTAGGTTCTTTGTTTCCTGATAATTACCTTTAAAATGTTAAGTCAATAATTAGTTAGCTATTAGTTATTTAATCTCACCAAATTCTTTAGTACAGAGTTTGTTGATATGCATAATTGAGATCACATGCAAAATGATTTACCTTCATTATTGGGCCATAATGTTTTACATTCAGATGTGATCTTCACCAGGAGTGGGGCTGTAAATTGGCCTTACCTGATTAAATCTGTCCAGCTGACAGCCGTGTTGTCAAATGACAGACAGGTTCACCTACCTCATGTGCAAAGTCTGAATAATAGGCATGTATTCATTTAACTAAAACTAACAACTAACTTCCACTGATCAAGCCGGTTACACTTCCTACAACCTCTGTAGAGCTGACATGTAAAGTGTTGTACCTTAATTTACGACTTGTTTCTACCTCACTTTTAACTAAATTCTGTTGAGCAAATATATATGTATGTAGATATATATATATATGTATGTATATAAATATCTTAATTATGCATATCAACAAACTGAAAAAAACAGTAACCTTCCAATTGTGGACATTATTTTAAAGAAGTTATGTGCTAATTTACACCAAATTGTCATGAAATTTTGTGGCTAATTTTAAAAAGAAATAAGAAAAAACTTTGTCTAACTTTGTCTATTACCTAAGTGTGATGAAATTTGTGGACCTCTAAAGTAAAGAGCTACCAAAAAACATTTCACTCTTTCATATTTGGATTTAGAAAAGGGGACATTCAATGATGATTAGAGTCAAAGTTACACTTTTGTACATTCCACACACGTAGCACCAACTTTATGGGATAATTACGAGCTACAGAAACATCTGTGACGTCCAGTAAAAATGGGTTTAACCCTTTCATGCATGTCCACTACAGTAGATATTTGGGATAAACGTAAACCCTTTAGTTTTTGCACATTTTTGCCACATGGGAATATTGCATCATAAATTCAAAGTAACCAACAAACTGCACATTGGTTATTATTCAGATTTTAGGTAATTTTGTGTTTTTTATTTTACACTTTGTTGGAATTCAAAAGTGAATGGTTTGATTAAACAGCAACGAAACACACTTTAAATTTTAATTGTTCTTTTATTTACTCTTAAATGTTTGATAAAGACCTGTTTGTGGATCTTTATTAAGGTTAACTAATTTATATCGTTGCTGCACAGTGTCCACTCAAAATATAAAAATGACCACGGTTTTTAAGTTGTTTGAAAGTAAAAACAAAAATTTGTATTCATTTGGATTTAGTAATTCATGCATGAAAGGGTTAAAGGTTAAATTTAGCCAGAAGTGGTCTCTGCTGATTCCACTGTTGTCCAACATCGTGCACCCCGAGCTTCAAAGCAGAGAAACATCAGGTTAGCAGAATTACTTATTTACTTATTTTGAGCACAGGGCTGCACGGTGGTGCAGCGAAGGTTGACGGTTTGATTCCCACGTCGGTCGGGGCCTTTCTCTGTTTCTGTGCGTGCATGGGTTCCCACTGGGACCTCCAGCTTCCTCCCACAGACCCACTGATGGCTCTGAGAAGAAGGAGAGGTGCAGATGATGGATGTCTGATTCTGAAGGCCATGTTTGGAGCATCAGCTGATTGAATGTGAGCAGGATCAGGAGATCAGGCAGAGGAGATAATCAGAGTTTAGAGCTTCAAAGTTTAAATCAACAAACGTGTGGAGGTGAACGAGGCCTCGAGGTTAAGGTGCACAAACATGCACTCACGCCTCCCGCGTGTGCTGGCCCAGCCTCCAGGTCTGTAACAAACCAAACCATAAAGTTAGACCTGAAGAAAGAACACAGACGTGTGTGAAGCTGAAGCCTCCAGTCCGTCACCTTTGGCACAAAAACTAAAGAGTGAAGCAAACATTCAGTCCACGCTGACGCTGTCCTGCACACATCCAGAGGCTCATGTATGTCAGAGCTGTGAGAGCAGCGTGGACTCCAGTCTGAGGTCACCTCGACAAAAACAAACAGTCAGCAGAGTCCAGAGAGGCGGGCTGAGCAATATGGAGTCTGAACGTGAAAACGGATCACCAAACTGAAGCAGAGAGATGAGGATTTAAAGGACCAACGCCAGGCCTCGGGGGGACCAGACCAACGGCCAAAAACTACTGACATCATTACTGTAGGTGTTAGGGACTATGCTCCAGCTCTGGTTACTGTTCTAATTATGGATGTGTGACTTTATCGTTTAGCATCGACCAGAAACATCAGCCATAATCCATATCACACATCCTGAATACTTATGCCATGGCAAGACAAAGAGAGGCCCGAAACTCCTGATACTGGACTTTTTGTCACCATAAATTACAACTTTCTAAACTGAACAAACAGTTTCCAAACTTTACAGAATCTTTAAGTCTTAACACTGTTAGTGTTTTCATTAATTCAGATGTATCTGTGTTCCTGAAGACTAACATCTGTGTAGCCATAGTCTAGAGCTCTCTTCTTTTTCTGCAGCCTGCTCTTGAACTAAAGTTTGGTTTTGACCATATTGCCCAGCCCTGTCCTACAGGACCCGTCGAGGATCAATCCCCGGGTGTTTATTTCCCATCATGCCTCCTGTCCACAGAGCTCAGACAGGCGCTGGTACACCACCCTGCGGTGCTGCGGCTGCAGACAGTAGGCAATGCTCTCCTCCACCTCCTGGCAGCGGCGCAGGAACCTACAGCGGTCCCGGGCTAGCTCCTCCCACGGGCCGCGGCGGTCCTCCTCCTCCTCACCGCAGCTGGCGAAGAACTCCTCCACGTCGTCGCAGAAACGAACCTGTCCGGATCGAGAGGAGAGAGTGAGAAACAACCGGAACAGCTCGCATCAGCCATCACACCCAACGCTAAGCCCCTCCCACTGAGGAGGCAGGAGGAGGGGCAAGGAAGTGAGGGGCAAGGAAAGGACAGAGGAGACATGAAGCTGTGGCAATGACACCTCAGTAATCAGAGGAAAAGGAGAAAAATATAATTTGATAAATTAACAAGTAAAGACAGAGCATTAAATGACCTGGGGAGTCTAAAGTTAGAGTTTGTTAATATTCTCTGATATTAATTCATCAGGTTGGTGGGTCAGAATTAGGGCTGGGTTAAAAAAGTTGATTTAATCGGTTTGAATGGATTTTCCTTTAGCTGGTTCATAATGGATCCATAAAATCCAAAGATGGATCTTTTAACTTGGGTAGTTTTTTCTTCTTTGGATGTGCAGAGAAGCAGCCTGTGGTATCAACCCTGCTAGTCTGGTGTGATCAGCGTTTAGCGTTGCTTTCTACTGAACAAGATCTCATGAGATGTTACTGCAAACAAACATGGTGAAGCTCTATATGGACACCACTGGAGAGTTTAAAAGCTGATGTTTGGATGGACAGTATTTTAGATTTAACAAGTACAAAGGAAAATACCAAGTAATATGCAGAATATGCATTAATGCATATCATTAAAATATGATTAATGTAACTGCTTTGGGTTTAGTTCTTCATGTTAAAACAATTTTTAATGATGTACCAGGTCAAAAAGTCATTTACAGCATTATTTTTACTGAGATAACCCAGACTGAACAAATATCAAATCATGAATCGAATCGATTTGAGACCTTGTAATATCGAATCGATCCAGAAAATCTGAATCAATACCCAGCTCTACTTTGAGTTACTGACAGCAAAACAGTAAGTAAAAAAAAAAAAAAGACAAATTTCTCTTGTCACCGTCTGAACTGAACAGACTGCATGAAAAAACCCTGTGCATACATATTTATAAGTCCTATTTTATTACCAACTCTGATAAAATATCAGTTTTTATTTTACAAAAAAATCGTTATTAGGATTTGAAACAACGATATTATATTGGACAAAATATCACGATGTGTTGCTGTATTGACATTTTTCCCACCTCTATGGTCTATGGTGTGAAACAGATGAGAATATAAGGAAAGAAGGACATGTTCATCTTCTGAAGGATCCTGGGGAGATCCACTCTGTTCACTTCTATTTTTGGTTTTGTTGTAAACCGGTGATTTAATCATCCATCGCTCTGTTTTAGAGCTTCTGGGAATAAACAATTTAAGACTACTCAGGGGGAACTGGCTAGGGGTGGGAAAAAAAAAAATCAAATTTTTTTTTTACCATCCCCAAATAAAAAAATATATGACGTCAAAAGTAAAGGTTCAAATCAAACATTTCTACTTTCTAAATGAACTTAAAGTCTTAGGCTAAATGTATTTAGTTTGCAATCTTTAGTTAGCTTTTTTAACACCAGTGAAAAAAAGGAATAATCATGATGCCTACAGATAGGGCTGGGCGATATGGCCTAAAAATAAAATCCCAGATTTTTCCCCAGAAAACTTGATGAACCATTTCAATCGATTTTTTTTTACCTCTCAAACAAAAACAAATAAACTCCCAAAAATGACAAGAATCAAGTTCTGCCTTTATGCTGTCAAATATATTCCTAAATCAATCAGAATCTCCCTGTTTAAATTAAAGTGTGTGTCATAAAATGTTGATTATGTAGTTCTTAGGCAGGCAGGTTTGCCTACATAAACACGCCCTCATTTTTACCTTTATATAACCCTGTTTTTACAACTTTATGCCTATTCTGAACCATTTTTTAAAAAAATCATTTTTGGAATTTTTACTTTTTTTTTAAATTCCCAATTTTGCTGCCATAATCAATTTTCCTATGCCACTTATGGATTTTTTTTTTTGCCAATTTTTCCCTTTTTTTTGCAATGTCATACCTATTTTGCACCTATTTATAAACCTTTTTCTGCTTTCATACCATTTTTACCCAGTTTTTACAATTTCATACCTATTTAGCTTCACTTCTCCACTTTTTCTCAAATCTTTTATCCTTAGATTAATTTGTCATATTGGTTTTACTATAAAAGATCTACTGCTTATGTTTGTTTAAGAATACATGAGATGAGGAACATTAAAACAATTGGAGTAAATCACAATATTGGGGAAAAAATCACAATTAGATTATTCTCTCAAATTGTTCAGCTCTAGATCAAACGTAGAAGTTTGTTTCCATAAAAACTGAAAGATGAGCTTCTGCTCACAGTAAAGTAACACTGAACCATCTGATGGATATTTAATCTCCTTTTAATCTCCTCTTGACTCTGCTGAGTCAGAGTGGTCAGAGTTTCTCTTCCTGTTTCATCAGAACTCAAACTGCAGTGAGCTCAGAGCTCCACATGAAGAAACCTGGAGACCCCACGTTCACAAAAGGACAGAAAATACTCCAACAGTCCTGAAGTTCAACCTCAGCTGTTTCACAATCAGAGCAAACACTCCACATACTAGGGCTGGGAGAGAAATCCATTCACAGAAGAACCAGGACTTTTTTTTCTAGTTTAAATGCTTCATTTTAGTCTGTGTTAATAAGCTGGACTGGAAAAGTTAGCTCTTGTCTCCAGCAGAGGGCAGAAGAGTTTTCTTTGCCCATCCCTACCATCATTCTCTCATTTTGTCAGGAGGGTTTCAGATGTTTTCTACTCTGATTATCACTGCTTTAAATGAAGAGAGAGTAGAAACAGCTGGTTTAAATATATTGCTGAATAAATCCTAAAAACAGACTCACATGTGATGTGTATTTTTCCTGATATAGTCTGTAGGTAGGGCTTGGAAAAGCTGGAACACAAAGTAAAGTAAAAATATATATTTTCAATCTTTATCATCTCTTTTTGTGGGTGATGGATGGTTTTATTTTTCCCTTTTCCTCATTTCCTCACTCTCCCATCAACATTTTTCTCAGTTTATCTTTGTTCAGCCCCTTTTTTAAGCCTTTCCTCTAAAATGACATCCTCACATGAATCTCTGCAACAGCAAGGTCTGTTTGAATTATTCTGGTGTCATATTAAAGTAGCTCTGTAGAAATTTGTCCAGATGTGAATTATCAGTATATGTGTTACTGGGACAGAGGAAATGAAGATAGAAGGCAGAATCATTTGAACATTTCATCCTCGCCTAAAACAAACATGTTTTTATAGTGAATATCTCTTTGGAATGATGCAGCTGCAGCTTTAGAACTCTATGAATGAATGTGAAAATATGTGAACATTACTTCTGCCAAGTTTGAGTCTGATAAAGTGATGCAGAGCAAAGTTAGAGAGGTTTTACTACAGAGTGGTCAGGCCCAATCTTGGCCCAGTTTGGCTCCATTAGTCCCATTTGACATTTCTGATACACCAAACTTTAGATTTCACTTTTATGTCACTTTGGTGTTCATTACACCAAATTAGGGCTGAACAATTGATTGCAAATTAGATTAAATCACAATATGGCTTGTTGCAATTTTCAAATCACAGAAGGTTCAATATTTTTAGCCCAGAATGTGTTAAACTTTTTGGTATTGTGATGTAGATTTTTTGCAATTTCATGTCTATTTTTTACCTCTATTCAGACACTTTTTTCTCACTTTTGGTTTTGAAATTTAATTTCAAGTTTAATTCCCAATTTTGCTGCCGTAAGCAATTTTCCTAAGCCACTTTTGATTTTTTTGCGAATTTTTCCCCATTTTTTTTTTTTACAATTTCATACCTATTTTGCTTCTGTTCTTCACTTCTCCACTTTTTCTCAAATCTTTAATCCTTAGATTAATTTAATGTCATATTGGTTTTACCCTAAAAAGATCTACTGCTTATGTTTGTTTAAGAATACATAAGATGAGGAACATTAAAACAATTGCAGAGTAAATCGCAATATTGGGGAAAAAAATTGCAATTCGATTATTTTTTCAAATCGTTCAGCCCTACACCCAATTACAACAGTTTTTATCTTCTTCTGCTTATCTGTGGCAGGTTTGGATTGTTTCTTTTTGCTAAAAATCAAGCAGATCTCTCTACATTTTCTCATCCAAATAAATCCAAACAAATCAACCTAAGTCTGAATCAAAGTGAAACAGATTTGGATATTTGATAATTCAGTTGTTGGTGTTGATGATGTGTTTGGAGACTATATTTCTACATGACCCGTTCTCTTTTCTAATGTTTTTGTCGGAGCGTTAATTGGGCACGTTGGGCTGCACAGGTTCATTTCTCTAAAATCAAACTCAGGACCTGAACAGCGATCACCCACCTTCTTGTTCCTGCAGAGCTCCGAGAAGCCGCTGTCCAGCCTCTCCTCCGCCTCCTCCCTCCGGTACTCTGGAGGAGACACCGGGCTGCGATGGGGGGAGCGCGGGGGGGTCTGCGAGGTCTTTCTGAGTCTGGTCTTGGTCCGAGACACTGCAGTCCTGATAGTGGCCTGAAAGTTCAGAGGGCTGTAGGGGTCTGAGCTGCAGCTGAAGGAGCTCCACAGGCGGAGGCTCTCGGCTTCGTCCGCCTCGCTGGCCGAGGTCGACTCATCCCAGGTGTCGCTGCCCGAGGGTGGGGACGAGGAGGCGAGGGGCGAGGCTACGTGCAGGGAGAGGGGCGGCGAGCTGGGACTGGGGGAGGAGGCGGGGGTGGACTGGGCTGAGGAGGGGGGTGAAGAGGCGGGGATGGTCCTTGGCGGGGTGCAGCGGGTCTGAAGCCGGGCGGTGAAGTTTCGAGGGTTGTACGGGTCCGTGGTTCGGCACAGCGAGGTCCAGAGCCGCTCGGACTCAGAGTCCGCCTCGCTGTCCTCGTCCTCTTCGTCATCCTCGTCAGAAGAGTCGGACAGGTCGGATGAGCCCTCGCTGTCGAAGCCGTCGTCGTCCTCGCTGGACTCACTGTCTGACGGGCTGTCGTCATCGCTGCAGGGGCAGCCCATGATGAAGGCGATGGCCCTGTTCTGGCACTGAGGGTTGGCGAGGACCGCCTCAGACCGACCCTCATCTGCTCCTGCTTCGTTATTCTGGACCTCCTCTTCCTCGCCTCCCTCCTCCTCCATGTCGGTCTTGGTGTCTGCTCCGTCCTCACACTGAGGTACCTTCTCCACGATCAGCTGGCCCATGTGGACCTGCTCCTCCTCCAGGCTGGAGTAACCATTGTCCTGCTCAGGTGTGGGAGCTGCCGCCTCACTGCAGGCGGTGGCGGCTCCCGGTCCGCTCAGGTGGTCACTGACACTCAGGTGCTGGTCAGGTGTAGATGCCTCTGTGTCCTGGGCTGTTTGAAGGCCTCCATTGTTGGCTGCTTGGTTTTTGTGGTCTGCTGGTCCAGCATGTTCTCCTAGAGTCCCCCCCCTGCTGTCACTCTGGACAATCGCCGTGGTTGTTCCTGCATTAGAAACATTTACCTGCGGACAAAGCCGGGCCGCCACGGTCTTCTCCTCAGCTCCAGACAGATCTGACATGGACCCCACCTGTGGGCTCTCCTCACCTCCCCACAAACTGCCCCACCAGGTCCAGCCTTTGACCCTGCTGCTCTTCACCGGGAACTCGACTTCTGCCATCCAGCCCTTCACTCCTGAGGCTTTAACTTCCTGAGAAGACACCAGGCCCAGCCCCACATGGCTGAGGAGGGTCCTGGCAGAGGAGAAGTACCCCGCCTGAGTCTGAGGACAGAGGTTGAGCTCCATCTCTTCCTCACTCTGGATCCCCAGCTCCCTCAGAGAATCAGCCGTGAGCCAGGGGAGAGCCGCCCCGTCCGCAGGCTCCAGGAGGCCGGCTGTCCCGTGGTGCTGGCACCGCAGGTAGGTCAGGTGCGCGGCCGGGTGTCCCAGCGGCATAATGTCGTCCAGCTGTCTCAAAAAGTCTCTTTCCTCCTCCACAAAGCTCCCCTCACACTCTCCACTCACCCACCCTGCTCCTGCCCGGGGCAGGGCCTGGTCTCTGGGCCGGCCGAGGAGATACTTCTGCAGGAACGACACGGGCCTGGACACCGCGGAGAGCAGGCCGATCCACGAGCTTTCCTGACTGCCGAACCCGGGGGAGGAGACTCCATGCCGGGCCGCAGAGGGCGAGCTTGGCCCGCTGGATAAATGTCCGTCACTGCTCATACTTTTGAACATTTTGTTCAGTTTTAAAGTGCAAAATAGAGAAACAGAGGTTATAACTGCCAAATGAGCAGCAGTGAATTCTGTCTTTTCCTATATTAAAGGTGAACAGTTAATCTGACAGCTGTCAAATTGTAGCAGAGGCTCCAGCCCGGGCTAACAGTTAGCAGCACTCTCCATCCTACCAGCTGAAGTCCTTTTATTCAACATTTCTTCACTCCTCCTGCCCCTCACACCGACCCGCAGAGCCGCAGGAGACCCAGGAAACATGGTCTGTGCCGCCGGCGGAGCTCTGCTGAGGGAGGTGGTTGGACTTCTTCCTGGTGGAGACCTTCGTGAGCACGGAGACGGAGCTGGAGAGCAAATGTCGACAAAACACCCCTGATCCCTGCTGTGAGCTTAAATCCACACAAGAAGAGTAGCACAGAGCCATTTTAGTTTCTTTTTAACTCCGTGGAAAAGGCGGCAGTGGCTGCTAACGGCAGCTGTTAGCAGGTTAGCTTAGCACGACAGCTACACCACGAACGACGGTAACACACGAAGACCCCCGGATCAAAACTCGATGTGTGGGCTTCAGGGTGAAGTTCAGTCTCTCCTCTCTGGTCAGGGTGTAAATACTGATCCTGTTTCGTCGTATTAATGTGATTCCAGCCGCCGTGTCGTCTCCGTCTGTCCTCTTTACGCTGCACTTTAAGATTTCATCAGCTGCCTCAGGGACCGTCCACAAATGCTCGGCTCTCCTTCTTACGCAGAATCAGAGCGTAGGGAGCGTCGCGGTGTTCCTGCCCCCACGGAAGCGTGAAATGATCCGCCTGCTGCTGTTACATAAGAGGAGCGTCCAAGGTCTGAGTGCAGACCTGCAGCCACGTGTTTATCTGCACGAGCTTCTCACAGTCCAAGCTTAGACCCACGGAGCTGACACAGGGTCTCTGACATACAGGACAGGCCTGAGGCAGAATTACACCTTTATAATTCAATATACCAAAACATTGTTTCTGAATTATTAAAAAATATAACAAAATCATAGCTTTGGCAGAAACTGCATCATAACACCAGGATATAGTTTACAACAAACACATGTGCAAAAAGTAACTTTTTTCTATTCTTTTGATTTATGTTACTGAGATTTAACTGAACATTTGTCTTTTTAAATACATTAAGGAGGTTAATTTGTTTAACCAAATCATTTTGTGAATACAATTCTTTGCCAACATATCTATCAGATTAGTGACAGACTTTAGCAGCACAGAATTTCGGATAGTTAAAATATAATAATGTTTTGCTCTTTGTGGGTAGAGTTTCTTTAGTATTCTTGAAGGATCTCTTTGTAAGTGGAATCAAAAAGAAGTGGCATGGACACGATTAACAGTTACATGTTTAACAGATTCTCCTTCAAAACACTTAAGTGCACAGAAACATCCACGGAGGACCTCTTCAGCTTGTTCAGCACCTTATTAAAGTTGATATTTACATTTAAATACTTATTTAAAATACTTATATTTATTGTATTTATTTTTTCCTTCTTTAAGGACGGTGTTATGTCCAAGAGATCGAGCACTTTAACTTTAAACTTTGTGATGCTCTTACATCATTTCAGTGTGTATCTGATATTCTTGCTGCTATAACGTGAAACTAAAGAGTTTCACAAATAATTTCAAACTCTTTTATATTAATTAGATGTACCAAGTACATTTACACATACAAGGAACATGACCTGGTATATTTGTGCAGAAAATTAAATATTAACATAAACTAAGATTAAAATAAAAATGTAAAGAATAGAAACAGTAATAAATGTTATAAAAATAAAAGAAAGAGCCAGTGGAAAAGAAAGCAGCAGTTAGTCTGCTGACAGATAATGCATCAGTAAAGAACTGCAGGCAGTATTTAATAAAAATATAAATCTATTTACAGAAGCACAAACCAGCACTCAGAGGATACACTGTAAAAAGGTTGTTGTAAATTTTACAGTAACTTACTGGCAACAAGATGCCAGTAAATTACTGTAAATGTCTTTACAGTAGCATTACTCTATTTTAGTTAACAGAAATATTATTGTATTTTTTATAACTGTTTATCTTTTGTATTTTATTTAAGGTATCATTACAGTCTTTCAGTTTACAGCATTATTACTGTATCATCAAAATCAGCATCCTCACTGTTTTTTCTATTTACAGGATCAATAATGCATTTTAAATTACAGTGAACCTGCCATATTAAAAAAAAAAGATATCTTTAACTATTTTACAGAAAGATATAATTTTGTAAATACAAAAATACATAAATAATAAACACATCATTTTTACACAATACATTTACTCAAACGATGTTTCACCCAAATATATGAAACATTATCTTAAAAATGTTACATGCTACTGGTCAGTTTTCCTAAGAAAGTGTTTTTCTCCTGATCATTGCCATTGTCAGTATTTACTGTGTGGACATTTTACTGTTATTGCTGTACATTTTTAAAAATCTGATTTTTTTTCCACAATGTTTTGTCATTTACAGTATTTTACTGCACAGCTGTTTACAGCAGGTCGCTGTAGATACGACAGTAAAGTGCTGTAAAGTTTACAAAAACCAGTTACAGTCTTTATTTTTGTCCTTTAGATAGAGTAGAGCTACTCTTCAGTAAAATGTCCTCTGTTAATGCAGATTTTCTCTGAGTGGATGAAAAGCTTCAGTTTCGCTTTAAGAAGGAACTTTTACCTGTTCCTGATTTTATCTGTAAAACTTAACGGAGAAATGTCAGAGCGATCAAAACTGAACTGCAAAGAGAAAACGGATGTTTCTGTTAACTAACAGATTTGTCTGTTGTACTTAAAACTCATGTACAAAAATAAAAGAAAATAACCTTTCTTACAGTCAGTATGTTTCTAACCTAAGGCACACCAAAAAGTCACTGACTTAGAGAAGAGCGCAGCATGAAACAACTTTAACAAGAAAAAAAATATATAATTAGACAAAAATGCATGATTTATGTCACAATTCCACATTTACCATCCAACGCTTTGAAATAAGGATGAAAAAGAAACCACAAAATATGATAACTATATGGTTAAGAAGAATCATGAGCAAAAGCTGCTGATAAAATAAGTATACAAATTAACACATCTGTTTTTGCCCCGTTTGTTTGCTCCTGTACTCGTCTCTGGCTCTGGTCTTGTAGGTGGTCTGGGATCCTTGGTGGAGACTGCCTGCTGCTGTGGAGTCATGAAGCCTCAAAACTACAATTATAAACATGACACATAGTTGGCCATTTTATTAGGAACACTCCATTCTCATTATCATTATAGCTGTTCATGTAGATATGAGCATGATCTCCATATCCATGATCAATACATCTACAGTATCTATTTTTTATTACCACATAGTCATGAAGTCCCTCTGAAAATGGGATGTCACATCTCAAGAGGCCTTTAACACATTTATATTTAATGGAGACAAATATGGTTGGGATGCACTTGTGGTCTGGGCACCCATGAGTTCATCACTACCATAAATTCTTATTTTCAGTAAGAATATCTAAGATTATACTTCTATAAAATGATCACCACAACCATTCAGACATGAGGACCCTCCTGAAAACCAGATGTAGCATCTCAAGAGGCTAACCTCTAATAAATCAGATGACAGGTCTATGGTTCATGGATCTGTCCCTAACTTTAGTTCTTACTTTAGTCCACTTGTCTCCTCTTACCTCCCTTCCTTCACCCTCACACCAACACAGCATGGTGTGGATTTGCTGTTCATCATGAGACTGGGATCCACATTCAAGATTTCCTGCTGCTTAACAGAAGGTTTTTTCTTGAGCCATGATGGAGGGATTCATGATTGGCTATATGGATTCATGTTGGTGTTGGATGTATATATTTGTATATATATGTATATGTGTATTTTTATATGTATATATGTATCTATGCATATATGTGTATCCATAAAATGAAGAGCTTTATGCTCTACTGCAAAGTGTCTTGAGGTAACACTTGTTATAAATTGGAGCTATACGAATAAAGATTGATTGATTAAGTTTAAATAATCCTTTCAGAATATCAGAAAGATGTACTCTTAAATTCAATGTTTTTACACGTAGACACTGGATATCAGACATAAACAAGGATGAAAGAGCATTTTAAAATTATACAACCAAATTCATTTTATTAAAAAAAAAAAAGTGAAGTATACATGTAAAGTAAAATATACACTAGGGCTGCACAATTAATTGAAAAACAATTGACATCGATATTTAGACCCTGTAATAATCACTGTAATTAGTTCCAGCATCCGTTAAATAATTATTCATTAATCGTAATCGAGGTAAGACCTTCAATAAATCGTGATATTGAGATTAGGTAATATTGCCCAGCCCTATTAGACACTGTTTTAAATCAAAAAGGAAAATATATTTCCTAAAATATAATGAAAAGTCAGGTTTTGAGAAAATTATTTGAAGAAAAATCGGTGTATTTTTTAATCTAAAATATGACACAAAAGAAAAATCAAACTTAATTTAGTAAAACCTCTAAAATTCTGATTAGTCAGTTAAACTGAACATTTAAATTTGAAATTTCAGAATCAAATGTTTTAAAAAACTATGTAGTCTAACTTGTGGGAAACTGATTTACCAGTTTAGTTTTTAAAATGCTTCTGCAAAAAATCCAAGCTCATTTTACAAACAACAATACGATCCCTAATTTATCAAACAGCCTGTGAGGTGTAGCAGTGAGAATAAAGAAAGATACATAAAATTAATATAAAAACAAAAAAAGAATGAAAGATGAGGAGTTTTCTTTTTCAGTTCAAGTTTATTTTGTAGTGCAAATAATACAAAACATGTTTGAAAATGAAAGTTACACATTAATAAGAGCCTGTAAGTCAGAGCAGTGGGTCAGAATCACATTTTCATTAGCATCAGTATTTACAGTACGATAAAAGATTCAGTTCAGTTGAACTTACATTCTCTCCCTGGGGCTCAAACTACGCCCACCGTCCCTGAACAACGCCGTCCACGTGGACAACGATCACGCCATCAGAGCTTAACCACTCTACTCCCTCACGAGCTCCATCCTGGATTTCAGGAATTATTTATTTTCAACATGATTGCTCGTAAAAGCACGACGGGAATAACCCTTTTAAATTAAAGTTTAAACGAAAAGCCACAAGAGCCTTTGTTTTGTCACACTGACACTGTTGTTTGTTTATTAAGTTTGTTGTTTGTTGTCAGACCAACGTTCCAGCAGTCCAAAAGCACTAAACCACAGCCCCATTCACACTGCCGCTTCAAGCCCTAATATTCACCCCTCTGATGTTACACAGGTTTGTTCTGACAGATCTCACCGGACTTATTCAGAACCACCTGACATATTTGGATTCACATCGCATTAGATATCAAAACTAAAATTAAGGCCTGAGCTGCTCAGAATCAATAAAATGATCTGCCATTGAGACGAGTGTTTTAGTCTCTAATCTAGTCTCTAAGCTGTTTTAATTTTAGTCTGTTTTTAGTCGACTAAAATCTGAAGTGTAAAGGGTAAGACAGTTTTATGTTTCCTTGAATTTCTGAAGTCCTGTGTTCCTCTGTGATAAAATCAAACATCTACTAAGCCTTTATTGAATGTTAGTAAAGTCTGAATGACAACAAACAGTGAACCTGCTCTACATGAATATATCAATTCATAAATAGAGCAGCTCTGATTGGATCGCTCCACAACTTATCCCACCACCACCAAGCTAAGGCAGCTGTGATTGGATGTCCCTCTGAACTCATCCAACCTTTAACACAACCAAAGTAGCTGTGATTGGATAGATTCATCACTTGTCTCTACTTCCTACATGACCATATTAGGTCTGATTGGATTAAGTCTGTCAGAATTTTTAGTCTAGTTTTTATTTGTTAATGAAGATGTTAATTTAGTTTTAGATTTCGTCAGGGAATAAAGAGTTGACGTAAACTAAGACGTAAATTATTAGTGAATAAATCTACACTGACCCAGAGAGAGAACTTTGTTGTTTCATTGGCAGATATTTCATTATCACTAACGGCCATTTAATGCCTTATATTTGCCTTTTATTCCTCGTGTTACGACATTTATCTGGCCTGATCAGGTGAGCGTGGATCAGACTACTGGCCCTTTTCCACTAGCACGCCTTGGCCCTACTCGATTAGCAGCGTGTTTCCACTAGCCTGGTTCCTCCTAAAACAAGCTAGTTTTAGTACCTACTCCGCTCTGGTTCCAAGCGAGCTGAGTCCATACTAAAAGATAAATCACCAACTGCCAGCGACTGATTGGTCAGACAATGTCGTCATCGACAAGTCATGAGCGCGATGACCTAGCATGCTAGCGGTAGCTACCATTAGCTTACCCTCATCCGTCTTTTCTTTGCAGCTGGATTGCTCTCGTCCTCGGCTTCATTCTGTTGTATAGCTTCCAAAACTCTCCTGTGCTTCTCAAGGGGTATTTCTTCTCACCACCTGCAGCCTTCTCCTGCTTTCCTTTTTTACTCAGTTTGTGACAAAAAGACACAGATTGTTGTGTCGCGCTCAAAATGACGTCACCGCAGTGCTGCTCAGCTGTTTACAGTGACACTGCACCCCGTTGAGCAGGCGACTGGGGCTAATGGAAAAGCAGCACAAGGCGAGTAGAGTAGAGTAGAGCTAATGGAAAAGGGCCATAATGTTTCAGGTGTTTCTGACTTAACTAGCAAACTGACATCTGAGATGTTGTTGAAGAAGCTGGGCTGTGAGGAGAAGCAACGGGCCCACGAGCAGGAGGGAGAAAGGTCAAACATAACCTCTGTTCACCTCAGAGGTCTTAGCAGTTCTCTTTTGTGCGGCGCGTTAAAAACAGGCGTTGAACAGAACAGATGGGCGTAGTTTGTTTCCTGCAGTCCCCCCCTCCCCCCTAAACTTTGTCTACAGCGCAGAAACAACCTGCAGGAAGTCACTCAGCCCCCGTTAGTAACCACTGCAACCTGGATTATTAAAAACCCACGGGGGCAGTTTAAAAATCTTTCTCAAAAAGTACAAAAATCACACACAGAGGATTAAAAAAAACACACAAGGAATGAAATGTGGGAGCAGAAATCAGAGCCTGGCGAGCTGAAAGGCAAAGTGAGCAGCGGCGGCAGCAGCAGCGCCCCCTACAGGCGGGATCTGTCGGACTGTAAGAAGCTCTCATGCACCACAGATAGAAAATCAAAGCTCACACCCTCACTATAAAAATATCCTGCAGTCTGCTAACTGTCTGTACACATGCTCCCCTTCAGCTAAGCCCTGTTAGCAACACTGAGGCTAAAGCTCTGTACAACACGCTGCAGCTCACTGTTAAAAATCGGCTTCTCTACCTACGAACACGACCGACTGACGAGGTTTACAGCCCGAGGACATCACAGATCTGTCTGACAACACAGTTAGAAAAGTAAAACTGAATCAAAGGTCCATGCTGTGTCCACTGACGGCTGCTCTCTGGGTTCACCTGAGCTGAAGGTGAGGAGGAGGAAGAGGGAGCTAGCTGACAAAACCATCGCGTATGATCACGGACTTTGTGTCCTGGACAGCGAACGAGAGAAGGTAAAGGCTAAGACGAGTGCCCTCTGCAGGCGCTGGATGGATGGATGGATGGATGGATGGATGGATGGATGGATGGATGTGTCGCTCTGTAGAAGGTTGCAGCTTAAACGGGGTGCACACAGATTATCAGGCTGTTTCTGTCCCGACTTCCCCCTTCTGACCACGGACAGAAAACTCCAGATAATCTTCTGTTTTATAAGATTATCCTGTCAGATAATCTTGTCAGAATATCCTGTCAAATAATCTTGTCAGAATATCCTGTCAGATAATTTTGTCAGAATATCCTGTCAGATAATCTTGTCAGAATATCCTGTCAGATAATCTTGTCAGAATATCCTGTCAGATAATCTTGTCAGAATATCCTGTCAGATAATCTTGTCAGAATATCCTGTCAGATAATCTTGTAAGAATATCCTGTGTTTTAAACTGTTAAGAGCGAATTTGTCCTAATAATCTGCTAAGAAACAGGCCGACAATAGTAGATATTAAACTTGTTCAATATTTACAAACCAAAAATTTAGGTTTGTAAATATTGAACGAGTCATGGTTGGTGAACTATGGCATGAATGTAGCCAATTAAGCAGTGAGCTGACCGAGGAACAAACAAGCAGGTGTAAATAAAAACAAACATGGCCGACCAGGATCAGCTCAGGTGGTCACTCTGTCTCCAGGATTTTATCCCGTCTTTTTTTTTTTTAGGGTCAGGACTACTCTGTTAAAAACAGTCCAAAGACCTCCATCACTCCCCTGCTCATCTTGGTTTTTGTTAGCTCCCGTTTGATCAGACTTCTGTCTTGAGGACTAGATTCTGGATCATGGTGGGACAGTTATGTTTGTGCTGAGATTATCAGAGCTCACCACACAGGACGATCCAAACTGTTCAATGTCTGATTTTTCACCTTCATGTGTGGGCTCAAACAGATAAAACTTTTTTGACATGTGATTTTAGCATTGCTGG
This sequence comes from Scarus forsteni, assembly GCA_036419115.1. Taxonomy (NCBI): domain Eukaryota; kingdom Metazoa; phylum Chordata; class Actinopteri; order Labriformes; family Labridae; genus Scarus; species Scarus forsteni. Next base: position 3,361,778 of record JAZDUH010000092.1, on the reverse strand, counting down.
CTACAACAGAGGCGGCACGGTGGTGCAGCAGGTAGTGCACGTGCCTCACAGCATGAAGGTTGCTGGTTCGATCCCCGGGTTGGGCGGGGCTTTCTGCATGGAGATTGCATGTTCTCCCTGTGCGTGCATGGTTTCCTCCCACAGACCAAAAACATGGTCATTAGGTTGAATGGCGTATCCAGATTGCTCTTTGAGTGATGGTTGTCGGTCTCTCTATGTGGCCCTGTGATTGGCTAGTGCCTACTGTCAGCTGGGATCGGCCTCAACAGTGGTCATGATGGATGGATACCACAGCCTGCTGTGGTCTGGGGCGGACATGTTGTTCTCATGTAGGGATGGGAGTTGTTAACGGCTCCATCAGAGAGTTGATATCATGAGTCTTTTTGCTAATCAACTCCCTTATCAATTCCTCCACTGACAGGGTTCAGAAGAGTCAGGAATGTGGTTTAATTTTTTATAAAGGCTCCTACTGCACATCCTTAAGTGAGTGGAAACACCAGCAGAGGCAGTTATCTATGCTGTGACGTGTGTTTGACATTGTTGACACTGAAAATCTACAGGAATCAATAAGGGAATCGTTAAAGAATTGGATGGTTTAACAGAATCGTTAACAGCATTGGTATAAATAAAATCCTATCACTCCCCTGCTCTCATGTTGGAAGCCGTGCTGGCAGGTTGATCTGAAAAACGTTCTGCACCAGCAGCTCCATCTGCCTCCCTGCTGATGACCGAGTCTGAGCACCAGAAGAATCATTAATGGACACAGACTGCACCTTCATCTCCCCTCAAACTCTTTTCTTCACTTCCCTGAAAGCTGCTGTGAAGCTGACTGAACAATGGGCAAGGGCATACACGCCACAAACAAAAAAACGCGACATAAACGGCCAAAACGCTGCAACCACAGGAATGATGCAAACCCAAAAACACACAAACACATAAAACAAATGCAAAAGGGAAATGCTGAATATACAAACCCCAAAACAACTGCAAGAGAGAGATGCTGCAAATTCACAGAAGTCGCCAGACCACTAGGGGGAGCTGACCATGCCTGCGCCGATCAGAACGGCGTTGCTAGCAATGGTCTGCTCGACAGACGCACGCTAATATTAACAACGAGAATTTGCTGCTGTTGGCCAAGTGTCTGAAAAAGACGTAATGGAAAACATATCCTTTATTCTCCTCTCCAAGTGTTTGCAAACTGTCTTCCCGTATCCCGTTGTCTTCTTTGCAACTTCCTCTTTGGTATTTCCTGTTGCTATAAAGACTCAGTTCCTTCCCTATGGTCAGCTCCCCCTAGTGGCCTGGCGACCTTCTGTGAAATTGCAGCATCTCTCTCTTGCAGTTGTTTTATGTGTTTGTGTGTTTTTGGGTTTGCATCATTCCTGTGTTTGCAGCGTTTTGACCGTTTGTATTGCGTTTTTGGCCGTTTATGTTGCGTTTTTTTGTTTGTGGTGCGTGTGCCCTCGTGGGCCACCGTACATTAAGTTTCCTGATCCTGCTCTTTAAACCGATCCTTCACATTTATAACTTCATCCACATCTGAGAAACAGAACTGTAATAAGTCTGTGATTATTATAAAACAAACATAAATCACATCATCTGGAGGTCTGTCTTTGTCCTTGTTTAAAACAGAAGAAGAAAGATTCACTTTAATTTAGAGTTAAAAGTCATTTTCAAAAGTGATGGGTAACTTCTGTCAGAGAGGCACAGGAAGAGTCCAAACTGTCACATTGTGTTAAGTTTCTGTTTCTAGTCGGTGTAGTTTAGTTAAATTCAGGATAAAGGGGAGTCAACACAAATCAGGCTGTCCAAATATCCCATTAACATCCTTCATGTGTTCCTGATCATAAGCTCTGTGATCAACTTCATGAAATTAAAAATGTTTCATGTTTATAATCCCAATGAATTATCATAAATCAGCAGAATGTTAAGCTGTTATGATTTACAGCATGGTGGACTGACTTAGCAGCAGCAGAGATGACGTCAGATAACTTTGACAATAATCTGTTTACTAAAAACAATCAGAAGTTAGAACATCAGACTTTTTCAGAGCAGTTCATCAGCAAACATCCTTTAAAAGCACATAAAGCTTTAACCCTTTAACTTCCAGCTCAACTGTTTGGCAAAGGCCAAAAATAAACTCAGAAATATTTAATGTTTTATAAAACAGAACAAATCAGATCAGTGTTTGACTCCTTTAACATTTAAGAGAACAGAGAAAACTCATAAGTGTGATTAATTATCCGTGTTGTTGCTTCTTTGCTTTTTGGAGGTTGGTAGCCTAAAAAAAATAAAAATAAAAAGTTGACAATATGGACAGGCCTTTATAAGCCGTTCAGTCATTACTCAACACATGGTTGTTGGTTTTGTGATTTTGTGTGAAATGTCAATTTTGTGTATAATATTTGGTGTTGTCATGACTGAATAAAGAGTCTAAAAGAAAAGAAAAGAAAAATACAAACAAACCAAAACCAGATATTCTCATGGTGGGATTCAAAGGTTTAAGAGTTAAAATCTGATGACCTGATGACTTCAAATGCACATGTAAGCACATGGAGAATTAAAAAAAAAAAACTCAAATAGGTCAGCCAGAGCTGTTCCAGAGGTGACTGTGTAGTTCCTTTTAGAAAAAGTGCCTATAGTCAAGACACTTTTTCTGTCCATGCATCTCACACAAACTTCCAACCCCTGACCTCTTTTACCAAACAGCTTAAAGCCTGGCTACTGGAAAACCAACACTGCTCCCATAAACAGGCCTAAACTTGTGTATTTGTCCTATGTGTCTATTTTGTCAAGGGCTCCATCTCTAATTAAAAAAAAAAAAAAAAAGGCAATGTGCAATGCAACTAGCACTTTATATTCCTAGTTACTCTAAGCATCATAAATTACCATCGTTGGTTATTGTAATATGCAATTGAGCATTATGCAATCAAAAATAACACTTTATATTTCTCGGGCAGTTTCCAATTCAATAACGCACTTTACACTTCAGCACTCTGTCCTAAATGTTTTCTAATGATGAACTATGTTTGCCTTGTTCTGCTGTTTGTTTTTGCTCTGTGTTGTTTTGTTTTTATTGTGTATAAATGTTTTGTATAAAATCAACCTGCCAATGGGACTACAGATGGAAATTAGCCACCTGGCTACAATCTTGCAGGTTTACATGTATGTGTTTATTAACATGTGCTGTCCCATTGTTTTTAAAATAAACAATCTACAAACAAACATGTATTAAGGACATAAAGAATTAGAAAAGGCCTAAATGTTTGCAAATAAAAAAGCAATAAAAATAACTTAAATAGATGATACAGAGTTTGACAAACACACCAAATGATTTTTTTTAATGAATAACTATATTATCTCATTGTGTTAAGTATTTAAATTAAAAATAATGGCGATAGTAATAAAAGTTTTTTTGCAGATCTTTCTGTAACCTTAAACACTGACAAAAACAAACATTGATTTGTTATGTTTATGACACTAAATATTTCTGAATTCATTAACTTTTCCCGAACAGTTGAGCTGGAAGTTTAGTGTTAAAATCCAAACTGGGGAAACATTAGACTCCTTTAACACGGACTTCAATCAGGCAGTTATCGGGAAAATCCCACTTTATTATTCCAATGAACGTTCTCCAAAATCACCAAAGATTCAGAACCAGAATTTGGCTCTAGTATTTTAATTTTATTTATTATTTCACCAGGAAATTCAAATGAGGTTAAACATCTCTTTTTTTTTCCTTTCGCAAAAGTAAAAGTTAAAATAATCAGAAACTGTTGTTAAGCTCCTCCATGAGTTTAGCAATGGTCGTTAGTTTGACAGATCTATTTTTGATTAGAGTGTTTTATGAGTTCATATAAATGTTTCTGTTTGAATTATTTAATGTTTTTGTTGAAGTTGATGGTTGTGTTATGAATCTGTATTTATTTAACTTTTTAAAGAAAGTTTTGGTGTAGGAGTCTGGTAGTGTTCTTCTTCATCTGTTTATATTTCTGTTATATTCTGGCTGATGATGTACGCAGGGTGATAAAAATTAATCTTTTTTAAACGTTGCTGATTTAGTTCAAACCTATAGAAAGTGAAAGTCCACCTACTAATTTTTAATAATGAAACAGAAATGAGCCGATGCAGGACAAAAGTCTGAGCTCACTGTGGCTGAGTAACTGTGTGTGCAGATCTTTATAATAACAGAATAAATGAGGATCAGGAGCTCCACCTCAGAGGCTGTGATATTAAAAAGGACAGTGATGCCTGTTAGGGATGTACAGATCAGTCTGCAGGAGGATGTCATCAGCTGGCTCCTCCGTCTAAACCTTCATGAATGTTTCATGAATAAATTAACAGAATAAAAACGACCTCTTGATCGTCCAGTGGAGTTACCTCTTTACCTAACCCTCTCACACAGAGGGGGGATCAGCCACACGGCTTTTACTCTGAAAGGGTTTGCCTTCAGTCTTCGGTCCTCACAGCGAGAACACTTCCTGTTTCCTGCCCCTCAGTGGGCGGAGTCTGAGCTCGGGCTGCCCAGCTTGTGCCAGTCGACCCAGTGCTGCCCAGGGACCAGTCTCTTCAGGGGGATGAGGGTCTCTCCCAGCAGGGTGTTCTCCCAGAAGGCCCCGTCCCCCAGGACCCGCAGGTGGATCACCCGCTGGTCCAGGTCTCCCCGAGGGATCCGCTCGTAGACCAGCTGATGGAGGAAAAGAGGCGGGAAACCAACACCATGAGCTTCAATGAGACACCGAGCTGTTTGGGTTTGAGCACAGACTGGGTGCTCAAACCCAAACAGGGTTAAAAAAGGCTAGGGCTGGGTTAAAAAAGTCGATTTAATCGGTTTCAATGGATTTTCCTTTAACTGGTTCATAATAGATCTTTTAACTTGGGTACTTTTTTCTTCTTTGGATGTGCAGAGAAGCAGCCTGTGGTATCAACCCTGCTCGTCTGGTGTGATCAGCGTTTAGCGTTGCTTTCTACTGAACAAGATCTCATGAGATGTTACTGCAAACAAACATGGTGGAAGCTCTATATGGACACCACTGGAGAGTTTAAAAGCTGATGTTTGGATGGACAGTATTTTAGATTTAACAAGTACAAAGAAAAATACAGAATATGCATTAATGCATATCATTAAAATATGATTAATGTAACTGCTTTGGGTTTAGTTCTTAATGTCAAAACAATTTTAATGATGTACTAGGTCAAAAGGTCACTTTTCAAATTTACAGCACTATTATAACTAAGACATCCCAGACTGAATAAATATTTATTTGAGACCTTGTAATATCGAATCGAATCGATCCAGAAAATCTGAATCAATACCCAGCCCTAGTGTACAGATAACCAGTTCATTTTCACAGCACGTTTTAGTCTCATATTGTTTCATCATCATTATTTCCCTTTTAAACAGGCTGAGGAGGTGGGACAGCTCCACACACACCGTGACGCTGACTTTGGACTTTTTTATGCATTTTATGCTCAACTGGTGTTTGGACTGTTGTTAAATAGTTTGGCTTTTTCAACCTTTGATGATGTATTTATTGTATGCTTTTATTTTTAAGCGATGTGACACTGTGATGATCGATGAGCTGGTAATGCGGAACAAATTTCTGAGAAATCAGACAAAGTATTATCTTATCTAGTTTTAGTCTCTTGTCTTACATATAAATTTTAGTCATAATTTAGTCTCTAAGTTGTTTTGATTTTACTCTGGTTTCAGTTGGTGAAATCTGCTGTAAATCTGAAGTGTAAAGGGTAAGGCATTTTAATGTTCTCTTGAATTTTCTAGTCATGTTTTACTCTTGGATAAAGAGTTCTGTAATTTTAAAAAGCTACCATGAATCTGAATGTAGCATCACATGCACAAGCGACACGAGTATTTCCAAACCCTCAGCACAACGTTTATGTTTTACACTACACCAGGTCATCAAAGTTTGCAAAACAATATCAGGATCAAGATCTTGTATTTGGGGGATCTGTCACATGATATGATCCAAAAAAGGATGAGTATACTGTTAAAATATTATTATCAGCAAGTAAAGAAGTAATCACTGGGGGTGGGAGAAAATAATCGATTCACAGAAGTATCAGGGTTTTTTGTTTGATGATTTTTAAATCGTTTTTTTTCCAAATGTAAATGCTTCATTTTAGTCTGTGTTAACCATTTTAAAGTCAGTCCAGTCTTTTGAAGAGAGAGTATAAACAGCTGGTTAAAATATATTGTTGAATAAATCCTAAAAACAGACTCACATGTGATGTGGATTTTTCCTGATATAGTCTGTAGGCATCATCATTGTTCATCTTTTTCACTGGAGTTAAAAAAGCTAACTAAAGATTGTAAAAATCAACAATATTGTAGAACCACAATTAAAACCGAACCAGCACCTAAAAAAATCATAAAAAATGGAATCAGGTAAAAAGCGTATCATCTCGGCTCTAACAATCACCAGACTGTGGTGCAAAGTAGAACCAGCGACTGAGGAGCAGTGGGTGTGCACGGTTAAATAAATATCTGTAACAGAGAAACTCACACATAAACTCAGATTACAGTAATCAGGACAGTTAGGACACTGATGTGAGGAGGACAAATGAGACGGGTTTTATTAATGATACTGTAACTGCTACAGTCAATAAAAATAAGTTAAAAAAAACTTCAGGTGGACTGGAAACAGGATGATAAATAAATCTGTAAATTACTAGGTAATTGATTACTATTACTATTGTATTTATTTATTCATCTATTTACATATTATTTTAAAATGTTAAAAATGTTAAAAATTTGTATTTATTTATTTTATCTATTTATTACTATTTGATTACTATTACTACTACCATTGATTACTGTTATAATGGACTACTCGGGCTGGGACGATACCCTTTTTTCTCGATTCGATTTAAATTGCAATTCTACATTATTGTCGATTTTTGCAATCAATAAATTCTGGTCACAGCCCGTACCATCTCGTTGTAGGTGGGGTTACAGGTGCGCCGTGCCGCCTTGGTCTTCCTCTTGCTGGTTTTCTGTGGGTCTGGGAGGAGGTACAGCTTCACGTAGGGGTCTGGGTCTGTGCCGTCCTGGAGGGGCAGCTGAACGAAGAAGAACAAGACCCAAACAGTTTAGGAAAATACTGAAGACCAAACACAGCCCAGTTCAACAGTGTGGCTTTAACCCTTTAACTCCCAGATCAGCTGTTTGGCAATAAGTTCAGGAATATTTAATGTTTTTTAAAAAACATGTCACTGTTTTAGTTTATATAATAAACTACAAACAAACCAAAAGAAATCTGTTATTCATCTAAAGCATTTTTGTGTTCATCAAACACAATATAATCTATTTTAAGTTATTTTTAATTGAGTTGTATTTACAAATATTTCTGCCTTTTTATGCCATCATGTAATGAACTGTTAACCTTTTAAACCACACAGCATAATATTTTTTTGTTTGTAGTTTTCTTTGTTTCCTGAAATGTTAATTCAATCAGACAACACTTTGATTTGTTCTGTTGTTTAAAACATTAAAAATCCAGTTTTTTAATAGTGGCCTCTGCAGCCTCTTTGTTTGATTCAACAGGTCAGAATCAAACAAAGTTAAGAAGTGATTGAAATGATTTATGCAAAACTTGTGAAATCATAAGTCTGTAACAGGCTGCAGGGACTCTGTAGACCACGTCAATGTTCAAGAGGCCAAAGGGGTTCAAATCAAACCAGGAGCTCAGTGAGACAAACTGTCTGCAGGTTTTTATAAAAAGATTAAGCAACAATCCTGGATTATAACGACACAATAACACAACAACGTTCCCCTACAAATCCAAAGAGATTTGATCCTCTAGAAAAGAAGCTCAGTGTGCAGACCTGCAGGAGGAACAGTTACCTTAGACACTCTGCACATCGTCAAACTGAACAAAAACATCTGGTTTTAAACATGTCAGTACAGTTCATACATTTTTAGATCAAGATCCAGACGACAGTCAAACTTCCACAAGCCTCCATATTGTTGCCATAGAGTGTAAATCTGTATCCGCTGTCTTATTAATATGATAAACAGGATATAAACTAAGGTCTCATAACATCCACTGGACGTCTTCTAAGTGTGATTGTACCAAAGTGAAGCCAAAACAGTGACACACAGACTCTTCTCTTCTGTTTAACATGTCCAAACTCTCAGACTGACCAGTCCTCTGATGTGCATGACCATGATGAAGAGTTTGTCGTTCTTGTAGGAGATGGACAGTTTGACCTCGCCCAGCTCTTTGCCTGAAGCTGGAGACCACGTCACCTCTGAAACACACGAGAAGACAAAGGTCAAGGCCCTCCTCTGGAAACCAGACTCTCCCTCCAAAAAACATATAAGGATACTCGAGATATTTATAAATATATATTTTATAAATAAATTATTACCTATCAATATAATATTAAACATGATTTTTTTGTCATTAACTCACGCAAATATATATATATATATATATATATATATAGGGAGAGAGAGAGAGATTTAAATACTAGGGTATTGACATGATGCCACTTTTTAAAAGCAAAAATGAATTATTTTCCATTTGATGAAAGCAAAGTTGATTTTTTTTGGGCTGGGATCATCAGTCTGAGACATGTCAACGATGAGCAACAACACTGATAGATAACTGCTTTTTATGCAATTGCAAACATAAATAAATAAATAAATGAATAAATAAACCATACATGTTTCTTCTTGAGGTCCTTTTAGGTCCTTGGATATATTTTAATATTAAACAAAGAAAGAAAAAATATATATATACATATATATGATTGCCGGCATCTCTCTTTTTTTTTTTTGCTTTTGGTTTGTTTTTTTCTCTGTCAGCAACTTAACTCAAAAAGTTAAGGATGGATTTCAATGAAATTTTGGCAGAGGTCTGTGCTCTCAGAGTGCTTTTCTAGTCTTCACTATGTTACTTCTGTTTTTACAAAAAAAGAGTATTTTCTATTTGATGAAATCTAAACGGCTCTTGTGTTTGTGTTAGTCTATGATTTGTCAGTGATTAGAAGAAAATGGAAGTTTCAGTCTGTTCAAGGGGGCAGGAGAACGAGGCACTTCAGGCAGCTACTGGTGCTATAAACATGAGGAGGGGGAGGATATCCTGATGCCACAGACTTTTGTCTTGCTCATAGAAGTGCTCATGTCACACACTCTGATCAAACCCAAAAAGCAGAATAAGGGCTCTTTACCATAAATACAATATAAATAAATCTAAAAGTGTCTGCATTAAACGAACAGTAAAGTCCCCACAGCTGAGACATCGGCCTGAACTCCTGCTCCAGCTGTGACGCTGGAAACAAACTGGACTTTGACCAGGTGTGTGTGACACAGGTGTGTGTGACAGGTGTGTGAGTGTACTGTGTGAGAGGGCAGGAGTTAAACTTTAACACAGCTGCACCTACATGAGAAGATAAAACTCTAATAACGCTCCATCCTCCATGAAAGCTCAAATCAAAAGTCACTTTTCTCTCCTCTGTATTAAAGACAGCTCTGCTCTTCAACTGAACTACAGGTCCCATGATGCTTTGCTGCTGTAAACAATCAATGAGACTCTAGCCCAGGGATCATGACCTACATTTATACATGGTCAGTTTTTTCCTTGGCATATGATCTGGGGGCCAGATTTAAGAAAACACTAATAATAATTAAAAACAATCATAAAGAAGTGTAATTAAAGCAGCTGTGTGGGGTTTCATTAATATTTGAGGGGATCAGATGACAAAAAGCTGTCCTTAAAACAACAACTCTGCACATTTCCTCATGTTCAGGAACGCAAAAGACCAAAAAGGCAAACAAAAACTTAAAAATAAAAGAATATTTTAGTCTGTAAAAAGTCACAATTCTGGAAAGAAACTTTTAATTCTGAGATTAAATTTAAAATTATGCAGAAAAAAAAGTCAGAACTCTGAAATCTAAGCAGAAATTATGAGGAGGAAAGCAAGAATTTTGAGAATTAATACATACTGAACATTGCATATATTGTTAATTTTTCACAGTTAAAGAAAAAGTTAAATCTCCTCAAACACTTCCTTTGCAGTGACCCAAATCCTCTTCTGTATAATAACAGTCAGGGGGCCGGATTGAGAGCTCTGAGGGGCCTGATGTGGCCCCCGGGCCACCAGTTGGTGATCACTGCTCCAGCCTTTGATGGTTTTAGTATTTTGTCTTTAGTGTGAACTTGGTGTCTAAATGAAGAGTTTGGATTCACAGATGATCAGTCTGTTTGTCTATTTTATTTTTTTTTTTAGGAAAATACTGTTATTAAAAATTAGACACCACGTCTTAGTTAAACAGTGTTTTTTTTTTGTTTTTTTACATTAACACCCATCCCCTCCAAAACAAAACAGAACAAAAATAACAAGCACAGTTTCCAACCAGAGCATAATCATACATGATAGAGCATCAAAACGCTGAAGCCTCGTTATCTTGGACAGTAAATAAAGCGATTAAGACAGCAGTCCACCAGCCACCTTTGTCTTGAATTGGGTAAAGTCCTGATGCTGCGTATTCTTGGGCCCACATGGTCAAAAAATGGAGCCCACATACAAAAGAACTGTCCAACTGTCCCTCTGGACCAACGTGTCAGATATTCCAAAGGTAGAAAATCAAATACGACATGTGCCGGCCAGAAATGATTGATGGTTTATTTAAGATCCATTTCAATATTACTCTTTAACGTGTAGCATAAGTTAATTCACTAAGCAGTTTGATTGTGGGTGTCATTAGTTTGAGGGTGAGGCAGTCCTGGATCCATCTTTACATTCTAATGAAAATCATATCATTGTGAAGAAATCTAAAGACGGTGTAGCAGCAGGAACAGTGACTCTTCTGCTCTGTTATACAGATATTGATGTTTTTTTTAATTATTTTGTTTGCTGCAGTGCACTATGAGACATTTGACAGGGTGACAGAAACAACCTTTACTGTGAAAGAGACGAGACAATCTGTGTACTTATTAAAAACAGCAAGACAAGAATAAACCAAGTCACACAGGGGCTGTTGACAAGCTGCAGAGTTATGTGTTGAGGCGGAGATGTGTGTGTGTCTGTGTGTGTGTGTGTGTGTGTGTGTGTGTGTGTGTGCGTGTGCGTGTGCGTGTGCGTGTGTGTGTGTGTGTGTGCGTGTGCGTGCAAGTGTTCCCAAATCTGAGGATTTGTGCTTGAAGGTGGAATAATGGAGACATGTCTGGACAGAGAAACCAACAAGAGGAACCTGGTCAAATATGAAAATGTGACAAACAGTACAAACATAAAAAGTAAAAAAAGCACAATAAAAAAATTAAAAACAAAAATAATAAAGGGGGGTATCTGTTTTGATCATCAGATCACCTGCCTACTCAAAAAGTTAATGCATTTTTTAGGCTATGGAGCCTTCAAATAGGAAGAAATAATGAATATTTTTGGAGACAAGGGGGAGAAAAGCTTCGGGGATGACTTGCAGGAAAGGGGCCACAGGTTGGAAGAGAGACTTATGGCCCTTTTCCACGAGCACGCCTTGGCCCTACCCTACTCGATTAGCAGCGTGTTTCCACTAGCCTGGTACCTCCTAAAACAAGCTAGTTTTAGTGGAAAATGGCCATATGCCGCCACGATAAGGCTCCAGCCTCTTGTGTGGGGCCTTCTGGCATGCTTCAAGGAACCAGTGCAGGTACAGGTGTAAGGCAGGGGAGGCCCATATCAGTCACCTCCAGACCCTGGGGAGGAGGCTGGCCAAGAAAAATAAATAATAATAAAAAAAAAAAAGAGAAGATATTTCTTTTGTTATAATATTTTTAAAGACTTTGATTTGTGCAGGTTGGGTTGATAATGTCTTATCTGTTATACTAACAGTTGGTTGGTTGGTTTAATTTATTTTCTCTTTTTTTTTAGATTTTTAATATCAAGAATCTTATTTATTTATTTAAGTGAACTTTAGCTCATTGCTCAACATCACCCTGGAGAAAAGTACAGCTGCATGTCAGGGCCAGAGTGTCGGGAAGAAAGGCCAAAAATGTCTGTTTTTGATTTGATATGACTAAATGTGAATGAGACGTCTTTTTTTAACCCTTAAAAGTTCAAGTTTTTCTTGAGCTGCTGAAGTCCATCAGCTGCTGCAGTGTCACTGATCCTCCAGAGCTCTGACAGCATGAATGTTGACTTATGTGCACCGTGCCCTAAAAATAAACTGTGTGCATGTGTGCATGTGTGTGTGTGTGTGTGTGTGTGTGTGTGTGTGTGTGTGTGTGTGTGTGTGTGTGTACCTGCTGGTTTGCTGGGTGTCGTTCCCGGCCTCTCGTCCCGGGGCAGAGGGTGGAAGAAGGAGTAGACGAGGTCACACTGAAACAGATAATTAAGAGGCGAGACTCAGATCAGCACAAACAGTTCAAACAGAAATAAATGAAGAAATACACAAACTGACAAACAGGAGAAACAAACAGGAGAAAGGAAATAGGTCAAGGAGACTTAACGTCAGTTTGATAAATACATGAATTCATAAACAGCTGCTGGTTTGGAAAAATCCAGCTGATAAGGGCGGGTCAGATAAGAGAGTTCATGTTTTATTTTTACTTTCATTCTTACACAGACAACTCAAGACAAAACTCAAAGTCTGAGGTCGTTAAAACTCACGTTTGAAAACACAGGGAGAAAAGCTGCAAACTTCTGTCACATGTTTTGAACTGAACTGTCAAAAAAAATTATATTTTAGCTCAAAAGTCCGACAAAGTTTGTGAATCCACCAAACCACAGAAACAGACTGAATGAAACCCAGATGATGACGGTTAGTCATCCTGGACTGCAGCACAAAGTAGAGAAAGACTTCATAGATATTAATGCCATTATTATTATTTATTTATTTATTATTTAACTCTTTTAACTTACCTGTTTTATTACTTTAAGTTCTTCTGTTCTTATCCTCCACACGGTTTCTCATTGTTTTATTCCTGTTTTTACTTTCTTTACTTGTTTTGACATACTCTGTTTTTATTATCATTATTTTATTTCACTTTATTTCATGTATTGATTTATTTCTTATTAGTATTTCTTACATTTATTTCTCTTTTAACTGTCCTCCATCTGCCCTCTTCTTTTCTATCTTCCTGATATGATGTCATCAACCTTAAACAGTCTTAAATGTATCTATATATCTGTAAATCTATTATCTATCTACTGTCCTATCATCTCCTTATCATGATGCAGTACACCAGCTGTTTAAATCCTACAAGTTTATTGTATTTTCTCTCTTTTTGTTGCTTTAGTTAACTCGACCCTCTGTTGACCTGATTGTTGATTTTATTTTGCCTTTTTCTGTCTTAGTTTCGCCTGTTAAAGCACTTTGGAAACTTCTGTTTTTAAAGGTGCTACAGAAATAAAGTTATTATATTAATATTATTATTCATTCTGCTTACTGATCGATTCTTTGGCCTTTTAGGCTTCAAGCGACTTCTTCTTGTTTTCCTTGAGATCTCTGCTGCTGATTGATAAGAGCGTCCTGACCTTGATTTGCAAAGAATGCAGAACAAATGAACTCTTTCTCTCTCTCATGGTCGTACAGTCACCTTATTGACAATAGAGACTTTGTGCGGTCTGAGCTAAGACAAGGTCACAGGTCTCCCTTCAAATCAACGCCCCTCCTTTAGACCCCATGTGCTCGTCTCTGTGTTTGTTGTAATAAGTTGCTCATGTGCTGAGGTGTGATCCCACACTGTGCTCCCCTGACAGGTGCCTAGTTTGGAGTTGTTTTTCCCCTCTCCTCTCCTCCTGTTTTCTTTCCTACAAACATTTTGAGTTACACATGTTGGAAAAGTGCTTTATAAATAAAGTTTGAAAGATTTAAAGTGAAAGGAGCTGATAAAAGACTTGTTAAACATACTGATTCCTGACAGAGTTGTTATTGATTTTGTTTTTTTTTTATTTAAACCCCAAAGGCACAAGCCTGGACTGGTCATCTGTCAATCACAGGGCCAGTGTAGTGTCGACGGTTAAGACTTTAAACATGTTTGCATGGGAGGACACCAGGGCTGGGACGATATGCTTTTCTCCCGATTCAATTTTTAACAATTTTTTAGGTACTGATTCGATTTAAGTTCTACAATATTGCTGATTTTTGCAATCTTTAGTTCGCTTTTTTAACACAAGTGAAAAAGATGAACAATGATGATGCCTACAGACTATATCAGGAAAAATACACATCACATGTGAGTCTGTTCTTAGGATTTATTCAGCAGTATATTTTAACCAGCTGTTTATACTCTCTCTTCAAAAGACTGGACTGCATTTAAAAGTGGATTACTAACACAGACTAACATGAAGCATTTACATTTGAAAAAAAAAACTTTTTGAACCAAAAAATCAATTTGAACATAAAATCCTGATACCTCTGTGAATCAATTTTTTCTCCCACCCCTAGAGGAAACAAATAGAAAAACTCACACATGCACAGGGAGAACAAGCCAACTCCACGTGATGAAGAAAGCCGTCACAGAGTGAGGCCATCATTAAAGAAAGTGTTAAAATAAGGAAAACAGAAACCATTTTTCACATCTGTGTTTCTATAGATTATTAACTAGGGATGGAGATTGAAAATATTTCATTGATACCAGTGTCATTAATGATTCTGCTTACTGATCTGAGTCTTAAACAATTAAATCAGGGGTGGGCAACACGCCACCCTTCACCTCACTCAAAGATGCCCGACAATAACTTAAAATAAAAACAAAGTTAATAAGAAATTTGAGAAAAGATTAATCATCATGAGTAACCAGTTTTTATAATGCACAAAATAGGATAGGTGATAAGATATTTTTACTGCCCTCAGACTGCTGGTACATGCTTTGTTTTTTACACGTCATTAAAGAACTTACTTTGTACCTCTAAATATCTCTAATGAGGCATTAAAATGTCGTATATGGCACTAGTAAAAACTACATTTGGAATCAATGATAAAGATAATACATTTGTGCTTTAAAACTGGCAAATATCCATTATTTTATTGCATTAAAAAGAAACTTGACTTGGCTTTATTTATGTGTTATGCTCATTAAATCCTGAATTTTCAGTATAGCATGTTTACGTTGGTGTAAGAGGTTTTGAACCTTTATATTTGCCTTTTTTGTTGTTTATAAATTATATAAGTGGCCTGCCCCGACCTAATTTCTAAAGAAAAATTAAATATTTCTAAAGAATTTCTTCAAGATTTTCAGGATGTCTGCAAAAGCACCACAGTTTGATCCAAATCAAATGATAATTTTTGATTGCACAACACGCTAAATGGAGCGTAGAGCGAGTGACATGCAGACTGCAGAGAAAAATCTTTCACCGTGCCAACTTTCTAAAACTGGAAAAGCCTGATACAGCAGCTGTCCACACCCAGAGTGTGTGAGTGTGTGTGTGTGAGTGTGTGTGTGTGTGTGTCTGTGTGAGGCCGATATGTTTCACCGCCATGAGAACATTTCCAAGAAAGCACAGAGTCAAAACGAAACCTCTGAGGCTGAAAAAGAAACCAAGAAACACGAGGAACAAACAGGCCTGAGATCAACACGTGCAGCGACCGCATCACGGAGGGCTGATCGGATTTCAGAGAGTCGTTGTCAACTCTTCTTATGATTCAACTCTTCTCATGATTCAACTCTCTGAGTCTCTGTGCTGAGGCTTTTTAACCAGGCGATTACGCCTGATATGGGAATTGTTAAGCTAAAAACACTGATGACACCTCCCCATAATATCACTCTGCTGTCAGGTCCTGGGGATTAAATGTCGTTTCCCTGTTCACCTCTGATGTTTGTTAAATAGTTAATAAGCAAACTGAATATTTAGATAGATCAGGGCTCCAGAGTCTTCCCAATTTGGTCGCAAATGCACAGGAATTTTTTTTTTTTTTTTTAAGTATATTTTTTGGCCATTTTGTGCCTTTATTGATAGGAGAGAGACAGTGGATAGGCTTGTTAAAGGGGGAGAGAGAGTAGGGGAAGACACTCTGCAAACTGGTCACAGGCGGGATTCGAACCTGGACCGGCAGAAGCAAGTACATGGGGTGCTAACCACTACGCCAAACCAGCACCCCTAAAAATTTTTAAGAGTCGCAAGGTCGCACTGGCACTCCACGGGTAGGGCTGGACAATTAATCAGATTTTGATCGTGATTTCAATTTTGCCATCTGACAATCATAAAACATTATAATCCAAGAAAAATGATTAATATGCCACACAGTGTGGAGTGCAGTGTATACAAGTTCCTGCTTCTGTGTTCCACCTGCAGCCACAGCGAGTGTGTGTGACTTATGTGGATCAATAATACTGTATGTGCCACTCACTGGTTCTTTAAAGTTGTGTTTAAACCAATACTGAAGTTTTTAAACAAATGAATAATTGTGTATATTAATTGTGATTTCAATATCACTTAAAATAATCTGGATTCTTATTTCTACCATAATCGTCCATCCCTAAGCACAGGTGAAAACACTGATTTTTGGCACAAGCGCATCATCTCTCTGTCTCCCTAAAATCAAAAGATTAGAAGTTTAGAAAGCACATTTCAATAAACCTACAAAGGTAATGCATTCTAAGTTGAAAATCCGCTGAAGACGGACAAAACACAGCACCTGCTTTCTCTCGTTTCCCTCCCTCCGTTCTGCCTTCACAGGCGGCAGGCTGTAGCCCCGCCCACGCACACACGGCCCTCAGTCATCATCCAATCAGCTGTTAGTCTGCAAATGAGCCCAGACTGTGGTGTCAGGTTTCAGCACGGAGCGGTAACTCTGAAGAAGCAGACCTGACCGTGTTTCTCTTTATAAAGGGAAGGTAAAGATGACTAACCTGTCTGGTGTTAAATGAGTAAATCTGTAAATTTGATTTGAAGAAATTTCTAAATGATGATGGTAAGGAAGAACATGTATTTATAAATAAACACACTTATCTGATGAATATTTATATCATAAACGGAGAGAATATTCATTTTTTTAATGTATTTTTGGGCATTTTGTGCCTTTATTGATAAGAGAGAGACAGTGGATAGGCTTGTGAAAGGGGGAGAGAAAGTAGGGGAAGACACTCTGAAAACTGGTCACAGGCGGGATTTGAACCTGGACCGGCAGAAGCATGCACATGGGGTACCTGGTTGCTAACCACTCCGCCAAACCAGCACCCCGAATATTCAGTTTTTTAAAGAGTGGGGCAGAAGTTTCTGTTGAATTAGAAAAAGTTGCCATTCTTATAAAACATTTTTGCAGAGTAAATTTTAAGAAGGTTTGACTGGTACGTGTTTGCAGAGACTATATTACCATAAAATAAATATGGATACATCAAAGAATAATACAATGTCAATAAACAAGACTTATCGACAAAATGTCTAAGTTTGCTGATGATTCCTAATGACTTTGCAGTTTAATTGAATATTATATGTTATATTGAAAAACATATCTTGCCCATGATTTTAAAGGAGACATATCATGCTTGTTTCTTCTTTTCACTATGCCAGACTAGGATGCCTGTAAAGCATTTCTGCCCTCAGTACAAGTCATTTAGTTCCTTCATTGCCCCACAATAGCGTTCTCAAAATCCTCATTTTAGGCCATTATCAAGCTCTCGTTGAAACATGAGGATCTCAGGATGACCTACAGTTACCTCGCAACGTCACAGCCCTTTGTGCTCTGATTGGTCAGTTCTATCGGGGGTAGAGCCAGCCTGTCCTTCTTCTTCTACTGTATTTTCCGGCAGGCTCAAAGCAGAGAGCACGTATTGAGTCCCCCTACAGACCAGAGCTGGTAATGAGTGACTGTGAGCTAGGGAACTATAAACCCCTGCTGGACGGATGTGTTCCTGACTGATGGTTTTGTGGCTAACGGACATCACAGAGGAGGAAGTGTTTTATCAGATTACTCCAATAAACAGAAAGGTACCTTGTGATGTCACGACGTTTGAAATCTCGCGGACATCTTGCAATGACCTATTTTCAGAGGCATCAAATCTCGTTCTAGGATATCAGAAAAAATACAATATCTCATTTTTTGAAAATTAAGGGGGTGTAAGGTCTTGTTTTCAAATTTATTATATTATATGTAAGTATTAAATCAGGCATCAGCATGATATGTCTCCTTTAAATATCATTAAATATTCATTAATTCCCATCCAGTTCATCCTTTAGTGCGATTATACAAAACTGCCAAATCTCTTCATAACAAGCTTAATTTACATTTAATATTTTCACAGAAAACTGAATTTTCTATTCAAATTGATTTGAAAGTAAAACAAACATTTTAAATTAAATTAACTTGTGATTAAATATTTCATGAAAGGTTTAGAGAGACAGAAAGTTCACATGAGCAGAGACATCAGGAGGAGAAAGAAGTCCAGACAGAAGTGAACAGAAATAAATAAAACAAAGAGCCATGAACGACAGAGTCCAAGCACGAGGCTCAGTCTCATAAACTCATTAGTAACAAAGTTCAGAAGATAAATGTGCTTCCTGTGGCTGTCAATCACATGACGCAGCTCCAGTGCAATCTGCCGTTAGAGCTGTAAAACAATAAAGTGACTGACTTTGACTCTGAACACATTTTTATCACCAGTCACTCGAGGTTTCACTTCAGACTGATGACACAGGACATAAAAAAACATTTTATTTCCTCCTGACCGATCATGGTGTGGCTCTGCTGTCTTAAATGAGGCGTTTACATGTGACTGTAAGACTGATTTAAGGGCTGGTTGATTAACTTTACTGCTCTCTTCATGAAGTTCTGCAAATAAAAGCATCACCTGACAACATTTTACATGGATGATTCACTTTTCCCCTTCCAGCCAAGTGCCAGCCAAGTTCTAGCCTGTGATGGTCTGAATTTGTTTTTGGGTTTGTTTGGCTCTTAATTTTTGTACTTGGATTAGATCAGCTTAACAGTAAGTTTAATACGAATTATGCAAGTTTGGCAGTAATGTTTCGTAGAGATACACCCCTTTTCAAACTGGCCAAAAAAACTTTTTAAACACAGTAATAACCGGCGTCAGTATGAACATCACACCCGGGTCGACCCGCTAAATTTACGGATGATGTCGGTGTAACGTCCCCACGGCGTAATATCACTGGTCATCAGTTTGACTATAAAAAAAAACATTTTTCTGGATAACAGAGCTCTACTTGTTAAACAGCAGTTATCAAATCATTCTTATTTCTATTACTTAAAGATGCTATGAGGAGTTTCTAAATAATTACAAAAAAGTCTCCCTTTTAGATATATGCCTGATGGAAATACACACTTTAAGATGAGTTTTATAGCATCAAAATAGGTTATCTATAAATGCTATTCCTTAGCTTCACGGTCGGGTCGAACAGGGCTGGACTGGCCTGGATACTCAACTTCAGGAACAAGACAATTAAAGCTATGGTGTACGATTTGGAAGCTTTGTACATCTTAATAACACCGTTTATAAGGCTGTTATGGTCCTATGGTCCAATCTACACAATATAAAGACCAAAAAGAATGAAAAAAATCCATTCAGTATATCCCCTGCAAACCTGCTTACTAGTTGACCAATCAGAACCGCGCGGGCATGCACGGTTCTGATTGGTCCGTGAGTCCATCCAATTCCCTGTCTCCCTCGCTTCCCACCATCATGCCCATGGTCCCGCCTCCTCCCCACTTCCTCTCTCATGTACCGTGATCAGCTAGCAGCACAGCTACTGAAGCATCATGGAGCCGGGAGGCTGCTTCTGTTACCCTCCACATCGAAGAGAAGGAAACGTAAAAGTTTCGAGGAAAAGGATGAGGTAAGGAAGAAATATGAGCAATACAGGCCCCAACAGAGACTCAACATTGGATTATCGTACGGTGGAAGAAGCTGCAGAATGATTTGGGATTGTTGAACACTGCGCCGGCTGCCGAACGGCCGGCCACAGCGGGCCACGGGCTGCCAAACGAAGCTCTGCCCGCCGGTCGAGGACTGTGGGCCGGCTGGCAAACGGCCTCTGTCCGCCGTCCAACCTTCAGCATCGGCCGTTCCGCCCCTGGTTGAATAGGTAATGGTTTTGTTTACTACAGTGGGAGATGTCTGCTGAATAACTCTGGTTAGTCTATGCCTGTACTGGCTAATGACTTGTTGGTCAGAGCGGGTAGGCTCTGTCAATAGATTTTAGCCTGTTAGCCACTCATCGTTGGCATTGTAAACTGGGCTGGTGAGGACAGAAAGATAAATTCTCGCCCACAATCGGCTCTGCTCTGGCGATGTCAGACCCGCTTCACCGCCGGTCCAATTGAAATGGCTACTGCTGTGTGTTACAAGGGGGATGACTGTCGTGTTTGTTACTTTCAGTTGAGCTGAATTGTTTTTGGTTGAGTTAGCTGCTGATATTTGCTAGCTGCTTGTGGCTCTGTCAGAGGGGGCTTGTTGTTATGAGGCGACACGAGCTGGGGGGCGGGATCCTGGAACACTGAGGGGAGGGGTGAGTGAAGGGGGGGCAGGCTGCGTTTTTTCAAATTTGTCTCAACGGTCAAACTGGTTTTCAGAACCTAGGACCCAGAACCGGACAGGGCTGGACTGGCCTGGATACTCAATTTCGGGAACAAGACAATTAAAACTAGAGCAAATTTATATTATTCAGACACGTCTTAGAGCACCGGGCTGTAAGTAGAGATATAAAGCCGGCTACAAAACTACAATACTAAGTTTTCCAAAAACTGCTTGTTGTCACACATCAAAAACTACCGCTACGTAACTAGAAAGAAAAACATTACCTCGTGGCTTTGCATCCTGTAAGTTGTTGAAAAAAGAAGTTGTAAAGCAATGCAGAGTTCTGAGGAAGGTCCGAGCTGCATTCATTAGCATCACAACAAACACACGCTTTGGCTTGGGTCACGTCTTTACGACAGTCGCCGTGCGTGCTCATGGGTAGCAGAGTCTTTATGTAGCCGGAAATAGATTCTCCTCATAGCGGCTTTGAGTAAGTGAAATGAAAAAAATCTCGATTTTTTATATTTAAATCTTCTGCAGAAAATAATTTGAATTAATTTGCATGAATCTGGATTATTCAGGTTTTTTAGATGTCAGTGTTTAGTTTAGTTTGTTTGTTTAGCTCAAGTTTACTACAAGTAAAAAACTGAGCAAGGTGGGAACCAAGCCTGTCCAGAGCTCGACACCTGCTCATGACAACCTCATGACATGAAGGCTAAACAATCAGCAAAAAACAAACAAAAAAACAAAACAAGAGAAAAAAACTACAAACCCATGGAGCAATGACAAAGTACATGTTAAATTCAGGACAGATGCAGCAAAAGAAAGCGACACACAATCAGAAGTACGAGGACAGGGATCAGGCTGAAACAGAAGTCAGGGTTCCCACTCTTTTCCAGAAATCATTTTCCAGGACTTTTCCAGGACTTTTTCCAGTGTCACATAACCAACTGAAGTTACATTGTTGCTGTGGTCAGTTTTCAATTCTAGTTAGCCTTCTAAAAAATAAGTTTAGAGGTTGATGAACGATATCTCTAGCTATTGATCATATTGATCTTAGAATTTCTTTGTTTCTAACTCTCCAGCAAGAACATTGTCTGTTCGCTCTCTGTTTGTCTCTGGCTTTTATGTGTCTTACTTAACTCATATATGTATGGTTATACATATTTTTTAATCTTTATTTATTCTGCTTTTTTATGAATAGATTTTGTTGATTTAGCCTACATTTCATTTTGTCATTTTTTTAATGATTTCTTTTTGTCCCCATTGTTTCAAGTTTTTATATTTTATGCCTTAACTTGCACTATTTTACCTACTCACATTTTCTGTCTACGTGTACATGAGTTACCAAGTACAGTTTTACTTCATTTCTTATGTTTCAAGCTAGAGGAAGACAAATAATTTTCCAGGACAATTTCAGCTTTTCCAGGACATTTCCCTTTTTTCCTCATTTTCCATTTGTTTTCCATGATGGAAAAATGGGCAATCATTTTCCAGGTTTTCCAGGACATGCTTTCTGAAAGCAGAATAGGAGTGTTAGTGATCAATGTCTGACGGACTGACCTGTGCCACCTCTGGCCCGGCGTGGATCAGGTGCCACACGTAACCATTCAGCTCGTCCTTCCTCCTATCAGCTGTCGCCTCGCCACGAGACCGGCCAATCACAAAGCGGCTGGGGAAGCTGAGGGTGTGGCCAACAGGAAAATTAGAGAAACAATCCTCAATATGTGAGTTATGGCTCTTTTCCACGAGCACGCCTTGGCCCTACTCGATTAGCAGCGTGTTTCCACTAACCTGGTACCTCCTAAAACAAGCTAGTAGAACCGCTCTGGTTCCAAGCGAGCTGAGTCCATACTAAAAGATGACATCATTGACTGCCGGCTACTGATTGGTCAGACAATGTCGTCATCGATGAGTCATGAGCGCGACGACCTAGCATGCTAGCGGTAGCTACCATTAGCTTACCCTCATACGTCTTTTCTTTGCAGCTGGATTGCTCTCGTCCTCGGCTTCATTCTGTTGTAGAGCTTCCAAAACTCTCCTGTGCTTCTCAAGGGGTATTTCTTCTTACCACCTGCAGCCTTCTTCTGCTTTCCTTTTTTACTCGCTTTGTGACAAAAAGCCACAGATTGTTGTGTCGCGCTCAAAATGATGTCACCGCAGAGCCGCTCAGCTGTTTACAGCGACACTGCACCCCGTTGAGCAGGCAACTGGGGCTAATGGAAAAGCAGCACAAGGCAAGTAGAGTAGAGCCGGGTAGAGATGAGTGGAGTAGAGTAGAGTAGAGTAGAGTAGAGTAGAGTAGAGTAGAGTAGAGTAGAGTAGAGTAGAGTAGAGTAGAGTAGAGTAGGGCTAATGGAAAAGGGCCATTACAGTCTGTGTGGTCAGTGTGAGGTTACCTGGGCAGTTTGGAGGAGGGGAAGATGAGTCTGAGTTTACTGTGGAGCTCATGAAACTCTTCAAACGTCCGCTGGACGAGCTGGGGCTCCTGTTGACCCTCACGCTCCACCTTCACTACAAACGCCTGCACACGGAAAACAGATGATGGTTAATGACGTATGTTTTTAAAAACTAAACACTTAGAGAGTCTCAATGAGAGGAAAGAAAGTTCACGCTGACTTTGGCACAGTGTAGATTGAGTAATTCGTTTTTCTTCATGTCTAAAATCTAGTACTGTTTTCCTCTTGGATAAAATCAAACATCTACTAAGCCTTTATTGAATGTTAGTAAAGTCTGAATGACAACAAACAGTGAACCTGCTCTACATGAATATATCAATTCATAAAGAGAGCAGCTCTGATTGGATCGCTCCACAACTTATCCCACCACCACCAAGCTAAGGCAGCTGTGATTGGATGTCCCTCTGAACTCATCCAACCTTTAACACAACCAAAGTAGCTGTGATTGGATAGATTCATCACTGGTCTCTACTTCCTACATGACCATATTAGGTCTGATTGGATTAAGTCTGTCAGACATTTTAGTCTAGTTTTTATTTGTTGATGAACATGTCAGTTAGTTTAGTTTGAGTTTTTGTCCATGTGCTCTTGTTCTTATTAGTTACTGTCTAGTTTTCATCAGTGTTAAACACCCGTCTGAAGCTGCACTCACGTATCCCTTGGTGCCGATGCGGATGTGTCTGCAGATGTACAGGTTCCTGATGACGCCGTCGCTCTTCGCCGTGTGGACTCTGGGAGCGAAGGACAGCGTAGGCCGGTCCTCAGACGAGGCGAACTTCATCTGAGCCAGATTGTGGATGAAGAAGTTCAGTTTGGTGGCCACGCTGCCGAGGCTCGACTCGATCAACCTACAGGAGACACATGGGGACGAGGTTAAAGGGCCAGTCTGGTGTTTTATTCCCACGATTAAGGACGAGGTTAAAGGGCCAGTCTGGTGTTTTATTCCCATGATTTCGGATGGAGTTGATAAGTCTTCACTTCCATTAACGATTCCTTTATCGAGTCCTGTTGATTTTCTGCACACTAAAAGCTGTTGGGTTAAAAATAACCCCATCTGGGCTGTTTTATAACCTAACCGCTGGGTCAATACAGCACCAGCCCAGCAGTAGCTAATTTGATCCAGCAAGATGGGTTGGTCCATTTTAACCTAACAGATGAGTTCAATATTCTACCCAAACTCTGAGTCCAATTAACTGCAAACCTGGGTAAATTCAACCACACATATTTGTTATATACTCTACCCAAATGCTGGGCCAAATTATTAAAATTCTGAGGTGTTTCAACTACATTTATTTGTTCAGTAATCTCTCCAAATGCTTGGTCAAATCAACCAATGTGCCAGATTAAGTCTAACACATTACAGTACAATCTATAAGAAAATAAATTGCAATAGACTACCCATATCTATAGAACTATAACCTATAACAAAATTCATGCTAGATTTGGTCATGCAAAGTATATATAAAAGACCAAAAGGGCAAACAAAAACGTAAAAAGAAAAGAATATTTAAGGTTGAAGTTGTTTTTAAGTCTGTAAAAAGTCTGAATTCTGGAAGGAACTTTGATTCAAAACTGCTAAAATTTTATGACATAGTTAATCTGAAAACAGCTCGAGTGCTATTTAAAGCATTGCACAATAAGTTACCCGGTAATTTACAAAATAATTTCAAAACCAGAGAGGGGGGCTATAATCTGAGGGGTGAATATAATTTCATTTGTCCTATCATTCATTTAACTCTTAAAAGTGCATTTCTGTTTGTGGAGTCAAACTCTGGAACAGACGGGATGTCACTTTAAAAATGTGCAGTAACATGCAAATATTTAAATTAGAAAGCACTCGGAGAGCACAGACCTCTGCCAGCGCCACAGTCCTCAGCCATGTTGTGATTTTTCCCATAAACATTAGTCCTACCCTTTACTCCATCTAAATATTTAGATTCATTTACAGAAATCAAATTTTCATCATGGCAGCCAGACGCTGATCTGGATCAACACCAAAATTGAATCAGTTCTTTCTTTTCCCATGCTGAACATTTCCTGAAAATTTGATCAAAACCCATCCATAACTTTTTGAGTTATTTTGTTCACAGACGGACGGACGGACAGACTCTCCCGAAAAACATAACCTCCTTGGCGGAGGTAATAAATTGCAATAGACTACCCATATCTATAAAACTATAACCTTTACCAAAATACATGCTAGATTTGGTCATGCAAAGTAAAAATTATGCAATAAACACTTAAAACAATACTGGAATCTTTACAAGGCACTGCCTTGAAATTTATTATCACGAAATATCCACAATATAAAAAGTTCTGTCATTCCAGTCAAGAACTGGAACAGCTTAAATCAGTGTCAGTAAAACATTCAGTGCAAAACAACAGTTAACAGGCCTTGTGTCCTTTTTTCAAAAAGCTGTTTTCCTGGTGTAACAAGCTGTCCTTGAGGCCGTTAGCTCTACTGTCAAGGAAGTCGTCTAGTTTAAAGAAACTTTACCAGTTTGGACTCCCCTCCTGGCATTTCATAGACTGCACTCTGCAGGAATTTCCACACATGCTCACACTGCTTCTGGTATTTAATGTCTACTTTTTACACCACGTGTGGGCAAAAATTAGTCTGTTGTCAGAAATTAGGAACAAATTTGATCGGCTCTACCTTTATCTGCCATGACTGTTCGATGTCTCTGCTGTCATTCGTGCTGACTGCCTCTGGTGGGAGACTTATGTCTTTGCTTTCAAAGGTACAGTATGTACAAAAAGTGAAAAGAATTGATAGTGACACTGCTGAGGAAGAAGACAAACGTGTTGATTTCTTTAGGGATCTGTTATTGATTCTTAATTCTTGATTCCCATCCCTATCCACCTTCAACCAAAGTCTTGGACAATATATCACCATCAATTTAATATTTTAAGTGCTTCAGTTCTTCAGTGCATGCAGTCCAGGCCAAAAGTTTGACACACCTTCTCATTCAATGTGTTTTCTTTATTTTCATCTCTAATCACATTGTAGATTCTCACTGAAGTAATGATGACCACTCGTTTCTCTTAACTTAGCTGATTGGTTCTTGCCATAATATTAATTCTAACAGTTGTCTAATAGGGCTGTTGCAAACACTTAAGATATTGAATTTTTTTTTCGTAATGGCTACTGCAAGTTTAGGGGAGAGAGAGAAGTTTATAACTTCAACAACGGCTGCAACAATGCCAAAATCATCCACCCAGAGGGCTTCATTATCACACAATGTAAAGTCTTCACTTAGTATCTGTGTTTTAGAGGCCTATGCATGTATTTCATGTCTATGAAAGTCAGACACACCTTGTGTCACAGTGCTGTTGTTGAGGGGAATGACCGTCTATTTCGTTCTAAAGAAGATAAGTTACACAAACAACACGTCACACACGTCGGACTGCACCTGATTTCACACCACAGACACTCACTGTACCAACATTAAATTATTTTCTATAAGCACTGCAAATTCTTCTCCATCTGGACCACCAACGGGCTGAAACATTTCTCTAATTCCGACTTCAGGGGACGTTCCTGTTGCAGTTTCCTACTAGGGATTCGGAAATTCCCACTTCTGACTACAACTGGAACGCACCAAAAGACATGACCCAAGCCAAAGCGTGTGTTTGTTGTGATGCTAATGAATGCAGCTCAGACCTTCCTCAGAACTCTGCATTGCTTTACAACTTCTTTTTTCAACAACTTACAGGATGCAAAGCCACGAGGTAATGTATCTCTTTCTAGTTACGTAGCGGTAGTTTTTGATGTGTGACAACAAGCAATTTTTGGAAAACTTAGTATCGTAGTTTTGTAGCCGGCTATATATCTCTACTTACAGCCCGGTGCTCTAAGACGTGTCTGAATAATATAAATTTGCTCTAGTTTTAATTGTCTTGTTCCTGAAGTTGAGTATCCAGGCCAGTCCAGCCCTGTCCAACCAGACCGGAAGGCTAAGGAATAGCATTTATAGATAACCTATTTAGATGCTATAAAACTCATCTTAAAGTGTGTATTTCCATCAGGCATATATCTAAAAGGGAGACTTTTTTGTAATTACTTAGAAACTCCTCACAGTCCCTTTAACTGATCTGGAGTGGCTAAAAACCCAAAGTCAGATCCTGGTTTTCTGACCCTCGTCTGTTTCTGTCTCCTGTTCACCTGGCCTCCTTAGATTTACGGGGCACTAAGTGGAATGAACTGACGTAAAGTCAAATGTTTCTGATTCTGTTTGATAATCGTGTGATTCTGTTCTTACCTGGTGAAGTACATGGTGGCGTCCGCCTCGGACTCGTGAGGTCTCAGAGCGTCGTAAACGTACTTCAGGTCATCCAGGTCGGAGAGCTCAGGGATCCCACATGACAACATCTGCACACATCAATACACACACATTAATACACACACATTAATACACACACATGCACACCGCAGTGGAAACAAAAATAAACTTTCAGATTCTTCCTGATGGAAAGATTTATGAGCTTGAACTGTCTGAACAACAAAGTTCAAACATGGATCCACCGGCTTATGTAAGTGTGTGTGTGCGTGTGTGTGTGTGTCTCTGTGTAAGTGTGTGTGTGCTGTACCCACCAGTCCCAGCAGGTTGAGGAACAGGTGAGCGTGCTTCCTGATCAGGTTGTACGCCTCACAGCACAGGTCCACAAAGTCGTGGAAGCGGCTCGATGGTTTGTCCCCCCCGTTGATGACGTAGGCCATGTCGGAGGTGAACACGAAGGGGGCGCGGTCCCTGCAGGTCACATGACCAAAACATATGGCAATAACATAACTGTAGTGATCTATGAACCTCTAAAAACTTAAATATCATCATCTTCTCGTCCATAATAGAGACTAAAATTGACAAATAAGTCATGACCGTGTTTTATGTTATTCAGTGAAAAAAATGCTACAGGGAACCCTGAGAGTTTAAAAATATCAAAGGATAATTCACAGTAATAATTAATATAATTCACATAATAATTATTTATTCATTATTCATTTATGTTTTCACTCCATCAGTGACCTCATGAGGACCAACAGAAGAAGAACACAACGATGGACCCGTGACTTTTGATTCACTGCAACACTAATATATAAAAAAACAGTCAACATCACAGCCTCTCTGTCACATGGCAAATAAACAAAAGTTAAAGAGTTTAGAGACTCTGCAGAAGAGAGGCCCTGACAGATCACAACATGAAAACACAAAACAAGAACAAACTGCTCAGAGCTAACAACCTCATGGGAGTTAATGCTTCAAGATTCATGGCCACGTTGCTCTTATTGCTTTAAATTGTTTTTATTTATTTCTTTTTACTTATTGCCTATTGTAAAACACTGGTTTACAGAAAAGGTAAAGGGCTGTATAAATAAAGAGCATTTACATTTACATGGCAGACTCTGACATGGAGCAGCGTGATGGCACAGTTCATACATCAGTGCCAGAGTCAGTCTGTTCATATGAACTAAGATTTATCAAACATGTCAAACATTTATGCTAGCAGCATAAACCTACTAAAGAAACAAGGTAAAGTCTTCATATCCCAATCTGGGCCATTTTCTCCCACATTTAAATTAATTATTTCTAGTTTACATGATTTCTACTCCAGCCTCAGCCCCATGTCACTCATACAGGGCTGTTTGATCCTCTTCTGTTTTTTTCTCGAAGAGTAATCTAAAGTTGCAGTCTGGACTGTTGATTTCTGGCTGATTTAAGACCCTCCCCAGCCGGTGCAGACCGTTCTCTTCCTCTCTCTGAAGGACCACAGATGATAAGCTATTTGACAAACACACTCTCGGTCTCACCGTTTAATGTTTCCAAACATCTGCGCGTGTCCCAGGAACTTTCCAAAGTCGATGTGGAACATGTGGCCGCTGGTCTTCAGCATGATGTTGTCGTTGTGGCGGTCGCAGATGCCCAGGATGTAGGTGGCCACGCAGCAGCCGGCGCACGAGTAGATGAAGTTCTCCACGGCCTGAGACAGAGGAGGACGACTGAGTTTACTAATGCAGCCATGAACTGCTTAAGGAGAAGCAGAACCTGAATCAGATTATAACCAGGTTTACATGGAGCCTAATATTACAATCAGAATCGAGTTAGAAGCCCAAACTGAATAAAAATGCTCCATATAAACACCTCAGTCAGAATAAACATTCCATTTGGTTGCACAGGGGTAGTATATTCCTTTTCCAAACTGATTAAAAGTAAAATCCTGTCATGTAAACGGTGAATCAGAAAGTTGTCAGGCTGGGTTCTGTCTGCACATGCTCAGTCTGGACGTAAACGAGCAGTGACGTTTACTCACATGGAAACATGGCGGCCCCGATAGAAAACAAGAAAGCAATAAAAACTAGAAAACACCATGAGAGCGCAGACCTCCACCAGCGCCACAGTCCTTAGCCATATTGGGATTTTGACCATAAATATTAGTCCTACCTTTATTCCATCTAAATATTTAGATTCCTTGACCATGAAAACATACCATTAGCAACTGGATTCATCATGATATCTATTTTAGTTCAGTAGTTATTCACAAAAATCACATTTTTCATCATGGCGGCCAGACGCTGATCCAGATCAACACCAAAATTGAATTAGTTCTTCCTTTTCCCATGCTGAACATTTCATCAAAATCCATCCATAACTTTTTGAGTTATTTTGTTCACAGACGGAGGGATCTCCTTGGCGGAGATAACAAGAAATATTTTTGAAAGGTTTGATATTGGTAGGTGATCAGCTGTCATTATGTTGGCATTATTTTCAGTTTCTATATTTTTTTATTATTATTACTTATTTATGGATGTGGATGTTAATTTATTTGTTTGTATATATATATATCTATATATATATCTATATATATATCTATATATATAAATATATATATATATATATATATATATATATATATACATATATATATATATATATATACATCTACAGTATATATATATATATACATATATATATGTATATGTATATATATATATATATATATATATATATATATATATATATATATATATATATATATATATACATATATATATATATCTATATATATATACATATATATATATATATATATACATATATATATGTATAGTATGTTTATTATTGGATTTTTTTTTCTCTCACTCTCTCTCTTTGTTATGTTGTGGTTGTTGTTTTAATTTTTTTCTGCTGTCCAACAGTCAATGTTTATATACCCTGGCTTTCTGTTCCTCAAGAAATGTATTATTCTCTATGAAGAATGAATAAAAAAAGAAAAAAAAATGAAAACATGGCGGCTTCCAAACAGAGCACACAGCACTGGTCTAAGAGTTTGTTTTTAATACAAACTCTCAAAGAACTGAACATTATAGACGGTAGGAAAACAAGAAATACTGAACTATTTAAATACTCAGTGAAGCTGGGATAGACCAAAACATGGAACAAATAAGGAAGCGCCGGAAAACTCTGAAGGCTACTCTAAGGCTTAACAGGACAACCCTTAAATAATTCATTAAAACACCTTCTTACCTCCATCTTTGATAAATCGTGTGATGTTTAAATAGATCTGAGTGTATCACGTGTCTGTAAAACAGCTGTTCTGATTAAATGTTGTGGCACATGTAAACACCAGATCAGAATAGATCACGTCACATGTAAACAGCTCACATGAGATCTTCAATCAGAATAAAAAAAAGTCTGCATGTAAACCTGGCTATAGTTTAAGGAGAAGCAGATCATCACCAGTTTGACAGTGGTATCAGGGATTCAGCATCTTGCCCCAGGACACATCTACATGTGACCAACAGAGCTGGGTTCAAACTCTCGACCTTGTGATTGATGGTGGCACGCACTGCCAGACTACACATAAAGATAATATTCTGTTTGAAGTCATCAGTGGATCATCACCTTTAAATCCAGAGAGTGTAAAGCTGTGTGCGTGTGCTCACCTTGTCATACTGCTCGTCTGACGGGTTGTGTTTCTGCAGCCAGTCGGCCAGCGTTCGGTCTTTAAAGGACCCCGTGACCCCGTGTTCAACCTGGATTTTTCTCAGAGTGTCGGCGTGAGGGATCATCTCCACCATGCCTGAGAACAAATCAACACGTTTATCAATGTTACGTCTGCTTCTGTAGGTCAAATTATTCTTAAAGGGACACGCTGACTGTTTTTTTCTTTTGGTGTCTTATCTCACTCCAGAGTCCATGAGGCGGGTGTGTGTGCAGCAAGAAGGAGGAGACGGCCAACGCTCACCCATCACAAGCTAGCTTAGCTCAAACACAGGGAGTATATGGGTATGTTAGCCTGCCTCTGCCTACAGTCATCAGATAAACTCTTCAGCATTTCTAAATGGTCCTGTGTGCTTATTGTGACTCATTTTTTACCCCTTTATGTTACATTATCTTCTGCTTTCTTCATATTATCTTTAATTCCTAAAAAGAGGCTTTTTTTTGTTGAGCTCCTGCAGTAGTTTTTGCGAGAGATGTGACGTTCGTGAACGAGTTGAGTCTTTTGAACAGCTCTTCTAATGGCCCTTTTCCATCAGCCCTACTCTACTCTACTCGCCTTGTGCTGCTTTTCCATTAGCCCCAGTCGCCTGCCCAACAGGGTGCTGTGTCTGTAAACAGCTGAGCAGCACTGCGGTGACGTCATTTTGAGCACGACACAACAATCTGTGTCTTTTTGTCACAAACCGAGTAAAAAAGGAAAGCAGAAGAAGGCTGCAGGTGGTAAGAAGAAATACCCCTTGAGAAGCACAGGAGAGTTTTGGAAGCTATACAACAGAATGAAGCCGAGGACGAGAGCAATCCAGCTGTAAAGAAAAGACAGATGAGAATGACACTGTCTGACCAATCAGTAGCCGGCAGTTGGTGATGTCATCTTTTAGTATGGACTCAGCTCTCTTGGAACCAGAGCGGAGTAGGTACTAAAACTAGCTTGTTTTAGGAGGTACCAGGCTCGTGGAAACACGCTGCTAATCGAGTAGAGCCAAGTAGAGTAGGGCCAAGGCGTGCTGGTGGAAAAGAGCCATAAGTGAACCACGAGAACTGATTTGCATTTCTGAGGGAGCCATTTGTTTCCTACATTTTCATTTAATAATGGCTCAAAAACAATATTTGCAAATGCTTGGTCAGGAAACAAGACAGCGTTCACTCTTTAGCTAACCCGCCACCCCCCAGCACAACCATAGAGACTCACAAGCTAGCCTGATGTTTGTGTATGTGGGAGGAAGCTGGAGAAAACCCTCAAATGCCCAGGGAGAATGGAAACTTCTCACAGAAAGAATGGGCCTCATGAAACAACATTTTCGTATTCTCATCCGAAATTTTTCTTACCTTTTTTCTCATGTTGCGTTCGTACAAACATGCTCTGTCAGATTCAACAAACACTTCTATCTTTAGAAAAGTGTCTAAATGACCTGCAGAAACATGATGAATGCCACCTGTGCATACTTAAGCGTGCATGCACGAGGATAGTATATTTGCATAAGTAACACCCCAAGAATACCATATAAGGACATGTTTCCCACACCATAAAACAGGAGTGTTCATTTATAAAGATGGCACCAAACACATGCTCTCTTTCAAGTGCCTGGGCATCCAAAAGAAGAAGCTCAGCCATGAAGCAGCTGGTTACTCTCTCATTTAACATTTTATATTGGCCAGTCTAATAAACCTTCAGTTAATAGATTTTAATGTTTTCTCTGGTTTGAGATCCTCAGATTTATTTCGTCTTATGCTATATTTTATTAAAAATGCTTAAAATTAGTTAAATGTATAATCAGTATGTAAGGACCTTGATTTGAAAAGAGCAGACTCATTTGTTGTGATTTTTAAGACAAGTCTGGCCTCTCGTGATTTGTGTTCGTACTTGAAAGAAAATTCTAAATACGAAAAAAATGCTGAATGGGACAAATTATCCTAAATTATTCATATGCAACACTTACGAACATATTTGTTCGTACGAACAGTTCTTGCATGAGGCCCAGTGTTATTATTAATGCAATGTTGACATGCAACTGTAGCAAAAAATTATTCTTTTTTATATTATTTATTTTTTGTACTCTTCCTTCCACCTTATTTTTATTACCATTCTCACTAGTATCATTAACATTTTTACTGTCATAATTATTTGTAGATATTATTTCATGGCCTATATAAATAAGTATTTGTACTGGTATGTATATGTATGAGTACACAGGAGTGTATGTATGAGTGCTAACGTGTGAACAGTGTGTGTTTGTATGCATGTGCTTGTGAATGGGTATATATAAATATCAATCCAAACATTATTTATTGTTCTTTTTATTGTTTTATTTATTATTTTATTGGTCTGTTTCATGTCTTGTTTCTATTCTCCTTCTGTAGTGTGTAACAGCGTCTCTTGGCAGAGCTGTAATATCCTCTTCTTTTTAGAAACTGGAAAAATAAAGTATAAAAAAAAATAAAGACCCTGTCCAGATTAAAACCCCTCCTCGTCCTGTCCTCACCTCGCCCTCGGCCCGTAGAGAAACACTTAAAGATGACCATCCTCATGTCCAGACCCTCCTGGATCCAGATCTTGTTCATGATCCTGATCACCTGCAGGGTCAGCATGTCCTGCCGCAGGTCGTCTCCTGACTGGACAGAGACAGTCACATGGTCATTTTAACAGGTGTACAATAATCAGAGTGAAAACAGGTGTAACGCTCCACCACGTCTCACCTTAAAGATGACGCTGATGTTGTCTCCCAGAGGGTCCAGGTTTTGGAAGGACAGTTTCAGAGGGACGGCGTTTGAGTTGAAGAAAGAGCATGACTGAAAAATCAGGCAAGAATCAGGATTCAATTCTTTTGGTTAAATGTAAAATTACCATTCAGATCAACAATTCTTGACACAAAGCTCTGTAAAACATAAGAAACGTCAGTGTTTTTCCAGGTTATCTCATGGATCTTACTGCCAGATTGGCTGATCTATCTGAAAACGCTGATACTCTGGGATTTTTTAAACAAAACTAGGGCCTGACCGATATATCGACCGATTATAGAGAGCAATCAGAGAGCAGCTATCAACATGCCAATGTCTTCGACCAATCACGGAGCAGCTATTTTGTGACCACATGGCTTACAGGATGGCGCTCTGTGTTTGCCAGTGAGTGGTAACACTTGAGAATTAAAAGACAAATACACAGAGTTTAATTACAAATTAATTAAACTCTCAGGTCTTCCAACCAATTTACAATAGATCAGTTTGAAAGAAATGGAAAAGACTCCAGGTCCGTCCTTCCCAAGAGGACATGAAAACAAGGACCTCTGTGTTAAATTCAAGAGCTACATCTGTGGAAAGCACACACTCACATTCTGTCCATCATGTGGAGAAGATGGAAATGTTTAACATTGAAAACCTGGGAAAATGGGGCAAGTGAAATTTAAAAAAGTGTTTATTAAGAGGGAAAACTAAAACTAAATAGCTCTTAAATATAATGTTGCAAATGAAATGTCTTTCTCTTTTCTAAATGTTTATATAATCTCAAATGAGTTTGTTATTGATGTTACCTGTTTCTTAACTATGTCGAGTGGATTTACTCTGTAAAAATGACCCACAATACCATTTTTTAACATAATATGAGGGTTAAGACTAGAGCTGCAGCTATCGATTATTTTTGTAATCAATTACTCTATCAATTTTTTTGTCGAGTAATCGAGAAATCGGATAACGGTTACAATGCGCTCAATGCTATTTTTTTTTTTACATTGAATCACTACACATTATTATTATTAGTAACACACAAAGCAGAAAAGCCAGCTCACTTAAATTAACAACTTATTTTTCTTATTTTGAACATTCTGAGCATAAATGGGATCTCAAAATCAAAATCTATACTCTTATTTTTACTCTGGGCCATATCTTACTTTTTTTTCTTTTTTTTTAAGTTTGGTTATTTTTATTTTATTTGTATTCATGCTTGTCTCTTTTTGCTAAATTATTGCCTTTCCTACTGTACCATATTGATGATCTTATTTTGCTTACTTTATTTCTAGGACCAAATAATCTCATACTTAGATACTAAGATCATTTAACTAGCTAATGTACATTTCTATAATATATGAAAGCATTCCCTACACCTGCTTCATCTACTCACTGTCAGTGTTTCCTCTTCTACTCTCTGCAATCAAATTAAATGTAAAGTTATTGGATGTGAAAAGTATGTGAACAAAATACACATGATTCTGGGCAAGTAGCCTCCACATTGATCTACATTCTGAACCAGCCTTTACACGGAGCCATAATCAAAGTAGGTTATTTACTAGCCCATATCTCAGTTATTGATCACATTAGCTGCTTCTGTTGATGTATCATGAGTGTCACCCTGCAGTGTCGCTCTGACGACGAACAGACTGGATGTTTACTGCTGCAGCAGTGCCGACGTGCTATCATGCTAAGCTACGTGCTAAGCTAACTCCGTTTGACATCAGACACACTGCACTGTGTTTTCTTTTCATCCCTTCTTGTAGTGACCACACACTTGGGACACTCTGCCATTTCTTCTGTGGACTCTCTCCTTTCTGTCCCTCTCTTTTCTCTTCCTTCATGATTGTACAACCCGCGCAGCAGCGGAGGTAGCAGGCGCCTTGTGCCACAGAAATTACCGTCCGTGTCAAACACCGTGCACTGTATAGTAGTCCAGATATATATTTATATGTATAATTATATATTAAACGAGGCTTCGAGGCACAAAATTTGCTTCGAGGATATTTTGTAATCGAATACTCGCGATTATTCGAGGAATCGTTTCAGCTCTAGTTAAGACCCAAAATTTTGATTAGAACAGTTTAACAGTTTAATAAGAATTACGTAAGTTTTGCACAGAAAGAGAAAATTTCTGTTTTTTTGTAACAGAAGTGTTGTAATCTCGATGTTGGTGAGACAGAATATGGTGAGTATGAAAAGTAAAAAAGTGTGTGTTATAAACGAGAAATCACAGGTAAGTTTATTTAATATTTTAACTCCCCTGCAGAAAACATTTAAATGCACATGTGTGGATGGTCACGTCAAGTCTTATGTTTGGGTGCTATAACATGATTATAGTTAGATGTGTGTGTGTGTGTGTGTGTGATTGGATCTTTACCTGGATGTTGATTCCTGTGACGAGCTGCGCCGGGTTCAGAGGAAGTCTACAGCTGCTGCTGACTGCAAAGAACTGCTTCATCTCCTCCAGACCCTCCCTGAGGACAGTCTAACACACACATGTGACCACATTAACCACAACTGAGGAGTTTAATACTGCAGATTAATGTTTATAAAACTAAAGACGTGATTATTGATTTTAGAAGGTCACAGTGTACTGACATTAATGACGTGGATGTTCAGACTGATTCTCAACTCAAATATCTGTTATCGATAATTTACTTTGGCTTTGAACTGATGCTGTTTGTAAGAAGGTCCAGTAGAGACTTTTATTTCTTGACAAAGATGAACATATTGAAGGTGTGTGAGGTTCTCATGTCTCTGTTTTATTGATGTTTTATAGAAAGTGCCCTCACATGGTTCTCGGTTCAGTTGTCTTGCTTTGTCGAGTAAAAACAGACGTGTGAATCAGGTCAAAATAGCGAGTGCAGTGATCTCAGCTGCCCTGATCACCTCTGTTTGCTGAGTTTGATCTTCTACCTTCTGGACAACATTACAGAAGCAAACTAGGAGAGCCTGAACTTCTTTTATTCCAGTGGCCATTGAAAACCTTAATTCATCGGCCTGACCAGTTTTCTTTTCTTGTGCTTCATGCATCTTGTGGACAGAACTGATAGTTGACTTTTACACTGCCGTCCTTGACTTTTTATTGAATCTCTTTTATCTGCTTTACCTCAAATGTTCATCATTCCTGTTTATTTACCTCCTGCACAGCACTCTGACGACTGAATGAGCTTTATGGGTTTGGCCTGATTTCATAGGCTGTGTCCGAAATGGCATATTAACGTACTCCATACTACATACTCATGTATATACTGTATACTACATACTATAAGTATGATTAGGATGCCAACCGTTCACACTGTAGTGTACTACTAAGTTTCCCATGATGCATTTCAAACACCAGGTTATCAAATATCTCTGTTGATTCACCACATTTGAAAGTTCAGAGAGCATTTTAGGTGAGAAAGTCAACATGTAGAATACCAAAATGTGGTCATTTGAGCCATAAAACGCATGGGTACAAAATAAATTTTGGCATTTCGGACATTCTGTTACGTGCGCCATTATGCCATCGAAGAAACTTCAAAACAAGAGCCCAATTTACAAAAGCCTTAAAGAACTAAAAGGAGATAATAAAAGATGCTTTTATTTTGAAAACAGGAAGTTTGCTAGTGTCTGATTTTTAGCTGAATGCTGTCTCAAGAGGATTTAACATTTATGATATTAATAACATTATAATCAGTAACTTCCCAAATACAATAAAATGTTGACTGCCCGCAGACACTGAAGACGATCCGTCTGCCGCCTCCGGCACTTGATTAATACGTACCTACGTATCGCAATGCATTATGGGGCGTTTGAATGTGATACTTGTGATACCCATTTTGACATCACACTGAGTGTGAGTAGTACGTTAGTATGACATTTCAGACACAGCCCTAGTCTTTGGCGTTTTGTGGTTCACGTCGTCCTTTTTCACTTAAATTCAGGATTTTTCCGTCTTTTTCCTGACTTTCGTAACGCCTGTATGTTTTATGAGTTATCATGGGCTGGTATCTGCTGATGAAAAACAATTCTCCCACTGGATAATAATAAAGTTGAAGTTGAATAACAGCATCATGAGCTCATCCACTGAGGACCTGCTGCCCTCTGGTGGACTGAGAGTGAAGCTCTTGGACAAATGGACTAAATGAGGGCTTTCCACAAGCACCAGCTGCCAGCCGAACACTCAGGCAGATGCAGCTTTTATTGTTTCAAACTCAAATGGGCAGACATGCAGAACCTCTTTGTTTTCCATGTACGGTCTGTGTCACTGTGGACAGAGAAGCAGCCTGTGGTATCAGCCCTGCTAGTGTGTGTGTGATCAGCGTTTAGCGCTGCTTTAACTGAACAAGATCTCTGAGATGTTACTGCAGCAGTCAAACAAACATGGAGGGAGAGAGCAGCACCGTAGAGACACCATCAGAGAGTTTAAAGCTGATGTTTGGACAGATTTCAGATTAAACAAGAGCAAAGGAAATGACGAGATGGACAAAAAACAAGTAACATGCTGAAGATGCATTAATGTATATCATGAATATATGATTAATGTAACTACTTTGGGTTCAGCTATTAATGTGAAAATAATTTTTATAATGTACCTTGTCAAAAGGTCCCTTTTTAAATTAACAGCACTATAACAGAGATATCACAGACTGAATAAATATCAAATCTGAATCTTTACCCAGCCCTACTGATCCCCACAGGCTGCCTTTACAATATGACATTTTATAATTGTCCAGTTAAACACTAAAATCTTGTGTAGATGTGTTCATCATTAATCTTATTCAGGCACTTCTCTAAAACAGGTCATTTAAATCACATGTAGTTTCTGGCTTGTGAAGCAGAAAGTGTTAAATCATCCTGCAGGACTCATTTATGACTGATCATAACATCCAATAACATGGCTGCACAAGAAAATAAGGTACCACTTTAGAATAACGATCATTTGTAAGCCATTAGTAGATAGTTAATCAATCATAAACAAACTAAATATATAAATTTGTTAATGATTATTAAATCATTACCTTCAGTTACAAGACATTTATAAGCTACTAATATGAATCAGTAGATAGTTCAATCATGAAAAAATTATTGGTTAACTAACCCTAACCCGAATGATTTTTTAATCATTAACAAACGGTTTAATAATCATGTATAAATGTTTATATATATAGTTTATTCATAAATAGTTCAATAACTAATAATAGCTTATAGAAGTCTTTTCACTTAAGTTGTAAATGATTTTACCAAATGATTTAATAATCATTTACTAATGTATTTAAGTGGTTTGTTTATGATTGGTTCACTATTCACTAACATCTACTAATAGCTTATAAATGTCCTACAAATGATCGTTATTCTAAAGTGTTACCCTCAATGATTATATTTCTGTTGGGTACAAAAGTTTTCCATATTTTCAGGGATATTTTTTCATATTTAGTCCAAATTTAGGACAGCATATCTGCAGCTGGTTTGTCCAAAAACATAAATAGTTTCTAAAGAGCTCAGTCTGACAGGTTTGATCACCCTCCTGCTCGCTGGCGTGCGGTTTGGTCCTGTCCTCGTACCTGTCTGCAGGACGGCGTGGCGTCCCGCACTTTGTGAGCCACCTTGGTGAGGACGGAGACGAGCCAGCACTGCCGGTCGAACTCTTCACGGAGACCTCGGCCCACGCAGCACAGCAGGGCGGCCAGCAGGTGCTGATAGCGAGCGCTGAACTGACTGTCCTGCAGGTTGTCCTTCAGCAGCCTGAGGGGAGACAAAGGGTTAATATTTACCCTTGACACACGTCTGTCTCTGCAGAAGACCAACCAGCTGACCAGAAGAGGTAGTGGGCGATGCGAACTCCTCCGATGGCTCTGCGCAGGAGGAAGCGGACCAAAGAGCTGTCCAGGTAACACTCGTACTTCAGAGCCTGGAACACACACAGAGGAGGGACGTAAATATAAATAAATATAATAAATAATAAATAATAATAGAGTTTATTCACTCATCATCCAGGTAACACTCGTACTTCAGAGCCTGGAACACACACAGAGGAGGGACGTAAATATATAAAAATAATAAATAATAATATTAACTCATCATCCAGGAAACACAACACAAGCATTTGTTCCAGATGTGAGAAAAGAGTCAAGAAGCTGTTTAAAGCTTTAACCCTTTGGTGTCCACTACAGTAGACAGACATGTAGATTAATTTAAACCCCTTTACCCTACAGCAATGTTCAACTAAACTCCTAAACCCTTATCTCAAGATTCAAATAAATATTATCTTTGCACTTTTTTTTTTTTTTACCATATTGAGAAATTGCATCCAAAATCCAAAACTATTCTTCAAATTTTTCTTTTTCTTTAATTTACTCTTAATAAATGTTTGTCAAATATGTGTTTGTGAATCTTTAATAAGTTCCACTAAATTACTTTGTTGATGCTCGGTGGAGTGGACAGATGTAAGACTGCTTCAAAAATAACTAAATTTTAACTTGTTTGAAGGTG
Source organism: Scarus forsteni (assembly GCA_036419115.1). NCBI lineage: Eukaryota > Metazoa > Chordata > Actinopteri > Labriformes > Labridae > Scarus > Scarus forsteni. The sequence goes on along the minus strand of JAZDUH010000092.1, from coordinate 3,321,704 downwards.
AAATGAAGCTTTGAAAAAATATTCTTTTGTGATTTACTAATTCATGCACAAAGGGTTAAAACGGGGCAGTTTTCCATGAATATAGGATATTGTCCAGATATCCTGATAATATGGACACAAACAGATCGATAACAGACACAACAAACACAAGACAATCTCAGTTTTATTTTTGTTTACATTATACTCAAACTTTTCATAGAAAACTTCAAAGCTCATTGTTTTATTGTTCTATATTTTTTATAATAATTTCCATTCTTTTATTATTATTATTGTTGATTTATTTATTTATTTTTATGTATTTTTTATGTTTGTATGTTTTTTTAGCACGGTTCTTGTATTGTCTGTTTTGCTATGACCTGGACTTTCTCAGTTATATTCTACCTTTTGTGTTTGTTTCTTAAATGTTTTTTTTATTTTAATTCTCTTGTGCTTTTCTGTCTTTATGTTCCTGCCTGTCAAAGCACTTTGTAAAAACCTCTGTTTTAAAAAGTTTATTATTATTATTATTACATTGGGTTTGATGTGAAGTGTTAACCAAGATAAATTAATAGATGCAGTAAGATACCGGAGTTCATTTAATTATTAATCAGCACATTTAACAGACTTTGCTAGGAGTTGAATTTTTAGTTTCTTCTTGAAGGTGTAGATGGACTTTGACATTTTTGGTGTTTCATGAAGCTCGTTCCAGATCAGTGCTCCTCTGCACACAATGTTAAAGCTTTTGTTTTCTCCAGTGGTTATGGTTTTATTCCTGGTGGTTTAGGTGTGCCTGGAAGAGGTCACATAGTTTACCATTTAGTTTGTGGACAGTCTGAAACTTTACACAAGCTTTCTTAAAGTAGCAGCTGAAAATCTTTTTAGTGGGAGCGTTAAACTCAGACCATGCTAAGGTGCGTATGATTATTTCTGGGAGCATCTTAAGCTTTTTAAATGAGTCGTAAATGTGTTACACCATATGACATTGCAGCATTGTAAGTGAAGTTCAAACAGAGATTTGTACAGAAGGAGAAGTGCAGAGAGTGGAAGATAAAGTCTAAAGAGCAGAGCAGCATGTTCAGAAAGTATTTCTTTTAAAATTAAAGAACTCATCAGTGTGGATCCACAGGAATGGTTTGTCTGTTTATTTTAGGCAAATTTGTTACATGTCATTTTTTTAAGGGAGTGGAAAACAATGCTGTTTGTTTTATTAATATTTAGAGAGAGTTTGTTGCATTTAAACCAGAGTCTATTTTCACTAACTCCCTGACGACGAGGCCCAGCCAATGAAAAAGCTTCTCCTCAGCAGTTTGAACTTTAGTCGTTGTCTTACCTGGACGAGCTGAGGCAGGAAGTCCAGCAGCTCGGGGTCGGAGATGGAGTCCATCCACTGAACCGCAGTCCTCCTCAGCTCCTGGTCGGGAAACCTGAAGCACACGGTGATGGTGTCAGTTAGTGATAGGGATGTATATCGTTATGATTTTATCGATACCGATACAGCTATCGATACTCCTTATCGGTATCGATACTTATTCATACTCTTATCGATACTACAACACATAATTTTGTGTAAAAAATAAAGACTTTACAAGATATTATAAGATTCAACCTTTTTTTTATTACCACAAGGTAATAACAAAGCTTCAACAGAACAGAAGCAATGCATTACAAATGCTTCTCAGAGGCAAAAAGAAAGCTAAGGAGATGGCATAGCCCCTTCATGCCGCCCAACAGACTGCATGTACAGACAGACCCATATATCAGTGGGGCTAAAACCCATGCTGTAATGAAGACTACTAGGGCTGTCACTTTATATTAGATAGTCGTATAACCGTTTGAATATGGGGATAAATATCTGTAACCAAATAGTAAATAAATATTTGAGTGTAAAATATTGAGTGTAGCAGCACATCAGAGCGCCTGGAGTTTAACCCTGTGTGACTGTGTTGTTTTCGGCAGGGTTTTTACCGAAGGGGAGGATAATAGAGTCTCTGTCTCTGTCAGTGCTGCAGTCTTTAGTGTTAGCCGGGCTGCTAACTCTGCTCCTGTTGCTATAGCAATCAAACAGCCCGCACTCCTTTAGCTTTATACTATGCACGCGCTCCAAGTGTTTGGTGATGTTGTTAGTATTTCCCCTCTTGGACGCAACTTCTCTCTGACAAAGATTGCATCGGGCCGAGTTTTTTTTAGCGTTGCTAAAGTAAGCCCAAACCTTTGAGCGCTTAGCCCTCACTGACATGCTTGAGCCGGACGGCGGTGTCATAACTACGTGACAGTTGAAGAGACGTTTAAGTACCGATGACGGCACAGTTTTTCCAGGTTCTTGATGGTCTTCGGGTACTGACCCAATTGTGGACCGGTACATGAAAGTACCGGTCCACAGTATACGTCCCTAGTTAGTGAAATCTCTACAGCCCCAAAGAGCACGATTTCAGGAGCAGAAACGTAAGAAAAAGAACTGTTCATGTAGAAATATGGTCATGCTGCACATTAATGAAACAGGAAAACTCAACCACACGAATATGTAAGCCATTATTACAAACAACAAACACAATTAAAACACCAGGCAAGAAAAGTAAAATTAAAACCAAAATCTGTAGGCCATCATCTGGTGAAACCTGGCATCACACGTGACACATTTTCTCCTCTCGCTCTGACCTACAGCAAACTACCAGGCCTGTCACGATAACAAAATTTGCTCCACGATAATTGTCCCAAAATATTATAGCCGATAAACGATATTACTGTCAGTAATATTTTGAAACATAATTTTTTCATTAATGTAAATATAATAAATGTCATAAAGTGAGGCCACGTATCAAAAGCAATAAAATGTAATTTCTTAAGAGTATTTTAAACCATAATTGGAAGGTCAAGAGCTTTAAAATAAAATAAATTAAACAATGTAATAAATTGAAAAAAAAGGGAGAAAAAAAACAATGGGAATGAAATGGACCATATTTTGGGAAAACTGCATGTAAATAAAATCATTACACTAATTAAAAAAAACAAAATAGACCCTGCCTCAGTAAAGAAAAAAATACTCCAATAAAAACACACACAACAACAAAAACAGTAAATAAAATAGAGTTTATACAGTTCAGGGATTGTTTGTGACATGTACTTCCTCCCAGTCACCTTTTATATTTTAGGCTTTCTCATTTAACCATATTATTTATTTAAATTTTATATCATTGTTATATTATTTTATTTATCTACATATTTACACATTTACTTATCTCATGTCAAGTATTTTTAACTATCATTTAGTTTTCTGTCTGGATTTATATTTTATGTCTTTGTGTGTTGGAGTGAGTCAGTGTGTGTATTGAATGTGGAATGGGGGGTCTTATATTTTCATTTTACGCAATTATGCAATTCTTTAACTTTTTATTTCTCTTACTGTTATTTTATTTTATGTCCTGTATGAAAAGTTCTAGAAATAAAGTTTGATTGATATTTTAGACAGAAATAAATAAGAATTTATGAGTAAAAATGTCAGAACAATGATCCAAAAGAGTTTATAATGTGGAGGACGTGCTGCATTTACATTTTAAACACTTCATTTACTAAATTTGGCTTTTATTTGACAAAATGCATTTATTTTTTCTCTTTGGCTCAATGTGTTTTTTTAAACCCTCACCTGACCATATTGTTATAACACTTCTCTAATTTTGCTCTGCATCACTTTATAACAACAGTCCTGTGCAGAGATGATGTAAACATATTTAATCATTCATTTTTAGAGTTTTACAGCCACTCCTGCATCATTTCAAAGAGATATTCACAATAAAACCTTTCAATGTCCCATGTTTGATGCTCCAAAGTCTAAACGGGCAGTTTTGTGGCGTTGAAGGAGACGAGGTCTTTGAATTTGTTTTTTGTTTTTGAAACCCTTTTCCTGCAGATGCTGTCTGATGGTTATTGTGCTGCAGTCGGCACCAGTAAGGGCCTTAGTTTGGGTCGAGGACCGCCCTGTGTCTTGACGGACAGCCAATCAGATCCTCCGCTCAGTGCAGGTGTAATTTTTTTGGGTCTACCACTTGACTTTTTTGTTCCATAATGCTCAGGATCTTTAAAAATGTAGAATGACTGTCTTACTGCGTCCAACCTCAGCAGCAATGGCACGCTGCGAGAGGCCTTGCTTATGCAGCTCAAAGATCCGACCACGTTCATTTATTGATTTGATGTCATTTTGGAGCAGGAGGCTTAAAAACGGGCTGTGTTTAACTTCAGGTGAGACAGACAGGTGAGACAGGCAGGTAAGACGGGCACGTACGAGGCGTGGAGCAGCCCCAGAGCGTCCAGGTGACTGAGGCAGGCCCACTGTCTCAGCAGGGCGTAGATGTCGGGCAGGCAGGCCCACTGCCAGCAGGGGGCGCTGGCCAGGACCAGAGGCAGAGCGGCGCTCTCCGCCTGGCAGAAGGCTTTCTTCTCCCACAGCAGACGCTTGTCCTCCACCGTCAGCCTGGAGAGACCAGGACAGAAATACAGTTAGACCACCACAGAAACACCTTTAAAGAACTATGGCCCATTTTTCACATTTACCTCCACACCAAAGTTAAAGAAAGTTAGTGTTTGTTCGTCTGACTGTGAGCAGCATTACTCAGAAAGTTCTCCATGGACTTTAATCAAATCTTTGGGAAATGTTGGTCAGGGCATAAAGCATGAGTAAATCCATTTTGGTGCTGATGTGGACTTAAATGTAAATCCAGGAACTCCTTAAAGGATTTTGTTAAAATGGAGATTTAGAGCAGCTCTTCACAGAGCTAATACAGAGTTCCCATTCTTTCCAGGAAATCATTTTCCAGGACTTTTCCAGGATGATTTTATCTCTTATTAAAAATCACTTACAAACACGATTTTTTAATTCAATAATACCTTATGTTTTATAAAACAGTTGATTCTGAGATGACTTGAAAATGCACAAATATTTGGGACAAAATCAATTACAAAAGGCAGAAATGTTTGTAAAGTAACAGCAAAAATATCTTAATATAAATTATACAAACATACAAAAAACATTTTCGATGAATATGATGCATCTCAAGGGGCTATCCTTTAATAAATTCAGATTCAAATTCAAATTCAAATATACCATATTGGTAAATGGTGAACTATTTAAAATAATAATGATGGTAAAAATATATTTTTTTAGCTTTTAAAATCCTACACCAAGAACATACCAGTTATTTTGATTTGTTTGCAGTTTTTTTCTGTATCCTAAACCATTGATAGAAATAAATGCTCATTTTTTTAACACATTAAATATTCCTGGGAGTTAAAGGGTTAAGATCAGGAAGCAAAAATGAGTAAAGCCAAAGAAAGAGGAGGGATCATATGACCCTCATTTTCATTTTATGGCAAAAAAGTATGTTATGTTAACTCGGCTTTGTCAAAATTTTGGATATTATTTTTGTTCATTTAGATATTAATACATTTATTTTAATAGAGGGTGTACTCATCTATGTTAGGCACTGTGTTTGTAACACTCAGGCATGAACACTGTCTGCTCGATATCTTTTTAGTCTGGCTTTTGAAGTTTCCTACTTTTATAAATTCATGATTTATACTTTTTTTTTTCTTAATTTACAAAGCTTTTACAGAAATTTTTTTTGTTGATGTACTGTTTAAGTGGGCTAAATTTAATTTTGACAATTTATTTCTTTATGTCACCATTGTTCTGATTTGATCAACTTTATCTCTGAACTTGAATTATTTTACCTAGCATATGTGAATTAGTTACCAAGTATAGTTTTACTTTATTTCCTTTGTTTGACTTTTGCTCACTAATGAGGCAGAGGACGAAAAAAATATTCAAGTACAATTCAAGCTTTTCCAGGAGGTTTTACTTTTTTCTTCTTTTTCCAAATGTTTTCATGGGGAAAATTAGTCAATCATTTCAAGGCAGCGTGGGAACCCTATAATAACTCAGCTGATAGATGCCTTGGTGGAGAAGTACTGCTTTTTCATTTTCAACCTCTAAAACTTCATTAATAAAAATGTGATGACACAAACATGTCTGAATGAAGACTGAAGGTAAAACTGAACAGGTTTAAATGTTTAAAACAGCACAGGCATGTAGTCGGATCAGCCGAGCACCCAAGAATTCAGGACTCGTGTCTATCAAGTTATTTTAAATATCTTGACCTTAGAGAAGAACTACGCAGACCAACACCAGGCTGTAAACATGTTACTCTCAGCAGGAGTGTGTGGGAGAGCTCTGGTGCTTCTGCAGAAATCTTCAGAAGGATTCATGTTGGCTTCACTGAATTCTTAACGGCCCAATCAGGGAAGAGAGGCGGGAGCAGCAGAATGCGGACGTGACGACAACCAGAAGTTGAGAGCCTATTGTCCTCATGGCTAATCAGTAAAACTTGCCTAAATCTGTCCTCCTCAGAAGTTTATTCGTAGGGATTGTCTTTGACGAGGTTTATGTCACATATAAGTGTTAAATGAATCATCTGTGTGGTACAATTCAGTGTAAGATGATAGTATAAGGCCGTTAGCTGTTAGCAGCTAAGTTAGCGGCTAACGGCTAACGGTCATTAACTGTTGTTAGCTGTCAGTGGCTAAGTTAGCAGCTAACAGCTAACGGTCATTAACTGTTGTTAGCTGTTAGCGGCTAGGTTAGCCGCAATGGCTAATGTCCATGAACTGTTTTTAACTGTTGTTAGCCATTAGCCGCTACAGTAGCCGCTATGTACGCTACATTATAGGAGGCAACCCTGCTTGATGTGGATTGGTCTGTGATGAATGTGACGAGCCAAACGATTGTCCAATCAGAAGCTTGTGTTTTTTTTTAACGTTCTGCTCCTGAAAACAAATTTAAAGGGCTCCTACCCAGATGGACTAGTGAAATATTTCTGTGGCAGATACATGGAGCTGTCCATCTGGCTCGTCAGGTTACCCTTAGTGTGTGTCTCTTTGTTTATATGAGTTCAACTGACCAGAAGAAAGCCTTCTTGTGGAGGACGTCCTGCAGCTGGATCTGACTGATGGTGTCCAGTCTGGAGAAATCGTACTGAGGACAGAAGTCTGCAGGAGGGGGGGTGCTGAAACGGACCTCGAAGGACGACGTGGGAAAGTCCACCTGAGGAGGATGAAGAAGAAAATGAGTTATTCTGTCTGTAAATAAACTGGACCTGCAAACACGAGCCCTGATTCTCCTGCTGCAGCAAACACCTCATCCTGGATCAGTGATTATCTCCACTTCACTTCAGCTCTATCAGAAAATCTGTTATTGTCCTTCAAACATGCTCGACTGAGCCGGGACATTAACGGGCTGGAAACTCTTATAAAGGGACACAGCTCTGTGATTAGAGAGAAGGCCACAAAAGAAACTGTGATGACACTGCACTTTCCAGTTTGGTGTAAAATTAATAAATAAGTAAATAAAACGTAAATCTATATAAAAGCTGCAAGCAAAGTTGGACGGGTCCTCGATCTGTCACAGGTCCCTCATGCCCCGTTAACCTCCATTTTGAGGATTTCATCCCTTTAAACTGCTCTAAGTTAGACTGATATGTGTTTCTGCAGCTCTGTCAGGAGCCTCAGTTTTTATAATGGCTGTGTTTACACATTTTATTTCCCTCCTTCAGTGAGTCATGTGATCAACTGCATGGAGCCGTGACATCATCTGGAACTGCAGTTTTTCTCAGGAGCCACAAAAAACACTCACAGATTAGACAATTTTGACCACATCCCTCTAAAAATTATATATTCTAACTGCAAATTTTGTCAGGAATCCATTCATGTAGTTTTTAAAGCTGTAGGACTGTTGGTTTTTTCTTTAGAGGCCCAACTGTCACTGCTGGTCCTGGTGGGGAGTTTTCTTTCCCCATTCATTTGAATGGGAGGAGCTGCGAGGGCTGTATCATGCTCAGTGTTGGGGAAGTTACTTTTAAAAAGTAGTGTTTGCTTGTTACTGGTTACTTCTTAAAAAAGTAACTTGTTACTTTACTTAGTTACCCTCTATGAAAAGTAACTTGTCACGTTACTCGTTTGTTTACATGACTTTTACATTGCTCAACTTTGGACTGAACCCCATATCTGTTCCTAAATGTGAAGGCCTGCAAAAAGTTCTACTACAGAGAACATAACAGTTATTTCTTTGTGCTCTTTATTTTACTAAATCATGTCACATACCCTGTGGAATCAGAGCTCCTGTCCAGAGTTTCCACATTTTGCTTCTGAAATAAGCAACCATGCCGATAAAAACAAGCCCAAAATAATCAACCTCCAGTTATTTCCTTTCCTACTGTGATATATTACTTTTAAAAAAGAGAAATCTACATAAAGTCTGTTAATGTTCGTCTACATTACATTTCAATATCACAGTGCCAAGCATCTATTCAAGAAAAGAACGTCGCTTATAATAAGCAGACCTGGCACCTTTGGCTCTGGAGCATGCTCCATGTGCGTGAGTGTGTTTGATAACCAGGAAACAAGGAAGTAGACAAACTGCCTACTGCAGTCGTGTTTTGTTTTATTGTGAGGAGCTGGAAGATAATCAGGGGGATTCACACAGACAGAAGAGCCCCAAGAAGAAACTTCAGACTGAGAAACAAGCTAAAAACCGACCCGCGGCCGTGACACACAAGATTTGTGGCCCTTAGAAGCTTATAATGAGCGAGGGAGGAAAGGTAACGTCGCGCCGTATTAAAAAGGAACTACGTTTGTAACCAAATTTTCAGTAGTAGTGTGTTACTTTAATTTTTACCCAAAAAAGTAGTTATATTACTGTAACGCGTTACACACAACACTGTATCAGGGTATACCAACTTTAATAGCTCATCATTTGGAAAAGGTTTGAGAAAAAACAAATTCCTTCAGAACATTTTATCAGTAATGCCTCCTCTGTCATCGATCCGCTTTTCAAGCTGATACAATTTACAGCCTCAGAAAAGACCATTCTTTATGATTTTATTTGGAAGGCGGATTGCCGGCTTCCTGTTTGAGATAGGCTTTCAGGACCTCACCCTTCACTTTTGCATCTTTTGCATGATGAGTGGAACATTTTGGTGTTGGTTTGATCTCTCTACAACATTCCTAGTGGAAGTTACAGCTGTTTTAGTGGAGGGTTTTTGGTCCTCAGGTGGCGCTAGAGAGCACATTTTGGAACTATGTGGGTTATTTTTTTCATTTTATGAATTTTTTTAATATACTTTGGCATGTGTGTCTGTTTTGGTCTGGCTGTGAGCTTCTTAGGGGTCTCAAATTATCGTGTGAAGTTGGGATGATCGAGTGAGCTCTTATTTTGAAAGGCAAATTGCCAGCTTCCTGTTTAAGATAGGCTTTCGGGGCCTCACCTGGCACTTTTGCGTCTCAAGATGAACATTTCGGTGTTGGAAGTTAACGCTGTTTTAGTGTGTTTTTTGGTCCATAGGAAGCACTAGAGAGCACATTTTGGCATGCTGGAGGTTAATTTTTCGTTTTATGACATTTTTCACTAAGTCAGAGGTGTTCTCCAGTTTTTGGCGAGGACCCTAAAAATACAAACCCAGGTATATATTGTATGTTTTCTTTTGCGTTGGCCTCCTCCTTTAGTTATGGATGATTAAATGCTGTTTATTTGTGCTTGTTGTATCTCTGAACTTCATAATGTTCTTGTTCTCTCTGATAAACTGTTCAGCTCATGTGTGACCAGTCGATGTAAATGTGGTGATTGTTTCATTTGTGTTTGTGTCCTCTTTTAGACGTGTTAGCTGTGAACTCTGCTCGGGATAATAAAGTGTTCCTTAAACTGAATCAGCGTTGTGTTGTGCTGCTGGTTTAATCCTCTAACCTGAGCTGTAATGAGGTTTTTAATCAGGAGAATAAAAGATCATCCTGATTCAGTCCACTGCGCTGAAACAAAGAGCTGACCTACATTAAACTGCTCTGTGAGGGAGTGGGCTTTCACAGGAATGCTGCAGAGCTCCATCAGCTCGAGTGTTTTATTTCTCTGACTGGGATTATGCAGAAGGACCGAGGAACCAGCCGAGTGTTTCACTTTCTTATATCACTTTTCAAAAGACACAATCAGCACGGCTCCAGACTAACTGCATTGGTTGCAACAATTTTATAAGGTGCACCTGCACAAAAATGAGGCGCACCCAAATTTTTAAATAAGGTCACCATTTTATCACTCTCCATAACTTTATATAATGTAAATGCTTTTTAAACAAGAAAAAGATGTAAAGAAATACTTGTCTTTATTTGAAACAAAATTAAATAATAAAAGAAAAACAGAGCATTTAAAGTGTTTCACTGAATAAAATTTACAAATTCAAACTAAAACATTAAGCAAAATAAAACATCTCCAAGTAAAAGTGCTTTACTGAACTGAAATTTAATATTTCAAACTCAAACATCTCATTAAATAAAATCTTTCAAAATAAAAAGAGCTGATGTTTAAGGTGCTATACTGAACTGAATAATGAAATAAATATCCAGATTTTAACATCCAACAACAAAACATTTAACTGGATGGTCTTATTCTACAATACATTTGAACCTAGAACTAGACTCCACACACTATAGTCAATATTTAGTAAACTGAAACTAAGATAAATAATAAAAAAAATTCTCCAACTAATTGATAAAAGAACGACATTTAGGGCAGAACAGTTAATGACTATTTCTTTGTTTTTTTAAAAACTATTTACAGCCCTGCGGTCTCTTTTATTTCAATCATCAGCGAGACAAAACTGAGGAAACTGCAACAAGTGAAAACATAAATCTGCTCTTGTCCTAGTTCAAACTCTTTATTGAGTGTTGCTCTTCACGTAACTCCGTACATCCTCGTCTCCTCTCTCCTCCATGCTTGCCTCCTCTCTCCTCGTCTCCTCTCTCCTCCAAAATCATTCTCTCTCCACCACGATGGAGGATCTTTAAAATTACCCAAATCATCCTGAAGGAGGCGAGGATGGAGGAGAGAGGAGGCTAGTGGAGGAGAGAGGAGGCTAGGGTGGAGGAGAGAGAAGGCTAGTGAAGGAGCTCATTAGAGGACACACTGATGCAGGAGTCTTTCAACTGAAGAGGCTGTTGATCGGTTATAAGAAGGCAGAGTCCATCAGTAACGTGTGTGTCACACTGATCATGAACACCAGGGGGCGCCACACACACACACACACACAGACATGAAGCTCTGCACAGTCAAACAGGATAAAGTTAAAGATAACACTCAAACTTCAATCTAAAGTTAATTAAGGATGTTTTCTTCTTAATTAACACCTCTATGGCAATAATAATGCACAAGGCAAGAAACAATCAGTTACCAGAAAACATTCAAACTAGGGCTTAACAATTAATTACAAATTAGATTAAATCAATTTGACTTGTTGCGATTTACAAATCACAGAAGGTTTAATATTTTTAACCCAAAATGGGTTGAACTCTTTGACATTGTGATGTAGTTTTTTGCAATTTCATGCCTATATTTTACCTCTGTTCATACACTTTTTTTCCCACATTTTACCTTTTTTAACCCCGTTTTTACAACTTTATGGCTATTTTGCCCCCATTCATCTTTTTTTGGCCACAGTCAGAACCATTTTTGGAATTTTTACATGGTTTTTGAAATTTAATTTCAAATTTAATTCCCAATTTTGCTGCCATAATCAATTTTTCTAAGCCACTTTTTGATTTTTTTGCTAATTTTTCTCCTTTTTTTGCAATTTCATACCTATTTTGCACCTATTTTTAACCTTTTTCCACTTTCATACCATTTTTACCCAGTTTTTACAATTTCATACCTATTTTGTTTCTGTTCTTCACTTCTCCACTTCTTCTCAAATCTGTTATCCTTAGATTAATTTAATGTCATATTGGTTTTACTATAAAAAGATCTACTGCTTATGTTTGTTTAAGAATACATAAGATGAGGAACATTAAAACAATTGCAGAGTTAATTTGCAATATTGGGGGAAAAAATCACAATTAGATTATTTTCTCAAATTCAAAGTCTGTTTAGTAGCCGTGAAGGAGGTTACAATCTGAGGGGTGAAGACAACTTTAAAATATGAAGTAGACACACAAACATTAAAAGCTTCTGTGTATCTGTTATCGGGGTGAGCATATGGAACAGTTTAAGAGAGGAAATGAAGAAATGTTCATTAAAAACAAGTTTAAAAAATGTACAAAATGATGATTTTTGCAAGATACCATTATGAAGAGAATGAAGTAGTCTGATAATATTATATGATTATTATTAAAAATAATGATGGTATGAGAATTCTGTGTATCTGTGTGAAATTATCATTACTGTTGTGGATGGAAGTTTTCTGTTGTAATGTCCAAGCATGAAATAGGTGTGCATGGACACAGCTGTCTATGAGTATATGTACAGTAAGGTCATAACATCTGCTTTTGTTTGTAAATAACTGTTTGGTAAAAGGGAATTAATAAGATTTACTTCATCCCACTCCTTTTGGAATATGTGATTAGATAATGTCTGTTTGTTTAGTATTTTTCTGTCTTTGACAGAGATTTTACTTTAACCTCATGTTCCAAATAAATGTCAATCAATCAATCAACCAGGTGGGGACTTCATTTCTCTCAAAAGTTCTACATGTTGATCAGGTAAGCTTTCTCCTCTACTTTACTTGATTTGAAACAAAAAAAAAAAATAAGGACACTAAAGTGTGCACAGCCAGCAGCTTCTTTCATGCAAATCTTCCCCACTCTCCTCCCCACATGCTCACCTTGTTGGCCTGTTTATAAAAATACAAACAAATGACAAGAACCTGCGTTCACACTGCAGGCACACGGGGCCTAAATCTGACGTTTCTGCCCACATGAGACCCAAATCTGATTTTTAAGACAGTCTGAATCTGATATTTCAGGAGACAGGAGCTCCGCAAGTCTCTGCATTTGTATGTTTAGAGCTGACGGGACATCCCGACACAACCTGAAAGTTATTTACTAATAAACATACACATGTACATGCATGTGTGTATTTTGTTCCTATATTTTACTCTCTTCATTATTTTGATTTGTATTTATCTAGTTATTATGATTGTTATAACTAATTATACTGTAAAGAAACTTATCTCTTTATATTATGCTGTATTATATATTACATTTATTTCTTAAGGTATAATTTATCTTATGTCACAAACACATATGTATATGTGAAACATTTTGACACACAGCCCCAGAGCTCGTGAGTGATTTGGTTTGAAGGGAAAGTTTCACTTCAGTGCTTTTGTGTCTGTGAGACTGTTCATTACTCTGACGTCAGCTCTGTGGTCGGGTGAGTCAGTGTGGGACTCTGATTCCAGTCATTATTATCACCACGCCCTTAAATAGACTTTAAAAGATAAGATAAGATATCCCTTTATTAGTCCCACAGGGGGAAATTCAGGTCAAAAGTCTATTAAACTGCTCTAACATGAATATGAATGTTGATTTTAAGACACAAAAACAGAACAATATTGATGAATGTTGCTCTAAACAAAGGGGTAATGAGAATTTCCCATAATGCACCACACCAACTGACACAAAGGCAGAGCGGAGACTAAAGGCAGCACTTATATATAAGTGATTAATAATTAAATCATCAAGTAAAATTATTCACGTTTGAGGTTGTTGGTCTTATTTTACAATTTCTTGTGATAACGAGCTTTCACAGCTGTGGCTACAGTGATCGTCACATCTGCTAATGTCATAGTCAGTGAGCGGCTCGGGGCGATGATGTAGCCAAGGGAGAGGCGTCTCGTTTTTTAGCAGCAAGTTTTCACCCCTCGGTCAACTGTTTAAAGGGCTGAGGTGAAGGGTAAGACAAAGGTGTGACAAAGGGGTAAGACGAAGGAAGAGGAAGGGTAAGAAGAATTAAGAAGAAGGGGAAGACAAAGGGAAGTGGAAGGGAAGACGAAGGGAAGTGGAAGGCAAGACGAAGGGAAGATGAAGAAGAGACGAAGGGAAGTTGAAGCGAAGTGGAAGGGAAGACGAAGGGAAGATGAAGGGAAGACAGAGGGAAGTGGATGGGAAGACGAAGAGAAGACGAAGAGAAGATGAAGAGAAGATGAAGGGAAGACGAAGGGAAGATGAAGGGAAGACGAAGAGAAGACGAAGAGAAGATGAAGAATAGATGAAGGGAAGACGGAGGGAAGACGAAGAGAAGACGAAGGGAAGATGAAGGGAAGATGAAGGGCAGACGAAGCGAAGTGGAAGGGAAGACAAAGGGAAGATGAAGGGAAGACAGAGGGAAGTGGAAGGGAAGACGAAGAGAAGATGAAGAGAAGATGAAGAGAAGATGAAGGGAAGACGAAGGGAAGATGAAGGGAAGACGAAGCGAAGTGGAAGGGAAGACGAAGCGAAGTGGAAGGGAAGACGAACTGAAGACGAAGGGAAGACAAAGGGAAGAAGAAGAGAAGATGAAGGGAAGATGAAGCGAAGTGGAAGGGAAGATGAAGGGAAGTGGAAGGGAAGAAGAAGAGAAGACGAAGGCAAGACAAAGGGAAGAAGAAGAGAAGATGAAGGGAAGATGAAGGGAAGATGAAGGGAAGACAAAGGGAAGATGAAGGGAAGACGAAGGGAAGTGGAAGGCAAGACGAAGGGAAGATGAAGAGAAGACGAAGGGAAGATGAAGCGAAGTGGAAGGGAAGACGAAGGGAAGATGAAGGGAAGACAGAGGGAAGATGAAGCGAAGTGGAAGGGAAGACGAAGGGAAGATGAAGGGAAGACAGAGGGAAGATGAAGCGAAGTGGAAGGGAAGACGAAGGGAAGATGAAGGGAAGACAGAGGGAAGTGGAAGGGAAGACGAAGAGAAGATGAAGAGAAGATGAAGAGAAGATGAAGGGAAGATGAAGGGAAGATGAAGGGAAGACGAAGAGAAGATGAAGAGAAGATGAAGGGAAGACGGAGGGAAGACGAAGAGAAGACGAAGGGAAGATGAAGGGAAGACGAAGGGAAGACGAAGGGCAGATGAAGCGAAGTGGAAGGGAAGACGAAGGGAAGATGAAGGGAAGACAGAGGGAAGTGGAAGGGAAGACGAAGAGAAGATGAAGAGAAGATGAAGAGAAGATGAAGGGAAGACGAAGGGAAGATGAAGGGAAGATGAAGGGCAGACGAAGCGAAGTGGAAGGGAAGACAAAGGGAAGATGAAGGGAAGACAGAGGGAAGACGAAAGGAAGATGAAGGGAAGATGGAGGGAAGACGAAGGCAAGACAAAGGGAAGAAGAAGAGAAGATGAAGGGAAGATGAAGGGAAGATGAAGGGAAGACAAAGGGAAGATGAAGGGAAGACGGAGGGAAGACGAAGAGAAGATGAAGGGAAGACAAAGGGAAGAAGAAGAGAAGATGAAGGGAAGATGAAGCGAAGTGGAAGGGAAGACGAAGGGAAGATGAAGGGAAAACGGAGGGAAGACGGAGGGAAGATGAAGGGGAAGATGAAGGCAAGACGAAGGGAAGACAAAGGGAAGATGAAGGGAACTGAACTTTGGAAGTTTGTTGTGGACCACATACAAGAGCCCCCCTGGCCACATGCGGCCCTTGACCCACAGTGTGGACACCCCCCCTCTAAACCGCCTCACCTGCAGGATCACGCTGTCCGGCTGGCTGAAGTTTGGCGAGCTGCTGCGGGCGTTTCCACTGCCCGGGGTCGAAGGCCACAGGCCGAGCAGCTTCCTGCCACACGTCAGGACGCTGCAGACACACACACAGACACACACACAGACACACACACACACACACACACACACACACACACACATCAGGGTGGTGACAGCAGAGGAAATGACACAGTGACAGAGACACACTGTTGGTTTGATAAGAGTATCAGCAGAAAACACCACCAAACGATCATCAGAATTTACAGACATGAAGTTTTTCTCTTTTACAGACGCAGTGAAGCAGCCAGATGAGCCACATCAGACTGTGTAAACGTACCAACGTGTTTTAACCTGTTTCTTTTTTTATATTAAATTTTTATTATTTTCCAGGCAAACATATCAACAATATCAAGAACAAAAATGTTAAGAACAAAAGCACACTGCCAGACTTAAAAAAGGTACAATATTAGCTACATAGGGGTTTTAAAACATTATTCCAAGACTATAAAGTAATCTCAGTTCATAGTAAAGAGTAGTTCATGAATCCAAAAGACAGGGCATCATTTGATTCTTTCAAGTATGTCTTCCATTTAGTCCATCTTTTAACATACAGATCATTTCTCAGTCTTAATAAGACAGTCAACCTTACCAACTCGTGACTTTCTGTAACAATTTCAACCCAGTCGTTTATTGTGTGGGGATCTATTTGTAACCATTTACGAGTGATGGCCTTTTTGCTGCTACTGTAAATATTTTCCACAGGTATCTATCAGATCTTTTTATTTCCACAGGTAGATATCTTAAGTAAAATGATGTTAAATTCAGAGGGGAACACCTGTCCAAGGTTCAGCTGCATGGTCAGAGCTGGGCGATAGACTTAAAAGGGGGTTAGGGTTAAAAGGAGTTTCCCTTGGAATAAAGCTCTTGGAAATGATATTTTATATAAAGTGTTTATTTATTAATTTTCTTAATTCCATTTCATAAATGACATAAAGGCTGTCCATGGAAAAGTCTTTTATTTATAAAGTTAAAAAGGATGAAATGGTTCAGAAAACAGATCCCCTCCTAAATACCTTTTTGCTGTTCTTGAAAATAAATGCCTTAAAAAGGTCCTTCAAATTTTAAAGATTAAAAAACTGCATTGTCACATGTTTTATAAAGTAATAAGTATTTCCTTCTCCAGACTTTTTGATGTTGAATCAGTTTTTAATCACTGGAGGCTGTAATCTAAGAGTAGATGGATATTATCGTTTACTGACTTTGAGAAACTGATCCTCACTTTTGTTTTTACTCGTCTGAACAGCTGTTTTAAACTTTGTGATGGAGTTAGTCAGACTTTTATTTCACTTCTCTGTTCGTCCAGGAGGCTGCTGCTCATCTTTTCACATGCACTAAAGATGAAGACACGTCGTCCCATCCTGGCCTCGCTCCACTGGCTCACGTTCGTTTTAGAATCCGTCTTAAGATGCTTGTTCAGGAACTTTAAATGAATTTTAAAAGATTCACAGCCTGTCAGGATCTCTCAGGTGAGTGCTGCTGTTTATTCAGACCAGATAAAAACTCTTTCTCTGTTTTGGACTTTAAATCATGAAACCATTTGCCCTCCAGCAAACCCGCCGTGAAGACTTGGCTTTGAGAGTCTTCATGTTCTTATTTTCTTAACTGTCTTAAATGTTATCACTGTATTTATGTTTTATGTCTCTTGGAGTTTACATATCTTTATAACTTTAACAATCTGAGATTAATAAAGGTTTATATTATCTATCTTATTGTCATTTTTGACTGCAGCCACTGTGCAGGTGTATTCAAGTGATTTCTTTTTTATTTTGAACATTTTAACATTCATTCTGCAAACATCTGGTACAATAAAACCAAGTCTATTTCCCCTCCAGTGCAGCATCTTCAAATCAAACCTGAAACTCTGCCTCAGTCCTTCACCTTGAGTCAAAATAAAATAATAAATTACCTTTTCATATACACATATAAAACCATGCCCCTGACATGGAGGTCATTTACTGTCTCTTGTACATAATGACCAGTGAAGCTCACAGAGTTCTGCCATGTTCCAGTGTAGAAAAAATAATGAAATAAAGAAAAGAGGCAGAACAAACTGTTTCTTTTCATTCTCTATCCTATTGCCCAAAAGTCTTCTAAATAAAACAGGAGGTATCACACTGCATTGAAGGATAAATACTTAGATCACTAAATTATTGCAAAGAATATCTATTGTAAAATATAGAAGCATTTATGTTTAATTAACCGATGGAGAAGGGACTTGATCATTTTTACTTCCTCTCACTCCTTTTCTACTATATGTATGTAACGACTACACTATATTCTTTCTCCTATTTCTGATTTTATTTCTTTTTAGTATATAATAAATAAATATCTTGTAAGTCTGTGCCCGTCAGTCTGATGAGGACGTTCCCTTCTCCATCACAGATAAATTTTTCTCAGGCTCTTATCAAAGTTTCTGTAAAGTTCCACAGCAGCTTGAGTGTCAGGACTCACTGTCTGAAGTTGAAGAGCGGCATGGTGACCCATCCCAGAGCCTCCACGCTCCTCCTCTGCTTGCCCTTCTCCTCGGCTCCTCCAGGAGGCGGCAGAGAGCTGGCGTACAGGGTGACGGTCAGCTGGGACTCCCGGGGCAGCTGGTTGATCTGCACGGGGAAACACACCCTGCACACACACAGGCCCGTTTACCAAAGGATGTCCAGTTACAGAGCGTCATCAGCAGGAGAGAGTACCCACCTCTGGTCCCACACCACCAGGTGGAACAGGTATTTGCTGACCGACTGTTTGCTGGTGTGCTGCGGTGCACAGATCTCTGCCCCGCCGTGGGTCAGAGAGCAGGACAGGAAGAAGCCCTCGTAACTGACCAATCAGAGAGCAGAAGAGACAACAGTTATGAAAAACAGAAAAGAATAGTAAGATTTCACACAGTATATCAGCTGTGACATGTTAAACTGCAACCATGAGACCATGTGTGTAAATATTACTGTAAAAACAGCTGCATCTGTACTTTAATAACTCTCTGATAAGAAAACAGTAACTTTACACTCAAGTCATTCTGCTTTGTTAAAACAAGTAGGTTTTTATTGTTTCTGTCAATAGTGGACACCTACTGTCTTACTTATTGGAAATAGATATATTATATTATGTTAAGATTATTGATCTCTTTAGTGTGACAATATGATATATGATCATTACTTCATTTCCCTGAAACCAGACACTAACTATCGATCTATCTATCTATCTATCTATAACCCATCTATCAATCTATCCATCCACTATCCATCCATCCATCCATCCATCCGTCTATCTATCCATCCATCAATCTATCCATTTACCTATCTAACATCCATATATCCATCCATCTATCCATCCATCTGTCTATCATCTACCAATCTATCTGTCTACCTATCTATCCATCCATCTATCCATCCATCGATCTATCCATCCATCCATCCGTCTACCTATCATCCATCGATCTATCCATTTACCTAACTAACCATCCATGTATCCATCCATGCATCTATCTATCTATCTATCTATCTATCTATCTATCTATCTATCTATCTATCTATCTATCTATCTATCTATCTATCTATCTATCTATCTATCACCTACATTTGTTTCTTTGTTCAGAGAGTATCTGATAGAGTTTTGAACAGTACTTGGTTAAATCTTCAGGAGAGGTCAGGTTGGTCATGGATAAACATTTACTGGTTGATTTGAATCCAGCTGTGGATGCAGGAATGTTCTAGAGGAGTCGTTAACAGAGGAGATACACACTGTTTCCACATTTTCACTAATAACAATTGAGACATTTTCAGAGAATGTTGGTCATGGCACAGCGGATAAGTCTGTGGACTTTGGTGGTAATCAGAATCCAGATGTGTAAGGACTGGTAACTGTGAGACGAGCAGGTTTCTACATTTAAGACTAAATCTCAGACAGTGTTAAAAGGGTTTAGATCTCTGAGCAGTGCTACGTCAGGCTGAAGAACAAGAACATGAAGGAGTTTAAAATGACAACAGAAACTCATGATCATGATATTAACCCGGTCCACTCTGCTCATCTGTAACACAGTTATCTGATTAATGCTCTGATCTGAGCCTCATGACCGTCACACATCTGGACTACACCAACACCCACAGGCTGGGAGCAGAAAGAAAAGCTGGAAATCACTTTGTCTGATTCTGATCTTTAATATTTGAGTTTGTTACAGACGAACAGGTAAGAAGAACACCTGAACATCAGCGTAGGGCTGGGCTATATGGCCTAGAAATAAAATCACAGATTTTTTTTCACAACACTCGATTTTCGATTTTAATCGATTTTTCCCTCCCTAAAAGAAACAAAACTCCCAGTGACTTAAAAATGAAACAAATCAAGTTTTGCCTTCATGTTGTCTAAATGTCTCCCTCTTAAAGTCAAAGTCTGGGTCATTAAAGGTTGATTATGTAGTATAAACGTAGGCAGGTTTGTCTACACAAGCACTAAAAGGCTGAGGTATTTTCACAGTATGAACATGAAACTCTCTGATCAATATTTAATCTACTTAAATAACAAACACAAGTCTATAGAAGTGCTTGTACAAACCCTACAAGGCCGGCCATCATGATTTTTTTTTTTTATTGCAGCTATTTACAATTGGACTAAGGCAAGAAAAAAAATCTTTATTTTTAATTTTTTAAATCTTCTGGAGAAAATAATTTGAATTATTTGATTTAATTGTTTTTTTGCCCAGCTCTTCATCAGTGTGATCTTCTCTCTATTTTATCCCTGTTCAGGTCAGATGGGGTGGAGCCTATCCCAGGTGACACCAGGTGAGAGTTGACGAGCAACCTGAACGCCTCACCAGCAGATTAAAGGTCCACATAGGGAGACAGATTCACACTCACACTCACACTAAAGAGCAATTTAGTCACCAATCAACCTAACGGGCATGTCTTTGGTCTATGGGGGGACCAGACCGTTACCTTATCGCTAAGAGACACCAGGATGGTCCTTTAATATTTAACGATTTTACTTTGATTAGGAAAGTGTTAGGAGAATGGCTTTCCCAGTAAAAGTGTCTATTACTTATTTTTTTACTTAAAAGGGAATTTGTGTTTTTATTTTGAAAACATATTTTAAATTCTAGTTAATTTGCCCGTCTTTAGACAAAACAAGAACTAAAACAACAAAAGAAAGAACCTTAAAAAATAACCTTAAAGGTGTAGTCAGCGTTCTTCTAATCTTCTAATCTAATGCCTTGTCAAATTCACCGTATTTCTCCTCTCCATCCACAAGATGTCCCCACTGACAGCATGTTGAAAAAAAAGTCCGGTTTCAATACACAGCCTTGGCTCTGAATTTCAGCAGGTAAATACTGTGGCTCGGACCGAGTCACCAAAACAGAGTACACCCCCCCACATCCAGCAATGGCTGAAAAACAGCCCAAAAGAAAAAGGTCAGAGGAGTGAAAAGTGAAAAAGAAGGGCTATGACCATGAAAGAGCGAAGACCAGGGTCAACATTGGTGTTGCTTTCCGACGGTGGAGGGAACTCCGCGGATTGAAAGACCTGAAAACGGACATGGATGTTGCCGTCTGTCTGCTGGATAGGTTAGCAACATTAGCTTTGTGGTGCTTCACATAACAGTAACAGCCGTCGGGCATTCATCTTATTGTCTAATCTGACAGAATGTACTGTTGTTGTGATGTTATCAATAATGACAGTCGAGTTGTCTGACGAGTCGGGGTCACCTGAGCTACGTTGGTCAGCTACACAGTTTCTACGTCCGTTTCCATGACGATGCACGTCCATCAGCTTTCAGGGATGGAGCCAGGGAGAGGCGGGCTAATTTCATTTATAAACAACCTCTCCACTCGTTTTCTCCCACATCGCTGACTACACCTTTAACCTGCAGATATTGCTGGCTGTACTCGTGATAAACCAGAGAAGGAGAAACTTTAAACACAAATCTCTTTAAACTTAAAATATGAAGGAAAGGAAGAACTTTTTCACCCCAGCTGTGTCCTGGTGAATCTACAGCAGGGGTGTGCTAACCCTCTTCACCGCGGACCACATCCAAAAAACTCTGAGGATGACTGGATCAAACTGATAAACTCATTCTTTAGTGTATTAGTGTGAGTAAACGTCTGTTAAAATAATCGTAGCTGAAAAAGCACAGCCCTCAGGTTTAATCAGTGACTTGGTTTATGGGCTGATCAGTCAGATTTATAAATAATAAAAATATTATAAACGTTTAAAAGTGTTGTCTGTTTATCCAAGAACTACTTACTCGCCTACTTTTGGGGTTTAGTTCTTTATGTTTTGTTTATGAATTTCACTTTGCCATTGCGTTTGTCTTAACTGTTCTTTAATTTAAATCAACCTTTTTCTGTGGTTATAAGACTGCGCCTAACATTTTTTGTTGGTCGCACCGATGCACCTGGCACTCCTCCCCGGGTGAAAACATTCCCTTCTGTCACAAGCCCCTCATATCTCTGTCTCTCAAATCAAAAGCTTAGAAGTTGAGAGAGCACATTTCAACATACCTACAGGCGTAATATAGACTATTAAAGTTGACAAAAGGAACTGCAGTAGTGGAAAATCCGGCATAAACGGACAAAACACAGAACCTGCTTTCCCTGTCTCTCTGTTGTACAGCAGGGTCAGCACACACACACACACACACACACACACACAAACACACACACACACACACACAGCCCTCAGGAATCATCCAATCAGCTGTTAGTATGCAAATGAGCCCAGACTGTGGTGTCAGGTTTCAGCACAGAGCGGTAACTCTGAAGAGGCAGCGAAATTCTGACAAATTCGTCTTAGTGACTGTCGGATAATTAATAATTACCAACAATAACAAGTGAAATAAAGTAAAGTTTAATGTAACATCTATATTTGTTCAGTCTTTTCTCCTGTTAAAGGGGAGTTTTAGTCACACAGGAACAGAGATGAGTGTTCACGTCCACTGAGGACAAACAACCAGACTGACAGACCCCGACTGAACATAAAGCTGGGCTGTTAATTAAAAAGCAAGAAAAAAGAGAAAAAAAATAAAGAAAAAAGTCATAAAATGATCTGCCCTTAATGTCGTTTTCATAAATTAGTTTGAGAATTGTTTTTTTTATTTACCTTAGTTTCAGTTTTGTAAAAATTGACTTTAGTGTGTGAAGTCTTATTCTAGGTTCAAATTTATTGGGGAATAAGACCAAACAGTTAAACTTTCTGTTGTTGTTTGTTAAACTATGGATATTTATCTCATTTTTCAGTTCAGTATAGCATCTTAAACATTAGCTCTTTTTATTTTGAAATATTTTATTAAACTTGAGATGTTTGAGTTTAAAATGTTAAATTTCTGTAAAGCACTTTAAGCACTTTAATTTGAAAATGTTTTATTTTGTGTAATGTTTTAGTTTGAATTTGTAAATTTCATTCAGTGAAGCACTTCATATGCTCTGTTTTTCTTTAAATATATAATTTTGCCTCAAATAAAGACACCTAATTTTTGTGCTGGTGCACCGGTGCAACCAACGCAAAAAGTTAGTCTGGAGCCCTTCTGTTCCTGCCTGCTGTCAAAGCACTTTGTAAACCAATGTTTTTAAAAGTGTTACACAAATTAAGTTTATCATTTTAATTATTATAACCACAGTGAGGCAGAAAGTGTCAGAAAGTCTGCGTTCATGTGCATGTTTGCTCTGCAGTGTTATTCAGGCCTTAAGTTACTAACTACACACATATTTACACACACACACACACACACACACAGCACACATATCTACACACACACACACAGCACACATATCTACACACACACACACACAGCACACATATCTACACACACACACACACACACACACAGCACACATATCTACACACACACACACACAGCACACATATCTACACACACACACAGATGGTGTGTGATGTTGGCGGCCAGGTGCCGGGGTTTCCCCAGAGGTCAAAGGTCAGCTCTGGTTCCCAGGCAGTCAGCCTTTGTTCAGCAGAGTGTGAGTGTGTGTGTGTGTGTGTGTGTGTGTGTGTGTGTGTGTAGGGGGAGGCAGCAGCTTTTGTTGGTGTGTGTGTGAGATCAGCTGAGTCATCGCTCTGTTTGTTCACACTGCAGCTGTAGCGCTCTCTTCAGCCTGCAGGGGGCGACGGCGCCCTGCTGTGTTAGCATGCTAACCTGGCGGCCCAGGTGATGGGGATGCGGTGGGCGGCGTACACGCTGAATGAGAGCACGTTGGTGATGAGGCCGGCCTCCTGAACGGGCGCCGTGAAGCTCTGACTCTGCGGCGTGGTGTGGAAGTTAGCGTTGAAGGTGCTGCAGTACAGCTCCACCAGATCCAAGATGGCCGCCGTCAACTTCTCCACCACTTTCTCTATAAAAATGAAAACATGTGAAATTAAAGAAAAAAGTTAGTGATGCAAGTTTGCATTCAGATGGATGACGTCTGTGACATCACTGGTTCACCATCCAGCAGCTTATTAGACCAGACCAGGGGTGTCCTAACCTTTTCCTTTCAGGGCCACAAAAAGAACACATGGACCACTAGGGGTGTAACGGTACACAAAAATGACAGTTCGGTACGCACCCC
This sequence comes from Scarus forsteni, assembly GCA_036419115.1. Lineage (NCBI taxonomy): Eukaryota > Metazoa > Chordata > Actinopteri > Labriformes > Labridae > Scarus > Scarus forsteni. The sequence goes on along the minus strand of JAZDUH010000092.1, from coordinate 3,297,585 downwards.
GGTTTTGGGGTCACGGTTCAGTACATTTTCGGTACAGTATGGGAACACCGCAAAACCACTTGCTTATTTAGTACGCTTATTAAACCAAAAATGTGTCATTATATAAACTTAAAATCAAAATATAATCAATGTTTAGACACAAAACAAGAGTAAACTGCAAGAATGTTTGTGCTTGAAGATAAATATTGCAATATACTTTATAAATGAGACTTTGTGGCAAAGTAAATATGGCAGAAAATGTGCAAGATGGATGGTTTTACCTGTTGTTATCAAAATGTTTCAGGGGCTAATTCAAAATGAGCAGCGGGCCACACTTGGCTCCCGGGCCACAGTTTGGACACCCCTGGATTAGACTGTGTCCATATGAAGGTGGATTTAAATAAAAAAAAGAGGATTTTCTCCTCAGTTAACAGACACGTCCACTTCCCCAGAGACACATTTAAAAACAAAAACACATCCACATGGAAAAGAAAAGATGCACTGATAAAGCCAAAACTATCACGTTAACACGAGGACTTTAATTCCTCTTTAACTCTAAATAAAACTTAAATCCCCTTTAAAAAGATTAAAAATGACCATATATCAGTTATAGTAAGATCCACCAGCAACCTAAATGTTCCATTCAATTTTGTCGACTGTGTCTCTGTTTATTAGTATGTCTGTATGATTTTAAAAGTTTAATAAATTAATTAAAGAAAAACTTTAAACCAAAAGAAGATATTTCCTTTGTGTGGGATTTAAAGGTTTAAAAAGCTAAAAGCTTTTATTACTATCACCATCTTTATTATTTTAAATACGTAACTTTAATGAGAAAATATAGTTATTCATAAAAAAAAACATTTTTTGGTGTATTTGTTAAACTCAGTTTCATCTTTTTTTTATTGCTATTATATTTGCAAACATTCCTGCCTTTTCTTATTTTGTCCCAAATATTTTTGCATTTTAAGTCATCAGGTAATCAACTTCTAACTTTTTAAACCTTTGAATCCCACCATGAAAAAATCTGTTTTTTTGTTTTGTTTGTATTTTTCATTTTAATGTTGAACTAGGCGGGGATAACAACGTTTCAGAGCCAGCACTGAAGGAACTGCAGCTCTCCCACATCAACACTTACAAAATGTGTCAGTTCATCATTTATTTTTCTAATTTCATAGAAAAATAAATTATGGTCACTGAGATTTGTTTGATTTCCACATACCTCTGTTTTCTCGAACAGCCAGCACTGAAGCATCCTGGGAAAAAAAGAGTTCACATTAATTTAATTTATCAGGAAGAGCTCAGATGTCTGATGATTGATTTACTAAACAACATGATAACAACAGTATAAGCAGCTGGATTTCAGCTTTAAACACAGATTTAGCATAAATGCCACATATTTACTGTTGTACTAAAGCGTTCAGCCCCACTTTGTCCTCTAACTTTTCCATAAGCATTTTTAAATATCTATAAAACATAGGAATGCACAATATTTGGTTTTTGCTGGTATTCGATATTTTTATTTCATAATCACTGATGTCAGTATTTCTGTTACCAGCCCAGGCTCTGAACTAAACACAAATGTGTTTCTAAAACTGTTAAAGCAAGGGACAGATGGAAAAAAAGAAAACAGTGTTTTACTATTGCAGAAATGAAACCGTTGATTCGTGGTGATGATAACGTGCAGCAACGTTGTACATGTGAGTCATTTTCTGATTTTCCAGCCCACATATGGACGATGTGTGTGGCTGATATTTCTGCAGAAGTTTCAATATCAGCATATAGTGAAACTTTAATTTTAGGCTGATATCAAACCTGTAATATCGTGCATCCCCATTAAAACAATTACTAGATGTCCCTTTGACAATGTCTTTGATTCAGCTGAAGTTTTGTTGATTTTAGATCTTTTGCTTTAGCTGTTGTGATACAAGCGGGTGTTTCATGTTTGGCTCTTTTCATCTGAATATATGAAAACAGCACCGATCTCTGTGTTAACACAAACGAGCTGAGCTCCCCTGACAGAGGTGGTCTCTGCTCGCTTCAAATCAGCTCCAATCATTTGCAGTGTGGACACAATCCAGTCTGCCACTGAGCTGAACATGAGCAAATCACCTTCGGTTTTCTTAATAGGATCCAATGATTTGGAACAACTGTGACATTAATGTGCCTGTTATTGATTTTAATAATATTTTCTTTTCTATCTTAATGAGAAATAACATTAAAGAGACTTTATATGAGAATATGATTAAGTCATCACCTGCTAACAATCAGCAACTGACTCTTTTCCCACTGCCAGCAGACTCGGTCTAAACAGCAGCAGACGAGCTGCAGGGCTGTTTATTTTCCTCTGGCGCATCAAGCTGATGTCTCACGTTGATGACATCATCAGCCCGATGAGGCACTTCTATGTAAACAATGGCTGTTTTCGAATTCGTCTACTATACTAGCAGTGCGTACTGATTCGACCAAAATGTAGTCTGTAGTACACAGTATGCAAACAAAAGCGAAGTTGCAGTATGCAAAAAACACCAGGATGACGTACCGATTCAGGAAAATTTCCCAGCCTGCATCAGACCAGTCTGCTTCGCCTACTGTTACCCACAATGCAAAGCGGCTTATGTGAAGAGAGCCACCATTTGTTATCTTTACCTTTTCAACACGTAACAGTGTGTAATAAGTTGTAAAAAGCTTAGTTGTTGTTTGTGCAGGATTATTAGCGTAAACCGTCTGACATTTTGCCGTTACGTTCTGTATTTCTCCTCTGTATTTCCACCACCCTAAATGTTCCTGCTTCTCCTCATTCTTAATACTGTATGTGCATGTGATGTTTATTCTTGATGTGTTTATTTTAAGTGGCCCTAATGCATCGTCATACGCCATCACACAAAAATATATAAAATAATTCCTCTCTGAAATAATACGTTTTCTCCACCATTGACTGTTTCATATAAAATGTTGCTTCTGGTGATATCTGCAGATTAATAACTGAAATGTCAACATGTACTCATGGATTGTTTGTTTTGTTCAATTAAAATTAAGTTTAAATAAATAAATCAGCTGTAGCCTACTTCAGTTTTGCTCAAACTGGAAACCAGCGTAGCTACAAAATAAACTACAGAACAGTCAGACTACAGACTACATTCCAGTGCAGTAGGCAGTATGCAGTGCCTACTACATACTACTTCCATATGTAGTATGTAGTAGGCGAATCCAAAAACGGCCAATTAAAGGAGCATAGAGGCCGTGGACACGGTTTTCTTTACTTTGTATTTTTCTCCTCTTTAAAAATGTATAAACCTGACTGATGATTCAAAGGTGGATGGAGTTAGTTGGTGAGACGACAAAGAGTCACATAAGCTACAGACAGTGATGTTCCCACTGAAGCCAATCAAAAGCGAGCCGATAAAAACCCACGTCACTTGCAGGGTCAGTTGGTTGAAATGCAGATTAAACCTTTTCAAACTTCTTTAGTTAAAACGTTTTTTTTAGCCAGTCTGAAGGGAAAGAGTCTCCTAAACCACTCAAACTCCACACTTCTGCAGCCATGACAGCAGCACTTCCTACCTTTAGGACTTTGGGCTGCAGGCGACAGGGGCATGCTGGGAGCTGGCTGAGGGCAGAGGTCACATCTGGCGTCTCCACGGCAGCTAACGAGCTGCAGAGCGCCTTCACTGATTGGACGAGACGCTCCACGTGCAGCGGCAGCTCCACCTGGGGACGTAAACAAAACAGAGGACCAAATATGGATTATTGTGACTCTAGATCTCTGTTTGAGTCTGTGTGAGGATCATTCAGTAAATACTCTTCTGTTTTACTGTATGTTCACATCACACAGACAGACCGTGATGTTTTATTATCCTGCTGGTTTAAATGGTTTAGTTTTTATCTTGTTTGCCTCCACTGTTGTATCTTTTTTGCTTTTTCAGTTTGTTTTATTTCTTTTGATTTTTCTCATTGCTGTTTCCTCTGTTGCTTGTCTCATTTTGACTTGAATTAACTTATAGGAGGTCATTAATTGGTTAAAATATAGTCTAATATTAAATTAGCTAAAGTCAAGTGCGGTTGTAAACAAAGGTAACAGTGGAGGACATGGATCATTGTTTCATGGTGACAGCAGGGACTCTCAACGGTGGGTCGTGACTCAAAGTGGGTTGGAAATCTTTTCCTGGGCAACAAAAATGTAAGAAAAAAAATCCTGTGCTTTTATTTTGAAGGGGACTTTATATGCAGTGGAGTGCCATCAGTGCACACTCCTTAACAACATGGTGATATCCTGTAAGGCTAAAGGAAACATGTCTGGATAAAAAGGTGTTTGTTGTATGTTCAGTAAGTTGGTACTCGGTTAAAGCTACACGTTTAGAGAAGAAGACAGGAGTATAACTACCGTACAGTAATCTCGCTGTGAAAATGTAAAGGTGATATTCAAACTGGTGTAAATAATTTGATTACATTTACCATATTTTTTCATTCTGTGCTAAGCAAAATTTTTTGTGAGAAGGAATTAAATGCCTTGTCCAAAATTAACACCTGGCTATTATTTGGTATTTTACGGTAGTCGTTTGTGGCAGCCCTATACCGTACTGAACCAAACTGAACCAGACTGCTTGGTGGCAACACAGTTTGATACGTTCATGTTCATGTTTGTGTTTTTGTTTGTGTTTGTGTTTTTGTTTGTGTTTGTGTGAATTACCTCCGACAGCAGGAAGGACTCGGCTTCATTATGAAAGGTATCAAGCAGCAGAGTCAGAGCCTCCCTGATCACACACAAAGAAACAATAAGCAGGTTAGGAGGGGATGTACAAACATGCTGAACAGAACTGTTAGGTCGCTTAAACAGCTTGTAGGTGTCACTGGCTAAAACCACGCCCCCCTCACCTGGTGACGGTCTGTTTGATTGGCCGCTCCTGCAGCAGGATGCTGTGGTTCATCGAGGACAACGTCTCATCATCTTCTTTCTGTTTGATTATAGAGGGAAAGGAGAGTTTAAAATAATCTTATGACAGTCTCAATAACAACAAAATGATGAGATGTAGGGCTCTGTAAAATAACTGGACATTAAAGCAGAATTCAATGTAAACACAGAATGACACAGAATCGAACATTTAATGTATAAGGTTTTTTTTTCATTTTTAGACATTAAACACTGCACTTCCCCTCCTCACCCCCTCATTAACAATGCAAACATGTCTCAGCAGCCGACTGAGACACCAACCAAGTTTGCAAAGGCGCTACAAAACTCGTGGCTAACTCCAAAGTTTAGATCAGAGCAGTTTCCCAAAAATTATTATGTGTCAGCCAATCAAATGTTCTTGTCAACACAACGCTGACCAGGGCTGAACCATTTGAGAAAATACTCTAATTGTGATTTTTTTTCCCCAATATTGTGATTTACTCTGAAATTGTTTTAATGTTCCTCATCTTCTGTTTTCTTAAACAAACATAAGCAGTAGATCTTTTTATAGTAAAATCAATATGACATTAAATTAATCTAAGGATAAAAGATTTGAGAAAAAGTGGAGAAGTGAAGAACAGAAGCAAAATAGGTATGACATTGTAGAAACTGGGTAAAAATGGTCTGAGAGCAGAAAAAGGTTAATAAATAGGTGAAAAGTAGGTATGAAATTGAAAAAAAAATCCAAAAGTGGCTTAAGAAAATTGATTATGACAGCAAAACTGGGAATTAAATTTGAAATTAAATTTCAAAAACCATGTAAAAATTCCAAAAATGGTTCTGACAGTGGCCAAAAAAAGATGAATGGGGACAAAATAGGCATAAAGTTGTAAAAACAGGGTTAAAAAAAGGTAAAAATGGTCCAAAAGAAGTAAAAAGTGTATGAACAGAGGTAAAAAATATGCATGAAATTGCAAAAAACTACATCACAATGCCAAAATGTTCAACACATTTTGGGCTAAAAATATTGAACCTTCTGTGATTTGAAAATTGCAACAAGCCATATTGAGATTTAATCTAATTTGTGATTAATTGTTCAGCCCTAATGCTGACTGGACTGAATATGAAGTGTGTTAGGATAAAGAGTGACAAACACCTGAAGAAACAGGAGGAGTAACTTAGGAGGTGTACTGCAGGGTTACATATGTGTAAAATGCTAAAACCAAATTTTCCAAAAAACAAAATAGATAAACAGAATTTGGGTAAAAAGAAACGTATTTTATAGAGCCCTAGGACTGATAATACTAAATGTGCTGATGTGAAGTTTGTAACATCTATTAGATAAAAACGCAGCTGAATCACACGCTGATTATTCTATGTATGTGACCGTGAACACGTACCGTACGTGCCAGCTCGGTGTTGATGTCTGATCTCTTTGTGAGAAACAGTCGGACGTCCCAGTCAAACTTCAGACACTGCTGAACAAACTCCAGGCCAGCCAGAGTCTGTGAGCTGAGAGAGACAAAAACATTACAGGCATCAACACATCGCATCTCTAAACTTTGAGCCCTACTGACACCGTAGGTACTGATAAATATTCCATTTAAAAAGAAATTTCTTATGCTCAAAAACTCCTGAAAATGTGTTTGTCTTTGGCCCTGGGAAAGTTTTCTGGTCCCCAACAGACTCATAGGTAGTTTAACCAAAAGAAAAGAGCTTGGCACAAATGATTAGCTTCCTAAAACCAAGAGAAATAAAGCTTGATGGTCAATTTTTACAGGTAGTCTTCTGGTTTTAATCGAGGGCCCAAAATGACTAACCTAACACACGATGGACAGATCCATATTGTAAATATTTCACTAATCCATCTGGGAGGAGCCCTGTAAATGTTTTCAGGGGCAGAACCTTCAAAATCAACAGCAGCTTGTGATTGGACGATCGTTTGGCTCATCACACTTATTACAGACCAGGGGTGGGCAACTTTAATGACCAAGAGGGCCACATTAAACCATTTTTCCCAGCCTGAGGGCCACACTGTTACAAACTTTCAGAAACTCTCGATAATGGAAAAGAATGTTGGATAAACAAAAATGAGAATATAAATTTATCATAAATTAGCATACCAATATTCACACATTACAACATAAATACAAGTTATTATGTATAATCAAATGAACTTGATACAGAATTCAAGCTAATTTAGCTCATATACATTGAATTAAAGCCAATGAAGCTATTTTCAAATCAGTAAAATGTTTTTCAAATTTTTAAATCTCAAATATTTTGCTGCTGCCATTTTTTATATAATATTGAGTAATACTTGATATAATGTTAAAGGCTTCATGAAAGAGATTTAGACATTATAAGAGCAAAGTAAGGTTGTAAATAACTTACATAAGATTATATAGAATTATTTCCATTGGATATCTGAGCTTTCTTCATATTTACAGCTGCTGGTTTTTGGGAATGCACGGCGGGCCACATTCAGTGATGTGGAGGGCCACATTTGGCCCCGGGCCGCCACTTGCCCACCCCTGTCGTAGACCAATCCATATCATGCAGCACTGCTATGACGTAACATATGTAGTGGCTAAATGTAGCTAACGTTAGCCGTTAGCTGCTACGGCTAATGGCTGACAAGGGCAAACAACAGTAAATGGCTGTTAGCCTTAGTGGCTAACTGTTGTTAGCGGCTAGCTGTTGTTAGCTGCTACAGCTAACGGCCATTAACTGTTGTTTGTCCTTGTCAGCCGTTAGCTGTTAGCCGTAGCTGATAGCTTAACTACCTGAGGACTATCGTTTCAGATTAAATCACCCCACAGATGAATCATTAACACTTCTATGTGACATGAACCTCGTCAAAGACAATCTCTATGAAGTAAACTTATTAGGAGACTATATTTCACCAAGTATAACTGACAGAAAAAATGACCTGTTTTATTTAACAAATTAAAAATGTCTGCATTTACTGGCCTCTGCCAAACAGCTGAGCAGGAAGTTAAAGGGTGAAGGTGACCTCCACAACACCTCAGAGAGGCTGGTCTGTAAACTCTAAAGTCAGCTGAAACTGGACTCATCCCGCCACAGAATCTTCTTCCTGGTTTGACCTCGGGGTGAGCTCGGGCTGATCAGGACTTCCTGACAGACAGGTGGACACCAGTTTGTTTGACCTGTTGCTGAAGCTCATGTGATGTCACTGGATGGTTTTTCTGCACATGTGGATCAGGATTTGGTGATTTCTTGGTTTGTTTGTGTCTCGAGCAGCTGAGTGACTGCAGCGTCTGTGCCCTCCTCGATAAGAGTCTGAGTCTTCAGGCGTGTTTCCTGCGTTTGGTTCCTTCTTTTTAAGACGTTTTTATCTCTGAAGAACTTTCAGACATGCAGCTTTACTCAAGCACGACAACAAAAACAGCATCTTCAAATAAAAACATGACCTTAGTCATCAGCTGATCAGTGGTACAGATATTTTAAAAAATGTCTTAAGTTTTTCAATAAAACCAATAAACTAAAGTTTTAAAAGTCCTTATAGGATTTGTTTAGTGTTTCAGCTGTGACTGTGACTCTTGGATACTTCAGAGTGATTCTTAGTGCAAGATATCAAAAATGCATGGGGTGTCCAAACACGTTTTTCCACTACTGTACATTTGGACATTTTGGTTTTTGAATAAGACAAAAAAAACTTTTATTATTATACAATATGACATCGTCTTGGTCAGGCTCAAACCTACTCTCGCTCAGCTACTGAACAGGTCTGTAACTGTTACCAATAAAATGATATACCAGGGTAACGTTTCAGATGGTCAGTGTTACTGTAAAAAACACATTTGATTACCTCACTTTGTCAACAACTCACCGGGATACGGCTAAATGGAAGAAATGTGGTCAGAATGAAATCCTGAATGATGGTGATCGGTGAATCACTTAAACGTTTGTCCAAATCAAATCAAAGAAAAACAACAGTAGAACTCAGGGGTGTGTTTAATAGTGAAAGTAAGAACATTTCCACACACACAATGTGAAGGGAACTCAAGGGATTGGGACTGAACAGCTGTGTAGCCTTAAGAAAACCACTAATCAGTAAGGCTAAGCAGAAAAAAGGCTTCAGTTTGCTAGGGAGCATAAAGATTGGACTGTGGAGGACTGGAAGAAGGTCATGTGGTCTGATGAGTCCAGATTGACCCTGTTCCAGAGTGATGGGAGCATCAGGGTAAGAAGAGAGGCAGGTGAAGTGATGCACCCATCATGCCTAGTGCCTACTGTCCAAGCCTGTGGGGGCAGTGCTGTGATCTGGGACAGATCTGTGAGATTGGAGAAGCTTAAAGAAACAGTGACACAGAGAATGAGACTGTGATCAAGGATAAAGGAGGTCCACTTTTGTTTAAGGCCAGGCAGTGTGGATGCTTCTGCAAGTCCAGGTTCAAACCCAGCCATGTTGCCCTGTCTCTCCAACAATAAAGGCACACAGCATCCAACAAATACTCTTAAAAACATAATCCAGACTAAGATGCTCTTACTCATGAACCTTAGAAAGGATAAAGAGCAGTAAGATAAAAACAGACTGAAGTTTATCTGTCTGACTGCAGGAAGTTGACGGCTGATCAGACTGAAGTCCGTCCACACGCCTGCTCCCACTGTGTGATCCCAGAGAGGCTGCACAGGAGCTCATGTTTGTGTTGTGGTTTGACTGGAGTGTGTGTATGTGTGTGTGTGTGTGTGTGTGTGAGTGTGTGTTGTGGTTAGCACATCAGCCCTGCTGGTTTGGAGCAGCCGCAGCTCTGCAGTGCTCTGTTATTACGAGTCTGGAGCTGCGACCACAGATGGACGACACACGCTCTGTGCGGTCGTTAAACTTGGTATAAAACTTTATAAATCCACACTGTGGGGAGAAAAACACTCTGGGTGGGTTTTTATTCCCTCAAATCACTGCAAATCGACTCAGCACACAAAGCTGGACGCTCTGGATGGAGCTGCAGGGCCTTATCGGACATTTTTTTAAAAGCAAACTCAAGACTGACCTTTTAGCCTAGCTTTTAGCTGATTATATTCTTTATTATATTAATATTGTGATTTACTCTGCAATTGTTTTAATGTTCCTCATCTTGTGTATTCTTAAACAAACATAAGCAGTAGATCTTTTTATAGTAAAACCAATATGACATTAAATTAATCTAAGGATAAAAGATTTGAGAAAAAGTGGAGAAGTGAAGAACAGAAGCAAAATAGGTATGAAATTGTAAAAACTGGGTAAAAATGGTATGAAAGTGGAAAAAGGTTAATAAATAGGTGCAAAATAGGTATGAAATTGCAAAAAAAATGGGAAAAATTAGCAAAAAAATCCAAAAGTGGCTTAGGAAAATTGATTATGGCAGCAAAATTGGGAATTAAATTTGAAATTAAATTTCAAAAACCATGTAAAAATTCCCCAAATGGTTCTGACAGTGGTCAAAAAAAGATGAATGGGGGCAAAAAAGGCATAAAGTTGTAAAAACGGGGTTAAAAAAGGTAAAAATGGTCCAAAAGTGGGGAAAAAGTGAATGAATAGAGATTAAAAATAGGCATGAAATTACAACAAACTGCATCACAATGCCACAGTGCCCTAGTCATTACTGTTTCTTATTACCTTTTTTAATCCTCTTAATCTGTCTGACACATCTGGTTTTAGGTGATCTAATTTTACCATACTATTTATTCAGATAGAATTATTTTAATCGATTGATTTATTTACCCTTCCTTTCCTGAAGTATTTTTATAATCTAATTTAAGATTTTTAATGATAATTTAAGTTTTAGCTCCTGTGTTTCCTCACTCTTAGTTAAAGATAGCATTTCCTCAGTTCTTTAATTCTGCTTTCTGTTTTAGAATTTCCTTTTTATGTCTTTGTTTATTTTATTTTTATTTTATTGTTTATTTGACATGGACACATTGATGCTGTGATATTTAAATACACACAGGTCCCAGATGCACTGCTGTAAGTTTTTATAGCACAGTGCTCATTTTTAACACCAGTCCATGGGAGGCTTTAAGGATTAAAAATGTACAAAAATATATTTAAAGAACAGAGATACCTAAGACACAGCTCATTAAAAAGTACATGAGAATTGAAATATCCAGAAAATAAATACATAAAGAAAAGTTCTAAAAAGATGAACGAGAAGGTTTCATCAGGTAAACATGAGTGTTTGATTAAGTTTGTGGATTGTGAGGGTGGACGGGGTCTTTTTATTTTCATTGTATGCAACTTTGTACTTTTTATGTCATTTATTGTTATTTTATTTCTTCTGTGAAGCACTTTGAGCTGCAGATGTTTGTATGAAAAGTGCTGAACAAATAAAGTTTGACTGATTTTCAGGATGAATGCCTTTAAGCTGTAGGAAAAGCAGCCTTCTGTTCACTACAGCTCATGTATCAGAAACTAAAACAGCTAAAGAAACTTCAGTTTAACTCAAAAAGAAATATCAGCACTGACTTTAAGAAGTGAAGCCAAATTATTAAGAACACTGACGGCCTGCTGTGGTCGTACAGTAAGAATCAAAACTCACACCAAGTGAGTTATAATCAAAATCAATGTTCTGGTTTTCTTATCACTCTGATTTATGTGTTTGAGCAGTTTTTGTATAAATTAACTGAAATTCTTAGATGGGTATTAATCAAACTATTCAGAAAGCACTTTCATAATAATTAAACTGCAGCTCAAAGTGCTTTACACTGAGACGGGAAACAGAAAGATAAAATATAAAGACTTTGACTTCTTTCCTTTCCTGTTCCCTGAGCGTTCAGTTAGGGCACGCTGTGTGATTATGCTTTGCATTTGAGTTTCGACATAAAGATAAATATATAAATATTGATAATGTGTTTATTAGCACCTGTGAGCACCCTTTAAATTACAACTAGAAAATCTTCTGGATCTAGCTCCAAAGTTTTTGAAGACACAATAAACCAGATTGAACACTCCAGACCCCACAGCATCTTGGCTATATTTTGGTGTTTGTTGCAAGTCTATGTGTTTATTTGTTCCCTTGCTAGGACGAAAATTCCAAGGATATCTAAATTTTTTTTCTTCTGGATCAGAGAATATCTTGTAGAACCTGTTGGAAACTTGTCCTGTATTTTTTTCCAAATGCCCTGACTATTTTTGGTGGAGTACTTTACACAAATGGCAAAATTGGTCCTATCTCGCAATGTCAAAGAATCATTTAAAAACTTCCTGGATCCAGACGCTGACCTGGATCACTCCCCAAAATCTAATCATGTGTTCTTTGTCCTATTCTGAACATTTCCTGAAAATGTAATCAAAATCTGTCCATAACTTTTTGAGTTATGTTGCTAACAGAGAAACAAACAAACACTGGTGATAACATGACCTCCTTGGTGGAGGTAAACATCTTCACTCTGTCGGTGAGGATGACTTTAACAAAGTCCTCTTGGTGCTGCTGGTTTGGCAGAGTGCTCGCCCAGGTTCAATGCTGTGTGCCAGTTATTCTGGGAAGTCCGAGTTCTGACTGGGAAATTTCAACTGGAGCGCCAATCGAGGTCGGAATTTCCAACTGAGAACTTGTTGGATTTTCATCATCCCCGAGTTGATAATCAAAGATGGCTGCTCTTAGTGTAAACAGTTAATAAGCTCCTGTTATATTCTGTTTATCTGCACTTCTGTTCTGTTTTCTTATAACTAAATCAGCCGTACACACAGGATTGTTCAGTGTACATAAACAAAAAGCTAAGTGTTGTTAAAGGTATTGAATTCATATCAAACAGGATGTGGAATAATAGACTTTTGATACCTAATGGAGGCGTGGTGGGATTAAATAAGTTTGCACTTCTTCCCACTCCTTTTTGAGCATGTAGGTGAAATCAACTGGTGTAATTTTTCAACTGAGGGGACTTAAATTACTTTTGTATCGGTATTTTGCTACATTTGTATAAATGTGACAGATGACATTTATTTCTTGCATGTTCAAAAGAAACAAGTACTACTTATGGACCTTTTCCATTAGCCCTACTCTACTCTACCCGGCTCTACTCTACTCGCTGTTTTTCCATTAGCCCCAGTCTCCTGCCCAACAGGGGTGCAGTGAGGCTGTAAACAGCTGAGCGGCACTGCGGTGACGTCATTTTGAGCGCGACACAACAATCTGTGAAAAGTAAAAAAGGAAAGCAGGAGAAGGCTGCAGGTGGTAAGAAGAAATACCCCTTGAGAAACACAGGAGAGTTTTGGAAGCTATACAACAGAATGAAGCCGAGGACGAGAGCAATCCAGCTGCAAAGAAAAGACGGATGAGGGTAAGATAATGGTAGCTACCACTAGCATGCTAGGTCGTCACGCTCATGACTCATCGATGACGACATTGTCTGACCAATCAGTAGCCGGCAGTCGGTGACATCATCTTTCAGTATTGACTCAGCTCGCTTGGAACCAGAGCGGAGTAGGTACTAAAACTAGCTTGTTTTAGGAGGTACCAGGCTAGTGGAAACACGCTGCTAATCGAGTAGAGCCGAGTAGAGTAGGGCCAAGGTGTGATCGTGGAAAAGGGCCATAAGGTAGGGTCTTCTGTTAGTAAACACAACATTCAAGTGAAGCCCCTCCCCCTGAACTCCTCGTTTCAGGGTAAAACTCTAACATCATGGTCAGTACTCTTTCAGATAAAGGCTGTGCACACAGACCAGGAACAACAACAGCTTCATGGTCTACAGAGTAACATGTGAGCGGCTTACCGGGCTCGCTTTGTTATCCAGACTAAACTATCCACACAGAAAAGAAACTCCTGCGTCTCTGTGCGTCCACTCTCCATTATCGTTTGTGAAAAGTTTTTCTTCTTTGTGTTGTAGCAGCGCTGTTTCTCTGCAGACCTACACCGCCATCTACTGGACTGGCATGCACACTACAGCGGGTTCATTTGTTTCAGCGTCTCTGTCTGAACTTTTTCATCCATAGACAATCCTTCAGAAGCTTGAAAGCAGGTGAAATCCAACCCTCAGTTCACTCTGGTTTCAGACCGAGCTTTGTCCACTTGGTGTTTTGCTTCTGCCTGATTGTTTCTTCTTTTCTTCACTGTAGCAGCCGCCATCTTTTCTGTTCTGCTCAGCATTGTTAGTGCAATGTAAGAACAGAGGAAGTCTTTAATGGGAACATGATGAGACAGAAGTTGGCTGTATTCTTTCGTAGTTTCTGCTGATCCTTTGATGTAGATTTCAGTATATTTTTTTCGTCCAAAAATCTGTGACTAAAGTATTCAGCATTAAAAAGAACGTCCATTTGTGTAATTTCTATTAATAATTACCATACTTATCTTTGGAAAGTCTATTAAACTTCCTGCATTTAGGAGGATGCTGTTAGCCTTGCAGAGCAGACAGACCTGCCTGGTTCTGAAATCCTGCAGGTCCATCCGGAAGTTGAGAACGGAGATGCCGATTGGCCTATTGTCCTCATGGATACTCAGTGAAACTTGGTGAAATCTGCCCTCCTCAGAAGTTTACTTGTAGGGATTGTCTTTGATGAGAGTCATGTCACATAGAAATGTTAAATGAATCATCTGTGTGCCACAATTTAGTGTAAGACCATAGTATAAGGCCGTTAGCTGTTAGCAGCTAAGTTAGCAGTTAACGGCTAACAGTCATTAACTGTTGTTAGCTGTCAGTGGCTAAGTTAGTGGCAAATGGCTAACGTCATTAACTGTTGTTAGCTGTTAGCAGCTATGGCTAATGTCCATGAACTGTTTTTAACTGTTGTTGCCATTAGCCGCTACAACATCATTAACTGTTGTTAGCTGTTAGCAGCCAAGATAGTGGCTAACGGCCAACGTCATTAACTGTTGTTAGCTGTTAGCAGCTAAGTTAGCGGCTATGGCTAAAGTCCATGAACTGTTTTTAACTGTTGTTGCCATTAGCCGCTACAACGTCATTAACTGTTGTTAGCTGTTAGTGGCTAAGTTACCGGCTATGGCTAATGTCCATGAACTGTTTTTAACTGTTGTTAGCTATTAGCCGCTACATTAGCCCATATTTATGCTTCATAAGGAGGCAACCCTGCTTGATGTGGATTGGTCTGTGATGAATGTGATGAGCCAAACGATTGTCCAATCACAAGCTTGTGTTTTTTTTAACTTTCTGCCCCTGAAAACAAATTTAAAGGGCTCCTACCCAGATGGACTAGTGAAATATTTCTGTGGCAGATATATGGAGCTGTCCATCTGGCTTGTCAGGTTAGGATGTTGTGACAGTTACGTTATTTTTACACAGTTATGGATTTGAATATTTTGTCATTTAAACGTCCAACAGCATTAAAACAGATTTACAGCAAAAATAACATTTTACCTAATATGAGTAATAGAAGTGATACACTTACAAAGACTTTTAAATGGATCACATAATCACACATACATCAACCTATACAGTGTAGTGTAGTTTGTCCTCGTAGAATTGCCGTAGATAAGTGAGATCATCAGGCACCTACACCGGCTAACAACAGCCTGGAAGATCTTTAAGTTTTTAACTATATATCTGAACACTGATAACTCGGACATAACGAGTGAGATAGACCACATCAGCGTCTGCGCTCTTACTTGTTGAGGAACTCGTCCTGCCCACAGACTTTGAGCAGGTAGTCGTCCACGTCCATGTGGTCCAGGTCGTCCTGAGCGTAGCACAGAGTCTGATAGATGAGCAGGTCCACCGTGGACGAACCTCAAACACACCAGGAGAGGCTTCATTATCACTCTGAACACACACGGTATTAGGGCTGAACGATTTTAGAAAATAATCTAACTGTGATTCTTTTCCCCAATATTGTGATTTACTCTGCAATTGTTTTAATGTTCCTCATCTTATATATTCTTAAACAAACATAAGCAGTAGATCTTTTTATAGTAAAACCAATATGACATTAAATTAATCTAAGGATAAAAGATTTGAGAAAAAGTGGAGAAGTGAAGAACAGAAACTAAATAGGTATGAAATTGGAAAAACTGAGTAAAAATGGTATGAAAGAGGAAAAAGGTTAATAAATAGGTGTAAAATAGGTATGACATTGCAAAAAGAAAATGGGGAAAAATTGGCAAAAAAATCCAAAAGTGGCTCAGGAAAATTTATTATGGCAGCAAAATTGGGAATTAAATTTGAAATTAAATTTCAAAAACTATGTAAAAATTCCGATAATGGTTCTGACAGTGGCCAAAAAAAGATAAATGGAGGCAAAATAGGCATAAAGTTGTAAAAACGGGGTTAAAAAAAGGTAAAAATGGTCCAAAAGTGGGAAAAAAATGTATGAACAGAGGTAAAAAATAGGCATGAAATTGCAAAAAACTACATCACAACACCAAAATGTTCAACACATTTTGGGCTAAAAATATTGAACCTTCTGTGATTTGAAAATTACAACAAGCCATATTGTGATTTAATCTAATTTGTAATTAATAGTTGAGCCCTACACAGGATCACTTTAACCCTTTAACTACCAGCTCAACTGTAAGGCAGAGGTCATCGTTAAAGTCAGGGATATTTAAAGTT
The DNA here is from genome assembly GCA_036419115.1 of Scarus forsteni. Taxonomy (NCBI): domain Eukaryota; kingdom Metazoa; phylum Chordata; class Actinopteri; order Labriformes; family Labridae; genus Scarus; species Scarus forsteni. The sequence continues at coordinate 3,281,216 of JAZDUH010000092.1, read as the reverse complement.
TTAAGAAACAGAACAAATCAAATAATTGTTTGGTTCCAAAGGGAACAAAGAAAACCACAAAAAAATAGATAAATAAAAAATAGATTTTGCTTGGTGTGGGACTGAAAGCTTTTAACAGCCAACAGTTAACTGTGTGGTGACATAAAAATTAGGGCTGAACAATTAATTGCAAATTAAATCACAATATGGCTTGCTGCAATTTTCAAATCACAGAAGGTTCAATATTTTTAGCCCAAAATGTGTTGAACTTTTTGGGATTGTGATGTAGTTTTTTTTGTAATTTCATGCCTATTTTTTACCTCTATTCATATGATTTTTTCCTTCTTTCCGTTTTTACCTTTCTTAACCCCGTTTTTACAGCTTTATGCCTTTTTTGCCCCCATTCATCTTTTTTTGGCCACTGTCAGAACCATTTTAGGGATTTTTACATGGTTTCTGAAATTTAATTTCAAATTTATTTCAATTTTGGATTTTTTTGCCAATTTTTTTTACCTTTTTTGCACCTATTTCTTAATTTCATACCTATTTTGCTTCTGTTCTTCACTTCTCCACTTTTTCTCAAATCTTTTATCCTTAGATTAATTTAATGTCATATTGGTTTGACTATAAAAAGATCTACTGCTTATGTTTGTTTAAGAATACAGAAGATGAGGAACATTAAAACGATTGCAGAGTAAATCACAATATTGGGGAAAAAAATCACAATTAGATTATTTTCTCAAATTGTTTGGCCCTAATAAAAATGCACAAAAATTTGGTACAAAACAAATTATAAAAGGCAGAAACGTTTGTAAAAAAAATACTAAAATAACTTAAAATGGATGACATTGAGTTTGACAAACACAAAAAATGTTTTTGATGAATAAAACACTTTTTATGCCCATGTATATCATTGTTTCAATTAATGGTTATGTATTTAAAATAATGATGGCTAAATAATAGTAGTTTTTTTTTTTAAACCTTTAAATCACAAAATAAAATATCAGTTCTTTTGGTTTGTTTGCAGTTTTTCTGTATCATAGAACGTTGACAGAAACAAAAAATGAAGTGTTATGTTTATTTAGCACATTAAATTTCCCTGAATTTAATTATCTCTTACAAACAGACAAGCTGGAAGTTAAAGTGTTAACCTTTGATTTATGTGTGGAAATTATCAACAATACAAGAATATAAGTAATGCCTCAAAGTGGTCTTCTGTAAAAAATCTGACGTGCCAATAAATCTGAGTCAAATCAAATATTTTTAAAACCTTACATATGATGGAGGAAAACATCATTTTATTATCAACATGCATCATTACATTCTGCCACAGAGGGAAATATGGACAGCCCAAATATTCATCAAAATATTGGAAAAAAATGTTTAAACATCTGCTGTGACTGATATTATAGTGATGATCATGTTTATCCATAAAATATATTTTTTTGTTACAATTAAATTTATGAAAATAAATGAACTGTTGTCTGAAAATATGAATTTTAATTAATCACACGTCATAATTAAAACATATCAGTGCAGAGTCGAATGTAAAAGATTGTTGGACAAAAAAAAGCCAATTTTGTTCTAAATGTTTCCATAAAATATTTAATCTGCATTTAGAGATGTAAATGATCATATGAATATTAGGGATGGGAGAAAAATCGATTCACATAAGTATCAGGATTTTTTTGACCATTTTTAAATTGAATATTTTGTTAAAATATCATTTTTTTCCAAAGTTAGATGCTTCATTTTAGTCTGTGTTAATAATCCACTTTTAAAGTCAGTCCAGTCTTTTGAAGAGAGAGTATAAACAGCTGGTTAAAATATATTACTGAATAAATCCTAAAAACAGACTCACATGTGATGTGTATTTTTCCTGATATAGTCTGTAGGCATCATTGTTCATCTTTTTCACTGGTGTTAAATAAGCTAATTAAAGATTGAAAAAATCAGTAATATTGTAGAATCACAACTTAAATGGAATCAGCACCTAAAAAAATGGTAAAAACTCAAATTGTGAGAAAAGCTAATCGTCCCAGCCTTAATGAATATTCTTGTGCTGCATTTTTACAAAAAATGTAGATAATCATTGCATGAATTTAACATTTAAACAATAATAAATGAGATAAAACATTAGTGAAACTTGAATTCAAACTGTTATAGCTCACAAAGCATTAATGTTAACCTAACATTAACCTGTTAACCCTGCGTCTCCTACACCCCTATCATAAAAGCTAATCTTAACAAACAGACTTTAATGCTCCTCCTCAGGGCGTCCTACCATCACAGGTAAAGGTGAGCGGCTCTCTGAAGTGCTCGCTGATGACCGTGACCTTCACGCTGACCCCCAGACCCTGATGAAGCTCCTCCACGCCAACAGACGGCGACCAAACGAAGCCGGCGTTCTTCGATCGGTCGTTGTGCGGGTACGCCGTGCGTAACCTGCAGCAACACAAAGACAGAGGAGTCACATGACACAACACGCCACTTTTACACAATGTTTTTTAATTCTGAATTAATCGTGTTTACATGGAAACATGAACTCCTAAATAAATATTTACATAGAAAACATGTTTATTGTCCTCTATTCAAGGCCTGGTGGTTGGATACGGTTCTGATTGGACGTGATGTCGTGACGGATTTACGTCTACCTAACGAAAAATTCCAGCTCAGGGTCTCCAGTATCTCCGTTATGAAAACCTCGTCCAATCTGGACACAACTTTAAAAGGGTCCACATTTCAATGCTGATGTCCATCCACACTTTCATTATTTCTAAATCTTCTAATCCAGTGGTTCCCAAACTGGGGTACGTGTACCCCCAGGGGTACGCGAAGAGATGTAGGGGGTACGCGAAAAACTGTCAGGTCCAAACAGATGTTTCAGTAGTTCAAGTTCAAACTGATAAATGTTTGTATTGTGATCTTTGATAAAGGCCTGAAGTGTTGGCAGAGAGGCTGAGGCATCTTGGAGAGGGAAATCTGTCCTAAATTATCTAAGATTCTTAAAATAATATACAGTAAGTTCAGTCAGACAGCCTTTTAATTAAAGCTTCAAGTTCATTAATGAATATGTTTCAGAAATGTACATTTCTTTTTCAAAAGTGAACTGGTGATGCCAACTGACATTGCTGGTAAAAAATCTATTTAGTGAGAAATAATTCACTTAAATAGATTTTATTTGTATTTTGTGCATGTAAAATGTGGGAGGTGGGGGTGCGGCAGGCTGAAACATTTCTTTTTCTCTGTGCTATAAGTGCATAAGAGTAGGGGGTACATGGCTAGAGGTCAAGTGTCTGAAGGGGTACAGGCTGTGAAAAGTTTGGGAACCACTGTTCAAATCTAATTAAATAAACTGTCTCGGCTCACCCGGAGTCTCCTCCCTGTTCCTGTCAGCTTTGCCTCATCCCGACAGGACAAGGGAACGAGCATGTGCAGTATGAGTGGAATTATTTTAAAGCAGAATGAACTTACACATGATGGAAAAAATATTTAATTCAGATTTAATGTCCGAATGAACCAGCCACTTACTTTGGAATTAAGTTTTATTCAGAATTATCATTTCATTCAGATTTAGGTCATTTTTAATCTTTAAAGAAGTTTAATTCAGAATTAAAAGGGAATTAAAGTCCTCATGTAAACGTGATGAATGGCTCAGTTCAGAGTCAAAGCCAAGTTACATGGTGAGGCTGAATTTGAACTTTGAGGTCTATCATCTCTAAAGGTCTGAATTTAAGTTTCTTAAGTTGTAGAATCATTTACACTGTTCCTTGTTTTATTTCCTATTGAAGCAAAAAACAGAACTTGTCATAAATTCTGTTAAACTGTAGTTAATGTTAATAAATTACAGGTATCATGATGAGTATAATATGGCCTCGGTGTCAGGTTGTATTGTGAGGCCCTGCTGCTGTGAGGTTTATGCCGTCACTAAACGAAGTTAACAGCTGTGCTAAGTTTAAAAATTATTTTAATGTTTCTGTGAAGGACAACACAAGGATGTGGAAGCTCTGTGACAGATACATGGATGGATGGATAGACAGATGGATGGATAGACAGATGGATGGATAGATGAATGGATGGCTAGAGGACAGTGGACAGATGGATGGATGGATGGATGGATGGATGGATGGATGGATGGACGGATGGACGGAGAAATGAATGGATGCACAGACAAAAGAATGAATGGGTATATGTATGAATGGATGGATGGACAGATGGATGGACGGATGGATGGACAGATGGATGGACGGATGGATGGATAGATGGATGGATGGATAGATGGATGGATGGACAGATGGATGGACGGATGGATGGATGGATGGATGGATGGATGGATGGACAGATGGATGGAGGAACTGACACATGGACGGACACATGGATGGGCAGATGGATGGATGGATGGATGGGCAGATGGATGGATGGATGGGCAGATGGATAGATGGATGGATGGATGGATGGATGGCCTTGATTGATCCCAAACAGAGTAGTTGTGGATTGTGATGAGGTCTTCTGGTGAAAACAGCTCCCACACTCGTCGGTTCATTCTTTTGTTTTCTGTCTAACTAACTGAAGTGTGATCTTTACATGATGTTTACACACCACAGAAGATTAAAGTCTTTAACCGATCAGTGTGCTGTCGTAGTTTAAGAGAGCAGACCGGGGGCCTGTACTATGAAGCTGGATTAAGTCATCCAGGATAACTCTGCGACATCTCGCTGAACTTCACCGGATCTCCTCCATCCAGATCTGTTGTACTACGAGGCTCGTTATCAACTCGATAAGTGAATCCGGCTGGGATCTGTGCGTGCTCACATAAAATGGGCGTGGTTAGCGGCCCCCGGAGCATTTTCCATAATGGAGAAGAGAGCAGCCTACTTCACGGCGGAGAAGCAGCAAATAATCCTGCAAAAGTATGAGGAGTACTGCAGTATTATCCAGGCCAGGAGCAACACGGTGAAAAACATGGCCCTACATTTTCCAGAAACACAAATCACTGAAATATGTCACAAAGAACTCGTCCACATTAAACCAAAATTATGCAATTAAATAGTCTTTTAAATGGTGATGAATAATTATTTTTATGTACTTGTAATGTAATGTAATTTAATTAGCCTAAATGTAATATTTAATTTCACTTTTATTGTACTTTGCATCTAAAACAACATTTGTCCCACTGTCATGATCCACCGCTATTGGACAGTGTAAAACATTTCCTCTTTTTTTGTTCATAAAAATAATAAATGGACAGTGTTGATAACACTGGGATAAATCTATGAATGAAATTAAATGTAAATTAGATATTTAAAAATATTTGTTCCAACTAAATTCTGTCCCTCAGTTTCATGGTGTTACTACCAAAATTTGGAGATCATATTACATTAGACAACATTTAAGATATGATGATTACTTATGTAATTGTAATTGAACTTTAAACCAAAATTATTGTTACTTGACTTTATCCATAATAAAGTTCAGTACAATTATCAGCATGTGTTGTCTTTTATCAGAAGTAAACATCCTCGGATCAAACGTTATCACTGACATTGAGAAATAATGTCAATCAAGCGGATTACTTCTGTCACGATAAAAACGCTCCAGACGAAGCGCTCCTCTTATAATTCACCGACATTAACCGGTTCTGGAGAAATGGACAAGCCATTTTCCAAGACCTCAAATTGGTGACTGTGCGGTCTTTTATGCCCGCCCGAGAGAACCGATTGGTCAGCGGGCGGTCTGTCACACCCCGTGAGCTCTTATCCTGGAACTTAACCTGCTCCGGACCAGGTTTGGCGTTCAGCATCAGTTACCGGGGCAACGTGTCTGGATAAAAAGAGATCCACATTCGTAGTGCGGAAAACCCAAAACTTATCCTGGAAGTTATCTCTCTAAGAGCTAATCCAGCTTCGTAGTACAGGCCCCTGGATTTTGAACGTTTCCGTGTCGTTCTCCTGGTTAGAGAGGGTTCAAAGTTCACCTCTTTAAATAAAGTTATTTATCTCAGAAAAATGTCGGTGCATTAAAAACAGAATAATAAACTGTGAGCTGAAGCTCCTTCAGACTGCTGCTGTAAACATGCTCAGGTTTACTGACAGTGACTCCTGTTTGTTTCTGAAGGCTGTAAACACGCCGTTATAAACATTTATGGACACAGACTGAAGGTCACTCTCAGATCTCAGGAGAATCTTTAACCCTCGTGTGCTGCTTTAATTTACCACCCTTTGAGGTAACCAGAGGACATAAATGTCCTCTCCTAAAAGCTGCTATAAAAACATAACAGATTAATATCTTAAATAATATTATATTTTATTACTGATTTTATTTTAACCCTTTACATTTCAATATGAAGACATGATGTAAGAGTTTATTTTTTATTTTTAAAGATCAGGCTTAAATAAGCAAAAGATTAGTGCTAAAATTTTATTTTTTTTGCCGTGTCAGATTCTAACTTATGACCCTCTCTCATGAACAGCACAATAATGTTCCATTGTGTCCCATTTCTACCACAGTTTTAAAATCACTCTGTGGAGTTGAACAAAAAATGCCTGTAAGGACAAAAATGTCCCTGATTACCCACAAGGGTCAAAGCTGAAGACATTTCTACACTGTGAAGGCGTCGTCACAGACTGAAGACCTTCCTGTAAAAGACGACGCTGCAGGATAATTTCTGCTGTCAGAGATATTTCTGCAGACTCTGCTGTATATTCACACCCCGTTAAACTTTTCTGCTCTGTAAATACTTTCTGTTCACACCAGAAAACTTCGAAAGAGGAAGTTATTTTACTGAAACTGATGGGAGGGTCAAACCTGTTTAGAGCAGAGATGATCACACTGAAATGATCCTGAGCGTCTAAAGTGAGTTTAACTTTATAAAAGAGACAAAATATTACATTTATATACATGTACAGCTGACCAGAGTCAAGAAACAACATCTCATCTACTGAGGAAGACACTCAATCCAGTTTAGCATTGACACAAAGAATACCCTTTCTGTCAGTTGACTCTGAATCATGTTATGTGTTTATTTTTTCTATTTTGTACTTTGTTTTAAAGAAAATATCATTTTTATGACCAGCAACAGTTGTTGGCAGTCGTCACACAGCCTGTCACTGCATGATTGATTTATATTTAGGCTGTTGTTCTATGAAAACTGTACGTGTGCGAACTAATAATAAGGAACTAATAAAAATAAATACAAAGTCATAATTATGAGATAAAAAGACATAACTATGATATATAAACTTATTATTATGAGATAGTAAGTCATAATTATGAGATATTAACTCACTGTGTGATTAAAAAAAAGACTAAATTATGAGATAAAAAGGTCATAATTACGAGATATAAACTTATTAGTATGAGACAGAAAGTCATAATGAGATAAATAGTCATAATTATGAGATATCAAGTCATAGTTACTAGTGCTGTCAGACGATTAAAAAAATAAATTTAATTAATCACCGGATTTATAATTAATTAATCTAATTAATCACATTTTAATCTCATATCTGCTTAAAGTCCCCAAATAAAGAATTTGAATTCTAGGATATTATAGAATTGTAGTGCAGGACTAAACAAATGAATACACTAAGAAGTGAAGATTTGTAAATCCACATTTTTATTGGTGACTAAATAAAACCAAAGTCAGAGCAACTTGTCCAGAAAATTCTAAGCTCAATCAGGCAACTCAAATTACACTTTAAGTGTGTTTCATAAATCAAATTCAAAATAAGAAAAAGGTCGAGGACATCCAGCAAAACAATTAGGCCTGATGCATTATTAAAGAATGTAGTACAAATATAGATAAATAAATTCAAAAATAAAATAAGACTAAGTCTTAAATATGCCATTCCTGTTGTCACCTGGGCTTTGTTTGGTTTGACTAGAGACGCATGTGTGAAGTGACACGTGCCACTGCCATGTACGGGTCCTCCAGCTGGACAATATTAAAATGTTTGTGTGCTATGATTAATCTGTGATTAATTTTTATAACGCATTAATTTGCGGTGTAATTAATTAATCTAATTAATGCACTAAAGTGACAGCTCTAGTTATCATGAGATATAAACTCATTATTAAGAGATAAAAAGTCATAATTATGAGAAAAAATGGTGACATATCAAAATCCTACAGACACAGGTCTCTAAGAGGACTTAAATGCACCAGTGTGCCTCATTCTACAATTTAAATAAGTAAATAATGAGAAATCCTGCAGACAGTGTTTTCCTTTAATTAGCTACAGGCTATGTGCCCACTGGTGACTTTAGTTTCCACTCACAGAAATAAGCCCATGGACAAATAAATATTTATCCCAGGTAAATGTTTGGGGGGAGAGAGAGTTACTCCAAGAGGAAAAGGACCATCCAGACTGATAACAGAGCGAAGGTCTAAAGACAGCATCTGTGAGGGTATGGGGGGGTGTTAGTGCCCATGGCATGGGCAACCTGCACGTCTGTGAAGGTTCCATTAATGCTGACAGGTAAATACAGGTTTAGGAGCAACATGGTGCCATCAGGGACGTCCCGGAGAAAATGAAGACACATTCTGCCTGAGCTACAGCAGCAGGTAAGTCTCACCTGTCTGTTAGTGATACTGTGTGGAGCAGGACAAAGGAGAGGAACTGAAGTGAGACATCAAGACTGGAAAAAACTCCTCTTAGGGGTGTAACGGTACACAAAAATGACGGTTCAGTACGTACCTCTGTTTTGGGGTCACGGTTCAGTACATTTTCAGTACAGTATGGGAACAACGCAAAACTATTTGTTTGTTTAGAACGTTTATTAAACCAAAAATTTGTAATTATACAAACTTAAAACCAAAATAAATTAAATGTGCTGCTTGGTAATGCTAATAAGTCAATAAAATAAATAAACAACAAACGTATTAAAATGAAAAATAATGAGTTTCTTTTAAAATAACTGGCTTAAATGTGGATGACTGGGTACTTTATACCGGGGCTCAATCACCCTTAGCATGTGTTTAAAACCACTGTGTGTGTCTGTGTGTGTCTGTGTGTGTGTCTGTGTGTGTGTCTGTGTGTGTGTAACTCACACATCCAGCATGTGGCAGAAGGCTGCCACCTCCTCGTCCCTCTCCTCAGACACCTGGAACAGCTCATATCCAAACCCGTTCATCCTGGAGCCCAGAGACACCTGTCAATCACACAGAGCACCAATCAGAGCACAGGACGACTCACAACAGGTAACATTTAAATTATAACAAAAGTAGAGCTGGGCGATACGGCCTAAAAATAATACCAACAACACTAAATATATGATTGTGATCAATACTTTTCTCTAAAAAAACCTCAACTGACACAAAAATGACATGAACAACTTTAGCCTTCATGTTGTCAAAATATTTCCCCACACACATGATGTGTATTTTTCCTGATGTAGTCTGTAGGTATGAATATGAGTAATGCCTAAAAGTGGACTAATGTAAAAATCTGATGTGCCAATAAATCTGAGTTAATACCAATATCTTTAAAACCTTAGATGTGATGGAGGAAAACAACATTTTATTCTTTAATAAATCAAACTTTGGATTATAAAAGTGGGACTTCAGAGATCGTAATTTTAAAATGTATTGAACCCATTGGTTATTAACAAAGAGGTCAGTTTTTCTCATCCCTACTATTGCTGACTGCTGTTCTCTGTTTGAGTAATCTCACCTGATCAAGACTTTTCTTACAGTCCAGACTACAAAATAAGGAATAAAAGTCTGTTTGATATTGGTATCGACCAATACTCAAGGCTGCAATATCGGAGTTAAAAAAGTTGTATTGGGACACCCCTAGTTCTGACATAACACTGAAGGCTGAGCTGTTCACACAGAACATCGACATGAAACTTTCTCTTTAGTATTTAAAACCATTTAAAAACAAAAACATTACAGTGCTGCAGTAAATCCTGACGGGGCCTGCTGTCATGAAAACTTTATTTTCAGTATTTACATTTTCAAACACTGAAAAATCTTTTAATTGGAGTAAGTCAAGAAAAAAAAATCTTAATTTTGAAGTCTGGGATGTTCTGCAGAAAATAATTCAAATGAATCAGTTTAATGGAGTTAATGCTCGGCCCTAACAAAAACATAAATAAACAGAACAGCAGTTAATCCTGATCCTGTTCGTTTCCACCTCCAGCTGTGTTTGAGGACCAGGAAATGTGTTTTAATAGAAAAATGTTTGGTATTTATTATTAACTAAGTAATTATTACTCAGCTACAGCCACATGATTTCTGAAACAACTTCTCAGTAAATGGATGTTTTAATGAAAACACAAAGAGGAGTCTGTTAAAAAGGCTGAAGTTACCCAAGTGTTTGTGTTACAGCCTCATAATCAACGACTTCTTCAGAGCTGCTGACTAAATATTATTAAACAGAGCTGTTCTGTTGACTAATCATTCTCATCAACTTCCTTTTCCCCTGATGATACTGGACAGTAACTAATAAAAACAAATAAAAACTAGACTACAATATCTGACAGACTTAATCCAATCAGGCCTAATATGGTCATGTAGGAAGTAGAGACAAGTGATGAATCTATCCAATCACAGCCACTTTGGTTGTGTTAAAGGTTGGATGAGTTCAGAGGGACATCCAATCACAGCTGCCTTAGCTTGGTGGTGGTGGGATAAGTTGTGGAGCGATCCAATCAGAGCTGCTCTCTTTATGAATTGATATATTCATGTAGAGCAGGTTCACTGTTTGTGGTCAGTTCTGGTATTGTAACTGAGATGCTCTGCCAGGTAGCCTAAATAAAGGTGCCTAGATTGGGCCTGACCACTCTGTAGTAAAACCTCTCTAACTTGCTCTGCGTCACTTTATCAGACTCAAACTTGGCAGAAGTAATGTTCACATATAATGTTCACCACTAACAAGCCTGATATTTTACCGTTATGTCTGTATTTCCACCACCTTAAATGTTCCTGCTTCTCCTCATTCTTAATACTGTATTGTGCGTGTGATGTTTATTCTTGAACTGTTTTTCTTTAAGTGGCCCTAATACACCGTCGAACATCATCACGCAAAAATATATAAAATAATTCCTCTCCGAAATAATACCTATTCTCAACTGTTGACTGTTTCATATGAAATGCTGCTTCTGACAATATCTGCAGATTAACAACTGAAATGTCAACATGTACTCATGGTTTGTTTGTTTTGTACAATTAAAATTAAGTTTGTAAAATAAATCAGCTGTAGCCTACTTCTGCTTTGCTCAAACTGGAAACCAGTGTAGCTACAAAATAAACCAACAGAACTGTCAGACTACATGTTGCATTTAAGTGTAGTAGGTAGTATGCAGTGCCTACTACATACTACTTTCATACTCAGCATGTAGTAGGTGAATTCAAAAACGGCCTTTGTTCTTATAAAATGAATCTTCAATGATGATTTGTTGTTTAATCACACAGCTCTGGTGAGACCTCTGCACGCTCAGTCCCAGCTGAGGACTGGCCGTCCCGTCCACTAACCCCGGCTGTTGTTGGTGTAAGTCCCTGGATCACAGCTTCAGGTTTCAGCTGGTCCGACTGGTCTGACTGTTTACGTGTGATCACCTTAAACACAGAACTAAAGGAAACAACAGGAACATGTGGTGAGAGGAAGTCCCCACAGGATATTCTCAACATGCAAACTCCACTGTCTGCATTACTGCATTCATTACTGCTCTTAAATGGAGCTAAAGACGGCCCTGTAATTTGAAAAAAAAAAAAAAAAAAAACACTTAACTACGTTTAAAATGAGTATAAGACACTTTTTCAGTTAAATAATGACATTTGAGCACAGTAACTATTTTGATAAAATATTTTAATTCAAATTTTTATTCTGAATTATATTGTAACGTGTGATGTGTCAATTCTTTTAGTTGCAGGATTCATACTTCTTAATTTAAATATCATTTTTTATGGTTTCAAATTTCTTTTTTCACTTTAAGATCTTATTTTTCCAGTTTCAAACATTTGGCGTGTTCTGGCATCAGCATAGCAAAGCATCTGAAAATACTAATGCAGAATCTGAAAACAATGACATCCCATGTTGAAATGCAATTCAAGGTAATAACATATATATTTGTACGTCAGTCTTTCTTTTTTAATAAACCTTCAAAAATTTCTAAAATTCTGTTGTTTTTCTTGTTGTTATACTGTGCTTTGTGTCCACTGAGGAAAAAAATGAATTTAAATGATTTTAGGGAATGACTGCAATGTTATAAAATGTGAAATAATTAAGGGGGTCTGAATACTTTATGTACCCACTCTATATGTTTATATATAATTATAATATATTAGTATAATTATTCTTATTATTAAAATAATTACAGAGCTAAAACAAAAGTGTATTTAAACTGAAAAAAATCTGTCTGTTTACTTTCTAAAAAAATCAGGAGTGAACACTGAAATTTCATTTTAAGCTTATTTTAAAATCCTTTTTTTTTCATTTCCATATGACAGCAGCTGGCCTGGCTTTATGTTTCCTTGTGTGGCTACACACATTGTTTTTAAATGTGACCTCCCCGTTTATGTTTTCTGCTGTTGAGAAACACTTTAACAGCTGGCTCAGCGGCAGAGTCTGCCACTGAACAACTGGTTGGTTAGGGTTTGATCTCCAGTTCTTGCAGCCACATGTCAACGAGCCCTCGGGCAACATAACTCTTTTCACACACCATCAGAGTGTGTGTGGCAGTTTTTGTGTGATTTGAGTCATGAGATCTATATACTATGAGAAAGGAGTCCAGTCACTAGCTTTGGATTAAATCTTTCACGTTTCTCCATCACTGGCCACTTTATTAGGTACACCCTGTCAGCACTGGTTTGCCTTCAGAGCTTCTTACTCCTCTGTGTCATTAATTCAACAAAGTAAGACATCCCTCAGAGATGATGCTCCATGTCTTCATGGCAGCATCACACAGCTGCTGCACATCCTTGATCAGAACTTCCTGATCCACCACCTAAAGGAGCTCTATTGGATTGAGATCTGTTGGCTGTAGAGGCCTCTGGAGTGAACAAACCAGTGTGAGCTGATCTGAGCTCTGAGACGTGTAGATGGTCCACTGTGATCATTAGGCCTGTCACGATAACAAATTTTGCTGGATGATAACTGTCCAAAAGTGTATTATAGATAAACAATATTATTGTCAATGTTACTTTGAAGCATCATTTTTTCGTTAATGTAAGTATATTATATGCCACAACTAGAAAAGCACTCGGAGAGCGCAGACCTCCACCAGCGCCGCAGCCCTCAGCCATATTGTGATTTTCACCATAAGCATTAGTCCTACCTTTATTTCATGTAAATATTTAGATTCCTTGACCATGAAAACATACCATTAGCAACTGAATTCATAATGATATCTATTTTAGTTCAGTAGTTGTTCACAGAAATCACATTTTTCGCCATGGCGGCCAGACGCTGATCCAGATCAACACCAAAATCAAATCACTTCTTCCTTTTCCCATGCTGAACATTTCCTGAAAATTTCATCAAAATCCATCCACAACTTTTTGAGTTATTTTGTTCACAGACGGGCAGACAAACTCTCCCGTAAACATAACCTCCTTGGCAGAGGTAACAAAGTGAGTACACCGTATAAAAAGCAATAAACATAAATTTCTCAAGAGTATTTAACTGTAATTGGAAAGTCAAGAGCTTTTTATTGAAATAAATTAAATAATATAATGAATTTAGCAAAAAAGGAGAAAAAAACAGTAAAGATGAAATGGACTCTCTTTTGGGAAAAAAATGCATGTAAATAAAAATCATTATAATCAAAAACAATAAAAAATAGACCCTGTCTCTTTAAAGAAAAAACAAAACTCCAATAAAAACATACACAACAATAAAAACAATAAATAAAATGGAGTTTATACAGTTCCTGAATTGTTTGTGACATGTACTTTCTCCCAGTGAATTCGTACTGTCTGTCAAACGTTTGTAACATCTCTGGCTTTTCAACCGTATTAAAGGGCTGCATTTATTTTGCAATGTAGTGAACAACACTGTCTGTGAGCGTACCATTTTGCGCTGTTTTATTTATTTTTACTTGCCGACCAAACGCCTCAGTAAGTGCTGAGTGTCAGGACGAAGGCTCAGCTGCACCTCCCCTTCTTCATCATCACTACTTTCAAACAAATGCGACATATCAGCTCGTCGGTGTTCATGAGCTCACACCTTGTTCATTCTGTTTAAAACATAAATATTCCCACACTGGGGCTGTGGCAGCCGGCCTAGGAACTGTAGCTTTCATGCCTTCGTTCATATTAGTGTTTGTTTCCTTGTTACTCCTCATGACACTCACTTCAGCTCTGTGTCTGTGCACGAGCAGTCCCGCCTCCCTCACAAAGATTGCATGAGTGACAGATGCTCACTCCTCTATAAATCCACTATAGCACAACACACCCTGGTGTTGAGAAACACATTAAATGGGTCTTCTTCAAAGGAGCACAGGTGTTTTGCCGTAAACTTTACACCAGTTACAACAAAGGCTGGTTGATTATTTAGATTTTGTCTACTTATTTAGATTACATATTTATTTCCAAGGCAAACTATTACTATTTATTTATTTTGATCTGAGTTAAAAGAAGAAATTTCTGAGAACTATTTGTTCAAAATAAGGAGATGAAATAAAATATTTTCATTTATTAATTAGTTGTGTTACGTTCTGCTTTGGAAGAATCATGAACAGGAATGAGTCATGGTATGACAAAAAGGCTCAGTGGGTACACAAGACAACAGAGGTTGGTAACCACTGTATTATAAAATATATTAAACGACCCTGAAGACTAACCTCAATAAATCCAAGAAACACTTTCGTCTAGTTTTTATTTGTTGATGAAAATGTCAGTTAGTTTGAGTTTTTGTCCATGTGCTCTTGTTTTTATTAGTTACTGTCTAGATTACTTCAGGGCAAATTGGTTGTTGCTGACAACTTCGCTAAAATAACTGGTCATAATGAACGCTGCACCGTGACGCCTGCAGGAGCGTCTGCAGTCAGACTGTCGGTGAGCTCTGTTCTTACCGGGTCTGCAGAAACTCTGCGCTGGTTCTTGTTGCTCTTGGGGACAGGCATGTAGGTCCTGGGTGGAACCTGAGGGGGGAGGGTCTTACTCCGGGCCACGGGCTTCCCTGATTGGTCCCCATTGGCCCTGCGACCTCGCGGCCCCTGCAGGCTCCCGTTGAGTCTAGACAGCGAGTCGTTGATGATGTCATAGTTCAGCTCCCCTGAGGTCACTTTGGGCCGGTCCACGTCGGGCGTGAACAGGTTCACATCCCGGGGCGTGGTGGGCCCCGGGGCGGGCAGGAAGGGGTTCTGGGAGCCTGAGGGCTGGGGAATGGGGTTTCTGGGGGGGATGGCTGGGGGGACGTCATCGGGGAGAGAGGGGAAGCCTTTGGACAGAAACCCCGGTCCTGACAGGTCCACGAGGCCGGAGCCTGGACTGTCCCTGAACTTGCTGGTGTCTGGACCGTCCAGGATGTACAGGGACTCTTTGATGAAGCCCCCAGCAGGAGGGGCCCGGGAGGGGATGGAGGGCGGAGACTGAGACCCTCCAGGCTGGTTCAGGGAAGGGTCCGACCCTGAGAGGCCCCTCAGCAGGCCCCTCTCTATGGTGGCAGGGCTCGGCTGGGCCGGGACGGGTCGGGGCCGCTCAATAGTGGGGTTGGGGGTCTTGGAGCGAGTCTGAGCTCTAGAGACCGAGCTCTGGGCTGTGCCGCTCTTGTCCTGTTTGAGCCTGGAGAGGGCGTCGTACTCCATCTGCAGGGCCTCGGCCAGGACCAGCTCCTTCTGACTGAGGCCCAGAGCCTCCAAGCAGCCCCAGCCTGCCTCGCTGCTCTCCTTCTGGGTCTGGGCCGCTGACATGATGCCTCAAAAGAGCCGACGGAGCAGGAGGGAGGAGCTCAGCTGGACGATGAGGAGGCCCCGGGAGGACACATGGAGCTGAGGAGAGAGGAGGGAGGTTAGATCATCAGCAGCACGTCAGCTGCTCTTAATCTGGACTAATGAAGACAGGGTTAGACAGGGGCCTAATCTCTGGGCAGTCTAGGCCTACTGTGGCTGAACTAAGTGCTGGTCCGGGCCTCAAAAATAAAGTTTTTAGTCTAACCTTAAAGGTAGAGGTTGTCTGCCTCCTGAACTGTGGTCAGTAAATGGTTCCAGAGAAGAGGAGCCTGATAACTGAAGGCTCTACCTCCCATACAACTTTCAGAGACTGATAGTACCACTATCTGGTTCTAGAGGGGTGATTCAGCACTATGGAGTCTTTAAAAAACAAACTATGATCAAAAGGATAATAAATGACAAAAAAAAGACAATAAAAAATGAGGAAAATATGTCGGGAATATGGAATAAGAACGAAAAACAAAACACTCCAGAGTGATATTAATGTTTTTGTGTTTAATATTTTACAATATTTACACAGAAAATATTAATAATCTGCCGTTACATGTCTCTTGTTCGCCTCCAATCCAATTAATCTGCAAGCATGTCTTCTTCTATAACCTTCAGCAGCTGGATAAATTACACAGCGCCCCCCACTGGCCAGGAGGGGAATGGATTCAGGAGATTTGCTGGATCAATATTGAATTGGAGGTGAATAATTCCAAGGAGTGCTGAAATCGATATTTCTTCCCACCCCTACCTGAGAGCACCTTAAGAGTTGCGAGACAGGAAGAGTTTGCAAAGCTGTAAAGAAGAACATCACAGCTGTGATGAAGTGTTGAAGAGGAGCTACTGCAGACTGTCAAAGGAGACATGCTGGAGAGTCTGCTTACATTTACCAGCAAACTCACATCAGCCAACATCATGTTTGTAGACACAAACTGAAGCCCTGTCCTCTAAACACACTGTTCAGGTTCTTCTGTGCCGCTCCTCCTCCTCCACTGTCATCACATCAGCTGTTAAACGCAGTCTGTCTCAGTCTGTCATGGTCGACGGATGTGTGGAGTGACCTTGGCATCAGGCTGTGCTCAGTAAAAGCTTTCTGCTTGAACATGACTAAAGGTTTGTGCATTTCATCCTGTGTTTGATCATTAAAATGATGGACATCAACTTAAACCAATGACAATGTAACACACCTGTTGTTTCTGTTTTCACTGATGACCTTGAGCCCTTTGTGTAACACTTGTGCCTGAGCTTTTAAAAGACACAGCCACTGCAAACCACAGCGTCAAAACAGCTCAACAGTCCTCAAACCAGGAAGGACTTGAAAGTATTCACTTCCCCGCTGTTTTTTTTTTTCCTTTTTTTAAGCTTCATTTGCAGATTTTCCCACACATAGACTTGACTTAGGCCTTGTACATTTTTTGGCTCAGTCAGGCATATTTCTCTGATTGTGTCCATCAAACATGCAAACAGAAAATCTAAAGATAGACTGCTGGACAGTCTGTCCATGCTCTGCTCTGGTCCTGACAGTCACACAGGCTGAAGCCCGATCATTTGTGTTTACAGTCAATCATCGGCCTCATCAGTCAGGCTTCAAAAGGAAACAAAACAAAAATGTATCTGTGCTTCTGTTCACTGCTGCTGCTGGAGTCAGCAGGAGAGTTTGGATGGATTTAAGCCTCTAAATGTGTGCGTTCATAAAGTTCACATCTCAGGATGTGAGCTGTTACACAAACTACTCACTGAATCAGAAGAAGAGCTGGTATTTACTGACCAGTACATTTTCATATACAAGGAATGTGACTTCATAAACTGGTGCAAAAACACCCAATAGTTATAATAAAAATAAATAAAAGTCAGGAGGAGAGTAGTTCGGATCAGTGTCTGAAATTACTCTAATACTGCTGAAAATACTGATATCGGTATTGGCGACTACTGGAGTCCAGGCACCATCTGATACCACTAAATTTATTCAATTAGTTCTCTATTTACTGTTTAGCACAGTTCTTCTTTGCTGCTCTTAAAACAGCACCTGCAGGGACCTGGAGGAATTGATCACGTGACACAAACACAACAGACACACGAGTGTCAGAGCGGGCTGACGCGAGGCTTGGAGCTAAGCTAACTAGCATGACCATTCTTGTGGCAATATTTTTTGGCAATATTTATTCATGTTTTACAAAGGGTTTAACCTGCGTAAGACCTTACCACAATGACAACCATATCAGTCATGCAAGCTTAGTATATGTTTTAAATAACATACTGGCATTGGATCGGTCGTCGGCATCGGCAAGTATTGGTATCAAGAGGGAAAAATGGTACCGGAACTAAAAGATTGGACTGTGGAGGACTGGAAGAAGGTCATGTGGTCTGATGAGTCCAGATTGACCCTGTTCCAGAGTGATGGGAACATCAGGGTAAGAAGAGAGGCAGGTGAAGTGATGCACCCACCATGCCTGGTGCCTACTGTCCAAGCCTGTGGGGGCAGTGCTGTGATCTGGGGCTGCTTCAGTTGGTCTGGTCGAGGTTCATCAACGTTATGGCTCAAAGAATGAGCTCAGCTGACACCTGAACACATCGAAAGACCAGGTTAGTCCATCAGAGAATTTTTCTTCCCTAATGGCATTAGCATATTCCAAGATGACAAGGTCAGGATTCATGGGGCTCAAACTAGAGCTGAAACGATTCCTCGAATAATCGCGAGTATTCGATTACAAAATATCCTCGAAGCAAATTTTGTGCCTCGAAGCCTCGTTTAATATATAATTATACATGTACAATATATATCTGGACTACTGTACAGTGCACGGTGTTTGACACGGACGGTAATTTCTGTGGCACAACGCGCCTGCTACCTCCGCTGCTGCGCGGCTTGTAAAATCATGAAGGAAGAGAAAAGAGAGGGACAGAAAGGAGAGAGTCCACAGAAGAAATGGCAGAGAGTGTCCCAAGTGTGTGGTCACTACAAGAAGGGACGAAAAGAAAACACAGTGCAGTGTGTCTGATGTCTAACGGAGTTAGCTTAGCACGTAGCTTAGCGTGATAGCACGTCGGCACTGCTGCAGTAGTAAACATCCGGTCTGTTCGTCGTCAGAGCGACACTGCAGGGTGACACTCATGATACATCAACAGAAGCAGCTAATGTGATCAATAACTGAGATATGGGCAAGTAAATAACCTACTTTGATCATGGCTCCGTGTAAAGGCTGGTTCAGAACGTAAATCTATGCGGAGGCTACTTGCCCAGAATCATGTGTATTTTGTTCACATCCTTTTCACATCCAATAACTTTACATTTAATTTGATTGCAGAGAGTAGAAGAGGAAACACTGACAGTGAGTAGAGGAAGCAGGTGTAGGGAATGCTTTCATATGTTATAGAAATGTACATTAGCTAGTTAAATGATCTTAGTATCTAAGTATGATATTATTTGGTCCTAGAAATAAAGTAAACAAAATAAGATCAATATGGTACAGTAGGAAAGGCAATAATTTAGCAAAAAGAGACAAGCATGAACACAAATAAAATAAAAATAACCAAACTTAAGAAAAATACTGAAAAAAGCAAGATATGGCCCAGAGTAAAAATAAAAGTATAGATTTTGATTTTGAGATCCCATTTATGCTCAGAATGTTCAAAATTAGAAAAATAAGTTGTTAATTTAAGTGACCTGGCTTTTCTGCTTTGTGTGTTACTAATAATAATAATGTGTAGTGATTCAATGTAAAAAAAAAAATAGCAGTGAGTGCAATGTAACCGTTATCCGATTACTCGATAAATCGACAAAAAATTTGATATAGTAATCGATTACAAAAATAATCGATAGCTGCAGCTCTAGCTCAAACTGTGCCAGAGCACTTCAGGGAGCAGAGACATCATTTTCACACATGGACTGGCCTCCACAGAGTCCAGACTAGAGCTGTCAGAAATATTAATACTCCTAAAAAGTATTGATACCTAAATGCTGTATCCGTATACGATACATATTTGCCAATGGTATCGAAACTACAGCACCCGCCATGTGCACTCTCCCAGCAGCACAGCAGGCAGACAGCGTCTGGCAGTAAGGACAGCCCTCACCGTCTATCACTACTGCGAGTAGCAAAACTAATTATGCACAACACCTTGAGGACTGGCACCCTAGCTGTCATGATGAAATTCGACAGCTCCCATTCATCATTTAACTTACTGCATTACACTGATCACTAATGTTAGTCTGGCCTGTGGCTGCATTAAAGATATTTGTTTTGTGATTAGATGTGGCTAGCATGCTACTGTAGTCTGTGCTAACCGTTAGGCGCTAATTAGCTTGCATGTGATGAGCATTCTGGTAAACATTCTGATAATCCCAAGAGGTAAAGAGAGTTCTGTGGTTTGTCACTTCTTTCTTCTTCTTTTTTTTATTTTATGTATTGGGTTACTTTTTGCAATCAAGAAGTGAATAGTAGAGCTACAGGATGAGAGGACTGAATAAATGTTATGAGTGCAGTGGATGAGAGTCATGCTCAAAAGGATGGTGATATTTTTTTGTTGAAAATGTAATATATGGACCCTAGGAAGAACAGCTGCTGCATATTTGCTGTAACTAATGGTGGATCCAAAATAATTCAAATCAAATCAAATCAAATCCATGAATGTAGGTTTTGTTTTTAGCCATTAACCACAGCTAGCGGCCATTAGCTTGATAATGTGACTCAAATGGGTTTTCTTCTATTAACCCTTTCATGCATGAATAATAAAATCACCATGAAATACTTTTGAAAAAGGTTTGTTTCTACTTTTAAAGTTAAATTTAGAAATCATGTTAATTTTTTTCAATGTTACAATTTGAGGGGCGTTATGTATCTGCATCAGTAATATTTATAGTAATTTAGTGACACTTAAAATAAATCTTTGACAAACATTGATTTTGAGTAAATCAAACAAAAAGATAGAAATTAAGCATATGCACCATTGTTGTTTAGTCAAGCTATTCCCTTGTAATTTACACCAGAATTTAAAATAAAAAATGTAGTTATTTGGAATTTAATTAAAGGCATAATACCCAATACGCCCTTTGTCTGCTTCCGGAATTATGATGCAATATGGGAAAAGAATTTTTTTTAATGAAACTTAAGATAATGGTTTGGGGATTTACCACCTGCTAGTTGGACATGATACTGCAACCTAAAGGGAATAAAATTCATCCCAGATATCTGTCTACTGTAGTGGACACCATGCATGGAAGAGTTTAGGATTCAGACTGAAGCAGAGAAGTCCACCTACCACTAAACCTAAGAAATTACAGCAAACTCTACCACTGCTGTTAAAAAAAAAAACAAAGAAAATATGATCCATGGTCTCCCAAAGCTGTCAATTTCTCATGCAGCTAAATCCACTGTACGCTCTCCCATCAGGAAACTGCTGTACAATACAACAAAACAAACACTCATGCAGCAGCTGAGGGGAAGTCTTGTCTTGTTTTTTATTGTTTAATTTTTCATTTTCTGATTAATTAATTTATTTACTTGCTCATTAATCTGTGGTTCAGCTTTCATGTTAAGAAAAATGTTTTTAAGTATTTGTAATTTTTATCCCTTTGGTATCATAAATGGTATTGAGTACTGAAGGGTACTGATTTTGAGTTTGAGATTTTAGGATTGGGCATCCCTAGACAAGACCTTAGCCCCACTGATGTGCTGGAGGAAGCTTTGTGCAGAGGTCAGACTCTCCATCATCAACGCCAAGATCCTACCAGGGTCCAGGGAATGACCCAGGCAGGCCGCCGTACTTTATCCTGAAACATCAGGGCCGCATGTGTGCAAAGAGCTTAAGAAGCCAGTGAAGGGATGAACAAAATGGAGGAGGATTTTATCGGTGCTATTATAGAGGGTTTTATTTCTATTATTAAGAGTCTGTCCATGAACACTGACTTTTCTCTAACTCTGTTTCTAATGCAGAAGGTGGAGTTTAACATCGGCTTTATGATCACCTTTCCACCTCTGTCACACGTTTATTATCATTGTTATTATTAGGGACAGGGCTCTGGACTAACTTTTTGAGTTGGTTGCAACGGTGCACCTAAAAAATTTTTTAAGGTGCACCAGCACAAAATTTAGGTGCACCCAAATTTTTCAGTGTCGCCTTTAACGCCATAAGGTCACCATTTTATTACTCTCCATAAATTTTATATAATGTAAATGCTTTTTAAATAAGACGAAGATATAAAGAAATACTTGTCTTTATTTGAAGCAAAATTATACATTTAATGTAAAACAGAGCGTTTAAAGTGCTTCACTGAATGAAATTTACAACTTTAAACTAAAACATTAAGCAGAATAAAACATCTTCAAATAAAAGTGCTTGTTCTTAACCCTTTAAGGTCCAAGACCGTAGATGATAGCCAGAAAATTCTATTTTTGGGAGATTAAATTTTTATTTCACTTTCTGGTAAAATCCTACAAAAATCAGAAAATCCATAAAATTCTACATATAGATTTTTTGTATCTCATTTGATACATTAGGTGTTTGTGCCAACTGATAATCCATTTGAGGACATTTTTATCATTTATCTGATTTTATTCTGATTTTTTTGTCATTTGATGATCAAATTGAGTAAATAGAGGTATTATAAAAGTATGTATCAAATATGGTACAATTGGCTTTATAGGGTTAAAGTGTTTTACTGAACTGAAATGTAATATTTCAAACTCAAACATCTCAAGTTTACGGAAGAGGATTAGGGCCACTGAGAAAAGAAATATTTCTCTAAAGAAAAAAACTCAGAATTCTGAGACAAAAGTCAGAATTCTGAGTTTAAACTCAGAATTCTGACTTTTTTTCTTTAGAGAAATATTTCTTTTCTAAGTGGCCCTAATCCTCTTCCGTACAAGTTAAATAAAATATTTCAAGATAATAAAAGCTAATGTTTAAGGTGCTATACTGTGCTGAAAAATGAAATAAATATCCATATTTTAACAACCAACAACATAACAGCTATAAATATTGCTACGACTTTTATACCAACATTTGCTCACAGAACACCAACAACACCAGCTACAGCAACAACAGCAACAAGGTCTCACACAGAGATGAAGCATGTTACGCGTGCATGAGCACTTGTTGATGTGGAATCCACCTCGGAGCAGAACTGTAATGTTACGAGTGTAGTAACCCAAGAACTACATTACCCAGCATGCAGTATGGGTTGGGAGCATGTGTGGGAACCCATAGGTATGTCCCGGCGTGGATTTTGCGTTCTCAAGTAAATGCAGAAGCCTATCTACAATACGATGTGTAAACAGCGATACATGTTTTGATGCCGATGCCAAAACAATACGGTGCCGTCCTCGTGTGAGGAGGGCCTAAGACGATTCAGCGGAGCTTCGCTGTGTCTTCCTGCTGTAGCCTGACACCGCAGAGTCTGGGCTCCTCTGCATACTGACGGCTGATTGGATGATTACTGAGGGCTGTGTGTGTGCGTGCGTATGTGCGTGCCTGCGTGTGTGTGCAGGACCTGCTGTTGAACGGAGAGGCAGAGAGACAGAGAGAGACTGCAGGCGCGGTGTTTTGTCCGGTTTTAGCGGATTTTCTGCTACCGCCGTTACCTTTGTTTTTTTTTTTTCACCCGGGGAGCGCAGGGTGCACCAGTGCGACCAACAGAAAAAGTTAGGCGCACTCTTACAAATTTTGGTCGCATATGCGACCAAAATGGTCGCACTTGAGAGCCCTGAGGGATGTGCGCGACTAGTCGTTTAATCGTTTAACCGCCTACTTATTTATTAATCGTTTAGTATTTTACTAGTCGGTTAAACGCTACATTAAGCATCATGCATCTTGTTCTTCACGCCTCTGCGCATAGCTGTCAAGTCTCCCGTTTTCGCCGGGAAACTACCGTATTTTACCCCTCTTTCCCGCTGTCCTCCCGTATTAATATTTTCCCGTAGGCTAATTCTCCCGTATTAAAAAAACACATTCCTCTGCCTCTGCTACTTACTGAACACTGTCACTCGTCTGGCGAGTGCCACCTGCAGTAGCCTGCATGTTTGTTTTCCTCCTCTTTTACTACCAAAGAGGCTGAATGACACGATGGCTCACTACGTCCATCTTTCTTAACACCGGGGTGCATCGGTTCTATAGCGGATTTAGCGGATTTATAGCCGAGTGAGCATCTGTCAAACATGCGATCTTTGGGGTGAAGACGGGGCCGCTCACGCGGACACACGGAGAGAGCTGAAGTGAGCGTCCTGAGGAGTAACGAGGAAACAAACGCTAATATGAATGATGGCACAAAAGATACGGTTCTTAAGTCGGCTGCCCCAGTGTGAGAATGTGTTGGTTTTAAACAGGATGAACAAGGTGTGAGCTCATGAACACCTACGTGCTGATATGTCGCATTTGTTTGGAAGTAGTGGCGATGAAGATGTGCAGGTGCAGCGGAGCCTTTGTCCTGACAGTCAGCACTTACTGAGGTGTTTGGTCGGCAAAGAAAATATAGATAAAAGCCCAAAATGATGCGCTCACAGACAGTGTCGTTCGCTACATTGCAAAAGAAGTGCAGCCCTTCAACACGGCTGAAAAGCCAGCAGTTACAAACGTTTGACAGATAGTACGAATTGACTGGGAGAAAGTACATGTCACAATTCCTGAACTGTATAAACTCCTTTTCATTTAGGCCAGAGTTTTTATTGTTGTGTGAGTTTTGTTTTTTCTTTACAGAGACAGGGTCTATTTTTCTTTGTTTTTGACTAGTATAATTATTTTTATTTACATGCAATTTCGCTAAAAGATAGGCCATTTCATTTTCATTGCTTTTTTTTCTCTTTTTTGTTTGTTAAATTTACAATATTTTTTGTTCAATTTATTTTATTTAAAATATCCTGACCTTCCAATTACAGTTAAATATTCTTAAGAAATGAAAGTTTCTTGAATTGTGCACTAGTCTTAAAGGTGCTTTGAGGAGAATTTATCGCCGGCGTAATGCTGCGTTCCAGTAACCTCGGAAATGGGAGTGACATCATCTCCGACTTATCGGCGTTCCAGTTGAAGTCTGAAAAAAACAAGCCTAACTACCAGGCTATTGTTAGCTGTTGTTAGCATGCCCTGCGTTGTTGTTCACAAATATCACATGAAGAATGTGATTATCACTATGGCAGCATTTTTGTAAATATAAATCTAACAATACTATGTATACAGCTGATCTAGAGCGACACACCCCAGTCAGAAGTGCAAGTAAATGGATTATTACAGGAGCTAAATAACTGTTCACACTGGGGGCATCTATCTTCCATTGACACCTCGGGGTGGCGAGGTTTCACCGAGTTCCCAGTAGGAAATTCAGACTTCGGGGGACGTTCTAGTTTTAGTTTCCCACTCGGAGCTCAAAATTCCTACTTCTGACTACAACTTGAACGCACCGGAGACGTGAAGCCAAATGTGTTTGTTTGTTGTGGTAAATGCAGCATGGATCTTTGTCAGAACTCTGCATTGCTTTACAACTTCTTTTTTCAACAACTTACAGGATGCAAAGCCACGAGGTAATGTATCTCTTTCTAGTTACGTAGCGGTAGTTTTTGATGTGTGACGACAAGCAATGCGGGGAAAAGTTATTATCGTAGTTGTAGACGGCTATATATCGCTACTTACAGCCCGGCGCTCTCAGACGTGTAATATAAATAATAAAATAATATAAATTTGCTCTAGTTTTAATTGTCTTGTTCC
This sequence comes from Scarus forsteni, assembly GCA_036419115.1. Taxonomy (NCBI): domain Eukaryota; kingdom Metazoa; phylum Chordata; class Actinopteri; order Labriformes; family Labridae; genus Scarus; species Scarus forsteni. Next base: position 3,255,663 of record JAZDUH010000092.1, on the reverse strand, counting down.
TGCAGTTGAGTATCCAGGCCAGTCCAGCCCTGTACGACCCGACCAGGAGGCTAAGGAATAGCATTTATAGATAACCTATTTAGATGCTATAAAACTCATCGATAAGTGTGTATTTCGATCAGGCATACATCTAAAAGTGAGACTTTTTTGTAATTACTTAAAAAGTCCTCACAGTCCCTTTAAGTGCCAGAGATTTCAGTGAAATTCTATTCTAGGCTACTATGTTGTAAGTTTGGAATTGTCATGCTGCTGCATCCAAGTTTCATACCAAAGCAGTATTTATAATAAATGCCATGCATTGCATTGGCAAACGTATCAGAAATGTATTTCTCTTTAAATTGTTCAACTTTATTCAGTCAGTTGTTGTTACATCAATAGAATTTAAATTAACAGTTTGTTCTGAATGTTTGGGCTAAAATAGTTCCTAAATACACATTTGCATGTTAAACTTTTAAACTTTTAACTTAATATGTGTATTAAATTGCGAGTTTTCTTGCTTATAGACTAGTCGACAAGTCGCAAATAAAATTTGAGACTAGTCGGCGGGGAAATTAGTCGAAATTCCCATCCCTAGTTATTATCATTATTATTAACCACTGCAGTGATGTGTAGATGTTGCATGAATTCACCTTTTTAAACATGTTCAAATGTTCATAAATAACCGTCACTCCTGAGAGCAGTGAGTTTCCGTCTCCCACGGAAATGCTTCACAGACCTGGAGAATCGCCATCTGACCGATAAACCTGCAGCCCACCAGCAGGAAGTCCGCAGGATGGAAGGAAACAAAAGCACAATCGGGAGGAAGGGACACGGCGAGGAGGAAAAAGCAGCCGAGTGGGTGTGAAATAACTGATTTAACAGAGCACTTACCAACAGGGTTTAATGGTAAAGCAGATACAAATGCACTATAATACTGTACAGAGATGGATTATCCTTCAAAAGTTGAATGTTGATAACAGCACACTAAAAAAACTTAGTGCTAGGGCTGGGAAATATGGCCTGATACTAAAATGCTCAATGTTTTTTCACAAAACTTTACGGAAAAAACCTCCAAGTGACACAAAAATGAGAGAATTAAATCTTTCATTCAGTCCGAAAATCTGTACATTTTCAATATTTTAAACTTTTTAAGTAGATAACTGAAAAAGAAACTTTAATCCGGGGGGGCCTCTTTAAAATGATACCAGTTTCATCAAATACAGATGGAAGGAAAGTATTATTAGACATCAAAGTTAGTCAGAATTTAAAATTTTTATTTTTTTAATGAGAAATGAAACTGAGTGAAGAGAAAAACCTGTTATCAAAGTTACTTTATTATCAACAGAAAGACAGACGGATCAGATGTACTTGATTTAACAACGATTTGGCCTCATTTTCACTCACGCATGCGCCTGGAGCACTTGATGTCTCTGCGCGCTTACGTAGCGCTTCAGGGCGGCGCGGTAGACGGCACTGCGAAGCGTGCACGCTTATAGCACTGTTTAGTGTGCGTCCAAAAATGTACTAAATGACTGACGCTTCAATTAATTGGCGGACGCATCTACCAGGACACTTGATTACAGCGCGACAAGGCATGAAGAAAAATAGGCACGCTTTTGGACTTTATTCGTTTACCTGAAAACTCTGATCCCGTCATTTTTGAGGTTCTTATTTTCCTTTTCTGATTTTAACTTGCACTATGTAAGATTACAGTCTTCAGCTCTCTAGTGCCCTCTGTGGTCGTTGAGTGTAACTGCACTGTCGTGACCTGCATTTGCTGACATGCAGAGGGAGGAGAAGCCAACAGGAGAGAAACAAATAAACCATGTGGACTGATAAGGTTCAGTCTGATCATGTTTTTTACCTTTTTTAACCCTGTTTTTAGAACTTTATGCCTATTTTGCCCCCATTCATCTTCTTTTGGCCTCTGTCAGAACCATTTTTGGAATTTTTACATGGTTTTTGAAATTTAATTTCAAAATTAATTCCCAACTTTGCTGCCATTATTAATTTTCCTGAGCCACTTTTGAATTTTTTTGCCAATTTTTCCCCATTTTTTTGCAGTTTCATATCTATTTTGCACCTTTTTATTAACCTTATTCCTCTTTCATACCATTTTTACCTAGTTTTTACTATTTCATACCTATTTTGCTTCTGTTCTTCCCGTGCAGTAGGTGTGTGCTCAAAATATTGATACGGCAAAATATCGTCACGCACTTCTTGGAGATATGTGTATTGATAAGATGTTTGAACAGTTGTTGTAAATACACTTTGTGTAATGTTAAAAATGGCACAGTTCAAAGTAAAAGCCAAGATACATGATTAAATACATGTTCCTAATTTCAACTTAAGTCTACGATCTTTTGGTCCTGAATTAAAGTTCTTAAGTTGAAGAATTATTTAAAACTCATGCTTGTTCTTTTTCTTCCTGTAATAAAAACAAATTCTGTTAAAAGCTCAGTCAATGTTCACAATTTATGTGTATTGAGATACGTATCGTATGGTGGGGTTGTTGAAAATACCTAGCCCTACCGTGCACATGTGGGCACTCAAGCTTCCTCCCACAGAGCAAAAACATGCTCATGAGGTTGATAATAGAGCTGGGCAAAAAATCAATTAAATTAAATTATTTTCTGCAGAAGATTTAAAAAATTAAATTTTACGTTTTTCTTCTTGCCTTAGTCCAATTGTAAGTAGTTGCAATTTTTGAAAAAAAAAAAAGTTACAATTTTCATGATGGCCGGCCTTGTAGGGTTTACACAAGCACTTTCATAGGCTTGTATTTGTTATTTAAGTAGATTAAATATTGATCAGAGAGTTTCATGCTAATACTGTAAAAATACCTCAGCCTGTTAGTGTTTATGTAGACAAACCTGCCTACGTTTATACTACATAATCAACCTTTTATGACCCAGACTTTGACTTTAAGAGCGAAACATTTAGACAACATAAAGGTAAAACTTGTTTTGTTTCATTTTTATGTCACTGGGAGTTTTGTTTCTTTCAGGGAGGGAAAAATCGATTAAAATTGTAAATCGAGTGTTGTGGAAAAAAATCTGGGATTTTATTTCTAGGCCATATGGCCCAGCCCTAGTTGATGGTGACTCTAAATTGCCCAGAGGTGTGGCTGTTTTTCTCTATGTGGCCCTGTGATTGGCTGGTGACCAGTTTAAAGTGAACCCCACCTTTCGCCCAATGTCAGGTGGGATAGGCTCCGCCCCCTCGATCCCGATAAAGCAGTTGAGATAATGGGTTGAATAAATGTGTGAATATCAGCTCCTCAGATGATCATGTCCTCTCTCTACATCTCTGCGGTCTGTTACTCATGAGTTTGTTTTTGTTGAACAGGTGTTGTTTACCACCTGAACTCTTCATTAAAACACCACGTCACAAAAACACAGCAGCAAAAACAGCTCCTGTGCTCAGCCGACTAAGATCAGGTGAGTCATGTAGCCCTGAAGAAAAGGTGAGACGTTGTTTATGTTTACATGAACATCCAGGACAGGAATCTGAAGCTGACTGAGAACACATCACACTCTGGACCACCTGTGACTCTCACTCACCTGCCCGCCCAGTAGAGGCACCATGGGCCTGTACTACGAAGCTGGATTAAGTCATCCAGGATAACTCTGCGACAACTCGCTGAACTTCACCGGATCTCCATCATCCAGATCTGCTGTACTACGAGGCTTGTTATCAACTCGATAAGTGAATCCGGCTGGGATCTGTGCGCGCACACATAAAATGGGCGTGGTTAGCGGCCCTGGAGCATTTTCCACGATGGAGAAGAGAGCAGCCTACTTCACGGCGGAGGAGCAGCAAATAATCCTGCAAAAGTCTGAGGAGTACCGCAGTATTATCCAGGCCAGGAGCAACACAGTGAAAAACATGGCCCTACATTTTCCACAAACACAAATCGCTGAAAATGTAATAAAGAACTCATCCACATTAAACCAAAATTATGTAATTAAATAGTCTTTTAAATGGTGATGAATTATTATTTTTATATATTTTAAATGTAATTTAATTAGCCTAAATATAATATTTAATTTCACTTTTAGTGTACTTTGGATCTAAAATAACATTTGTCCCATTGTCATGATCCACCGCTATTGGACAGTGTAAAACATTTCCTCTTTTTTGTTAATTAAAATAATAAATGGACAGTGTTGATAACACTGGGATAAATCTATGAATGAAATTAAACGTAAATTAGATATTTAAAAATATTTCTTCAAACAAAATTCTGTCCCTGAGTGTCATGGTGTTAATACCAAAATTTGGAGATCATATTACATTAGACAACATTTAAGATATGATGATTACTTATGTAATTGTAATTGAACTTTAAACCAAAATCATTGTTACTTGACTTTATCCATAATAAAGTTCAGTACAATTATCAGCATGTGTTGTCTTTTATCAGAAGTAAACATCCTCGGATCAAACGTTCTCACTGACATTGAGAAATAATGTCAATCAAGCAGATTACTTCTGTCACGATAAAAACGCTCCAGACGAAGCGCTCCTCTTACAATTCACCGACATTAACCGGTTCTGGAGAAATGGACAAGCCATTATCCAAGAGAGAAAATTGGTGACTGTGCGGTCTTTTATGCCTGCCCGAGAGAACCGATTGGTCAGCGGGCGGTCTGTCACACCCCGTGAGCTCTTATCCTGGAACTTAACCTGCTCCGGACCAGGTTTGGCGTTCAGCATCAGTTACCGGGGCAACGTGTCTGGATAAAAAGAGATCCACATTCGTAGTGCGGAAAACCCGAAACTTATCCTGGAAGTTATCTCTCTAAGAGCTAATCCAGCTTCGTAGTACAGGCCCCTGGATCGACCAGGATTCATCTGAAAATACACAATCTGATCACAGCCTGTTTACAGCTGCTTTATTAATCAGAATCATTAATTAAGAGAATTATGAATCCTCTCCAGATTATAGTTACAGGGCTCAAGATTAACTTTTTGCATTGGTTGCAATGGTGCACCCAAATTTTCCATAGTGTGACCTTTAACGCTATGAGGTCATCATGTTATCACTCTCTATAACTATTCTATCATGTAAATAATTTTTAAACAAGAATAAGATGTAAAGAAATATTTGTCTTTATTTGAAGCGAAATTAGATGTTGAAAGAAAAACGGAGCGTTTAAAGAGTGAAATTAAAAAATTCAAACTAAAACATTAAGCAAAATAAAACATTTCCAAATGAAAGTGCTTAAAGTGCTTTACTGAACTGAAATATAGCATTTCCTACTCAAACATCTCAAGTTAAATTAAATATTTCAGAATTAAGAGAGCTAATGTTTAAGGCACTATACTGAGCTGAAAAATGAAATAAATATCCAGATTTTAACAACCAACAACAAAACATTTAATTGGATGGTCTTATTCTCCAATACATTTGAACCTAGAATAAAACTTCACACACTATAGTCAATGTTAACAAAACTGAAACTAAGCTAAATAATGGAAAACAATTGTTAAGCTAATTTATGAAAACAACATTAAGGGCAGAACATTTATGACTTTTTTCTTTATTTTTCCTCTCTTGTGTGTTTTTTTACAGCCCAGCTTTCTGTCGAGGTCTGTCAGTTAGATCATTTGTCCTCTGTGAATGTGATTAAGAAACTCCCCTTAACAGGAGAAAGGACTGAACAAATATCTTATATTAAACTTTACTTTATTTCACTTGTTATTGTTGGTAATTATTAATTATCTGACAGTCACCAAGACGAATTTGGCCGAGCTTCGCTGCTTCTTCAGAGTTACCTCTTCGTGCTGAAACCTGACACCACAGTCTGGGCTCATTTGCATACTAACAGCTGATTGGATGATCACTGAGGGCTGTGTGTGTGTGTGTGTGCTAGGGTTGGGCATCGTTTGAATTTGAACGATTCCGGTTCCGATTCCGATTCCGAGTTTCGATTCCGGTTCCTAACGATTCTCGATTCCGATTCTTTTAAGAGGCAGGGTTGAAAAAGTTTTGATGTTTTAAATGAGCTAGCTAACCAGAGGTCTTTCTGGATAAAATAGTCTGTACTTCTCCATGAATTTTAATGCTATGAACTTACCACTTTCTATGAACTATACTATGAATTTCTCATAGGGCTGTTTTTATATATATATATATATCTGAACTGAAAAAAAATATAAATTTTCTTTTCACAGGAGTTCACTTTTCACAAGAGAGCTTTATTTTTGAAAAACTCATGATGGGTGAATTGTCCATGGTTGCGCTAACCTAAATACTTCTGGCGGATTCTTCTTCGTTGGTGTTCAGCGGTTTCTCCTTCCGGTCGGCGGACTAGGAATTGAAACTAGGAATTGAAATTAAAACATTTGGACAAATCCGGGAGAATTGGAAAGTTACTCCCGGTTCCAATCGATACACGATGCTCGATGCCCAATCCTAGTGTGTGCTGACCCTGCTATAAAACGGAGGGCCAGAGAAAGCAGGCACTGTTTTGTCTGTTTTTGGCAGATTTCTGCTACTGAAGTTCCTTTTGTCAACTTTAATAGGTTATATTACGTTCGTAGGTTTACTGAAATGTGCTAACTCAACTTCTTAACTTTTGATTTGAGAGAGAGAGAGAGAGAGAGCGAGAGAGAGGAAGAGGGGCATGCGACAGAAGTCAATGTTTTCATCTGGGGAGCGCCAGGTGTACCGGTGTACCGGTGTGACCAACAAAAACTGTTAGGTGCACTTTTACAAATTTTGGGCACGTGTGACCAAAATGGTTCCACTCTGAAGCCCTGAGTCAATATAGTTGTGAAAGTAAATATTAGACTGATCTCTCTGTCCATGGTTGTATTGATTAAACATCCGTAGTAACTGTTTTTACCACCATAGAACAATGAAGTCCCTCTTAAACTCAGATGCCACACCTCAAGGGCTTAACCTTTAATACATTTATAATCAGCAAAGACAAATATGATGAGGACCGATTTATGATCTGGGTGTCCATGGGTTTGTCTCTGTCATAATTTCTAATTATAGTCCCTTTGTCTCTACCTGGATCCGTCTCTGGATGTCCATATGTTATTATTATTACTATTATTAATATTTTTATTATTATTGCTATAAATGTAGCTATATATGTAGACATCTGTGCATCTATAAAGTGAAGAAGAGTTTTGTGCTCTATTGTAAAGTGTCTTGAAGAGACACTTGTTAAGAACTGGTGCTATGCAAAGAAAGATTGATTAATTGATTGATTGGTTGATTGATTGAGAAAAGCTCTGTTGACTCTCCTGCTGTTTTTACTCATTCCAGTTCGTTCATGGAAGTCTAAAAAGAGTAATGTTTGCATGTTTTCGATCACTCTGGCAGATTTGACTGGGAGCAGCTGAACAATGGAGAGTTCTTGATGTCATAACTTTGAGGAACCAATTGAAAACACAGCAGGATCCAGATCAGAGGCAAATGGACCTTCAACACCACCAAATCAATCCGAATTCAGGCAGCCCAGACCACTTCAGGACGAAGTCTGAACTACGGGACATTAGGGACCCAACTACCAGCTTTTTCTATGCCGACTAGTAATCTACCACCGGGTTGATTTGTCGACTTCTCAGGTGCTTTTATGCCCCACAACAACCCAAAAGGTCTGATTATAATTTCATGATGTTGGTATTACAGTATATTAAATAATGATGCAGCATAGCTACAATTACTATGATTATTATTATTAACTTCTTAAATTTGACGTGCACTTTCAAATAAAAAATGAGAACTTTGATTTTAATCATAGCCAAACATTTCTAATGTCCTGAACATAACTATTGTAAACTTAACATTGATTATTGTGTTCAAATATGGTGTATTGTAATCACAGTTAGAACAGAAATGATTAGAGTGAAGGTAGAACACAATCAGAGAAGGGAAACTAAAATGTAAGAGAAAGAAAATACACAACATGGCTTTTATTTTGGCTTTTTAGGAGACATGTCATTAATGATCTATAAATGTGTTTTTAAAGTTTCCTCTTTAATGCTTCTGTAGTGCTGACTAAATAAATTAAAAATAGACATCCTTTCACCAAAGTTTGTTAAACTGTAGCTGGGTTTCAGTTACACTGTCACATACAGAGTGCTAAGTGTGATCTTTTACAACAATAAACAGAGAAAAATGTCCTCCCTGCAGTTTTTGTGTTGCATGCTCACAGTAACTGTTCACAGAGATGGGGCTAGCTCTTAAATTAGCCACAACTTAGGCTCATTAGCTCTTCAACTTTGGCCTTGGAGCAGAAAAATAAGTCTCCACTGAGTCTCCTGACACGTCGAAGACTGATATGACAACTTTCAACTCCTTTACTATCAGTGTAGGGGATGAAATATGCAGAAAGAAACAAAAGTTTAGTACACATAGCATAACAGCGGCTACACTGCTATGCTGTCCTGACCAAACAAAGATAGGAAGAAGAGTAAGATGACTCACTGCACTGAAAACCATGTCTGCACCTTACACTAAAGTCATGACGATGTTATTCAGCGACTATCCAGTGGAAAATATCCGTCATTAACCATTTGTGTTGCTGGATTTCTTGACTACATATTGGATTTCCTGGTATCAGAGCTCGTAGAGCTGCCGTTACACCAGTGTGAAGGATTACTGCTTGGTGTCCTAATGACCCGTTAATGAGGTTAATCTAAGGCGAACCATGGGTTACAGACTTGGACAGACTTAGACAGAGGGAGACTGTTGATTAAATATTTCCGAGGACAGATTTCTTCACTAGTCTCCTCTTTATTCTGGTAAAGGATCTAAATCATTCTTGGGTTTTTAATAATCACAGCTGTCCTCGTGTCATCTCTCTTTTCCAAACATCTACTCACAGATTTTCCATTTTGCTCCTGTGCACTGTTCTTCAGTTTTGTTGTTATTTTTAATGGACAAACCAAGGCCCCAGGTGTGATGTTTTTAACAGCATCCCGAGGCTGCAGGAGGAAATGGGGCTTGAAATGTGAACTAACAGAGCAGACAACCTGAACCAATCTCTTCTCCCATTCAAATAATGATTTTAGATTTGTTCCTGCCCCCACAGCCAGATGAACGGGACAGTTTTGTCCCCACTGTTCATTATTTACACCCACACGGAGTGATGCTTGATAAACTAAGTGTGGACTCGACTCCAGGAGGCTGATGGAGCTTGATTTTTACTTTAATAAACATATTTTGAATGTGTGTAATTAAACATCTACCTTCTAGGGCTGGGTATTTCCAGCAACTTCACGATACGATACGTATACCGATACACGTAAATTGTGAACACTGACTATGCTTTAAGCAAAATTCTTGACAAGTTTAGTTTTTTCTTATAAGAAGAAAAAGAACAAGGATGAGTTTTAAGTGGTTCTACAACTTGACAGACATAAATTCAGATCCTCAGAGATGGTAGACCTAAGTTCAAATTTAGAACATATGCTTCATTATGTAGCTCGTCTTCTACCTTAAACTGTGCCACTGTTAACATTACCCAAAGTGTATTTACAACAACTGTCAAAATAATTAGGCCGTATCGATTCTGTAGAATCCATATTGATACATGTATCCCAAAGGAGTGCGATACGATATTTTGCCGCATCGATATTTTGAGCACAGGCCTACTACCTTCTGTTATTTTAAAGGAACAGTCCAACATTTCTGATCCAGCTCAGACCACCTCAGGACTGAGAATAAGCCTAACATCATTCACTAAAAGGGCTGTGCAACAGATTTAACTCATGTCGTCACATCTCACGTGCAAACCAGAACAGAAATAGATCGACAAAACAAAGCCTCTGTTTAGGTGTAGTAGAAGATAATATGAAGAAAGTAGAAGATAACATAAAAAAAACAAAGATGAAAATGAGTCACAACAACCACCACTGACCACTTAGAGTTGCTGAGAGTTTATCTGATGAATGTAGGCAAAGGCAGGCTAACACATCCCATTGAGTCCCAGTGCTTGAGCTAAAGCTAACTAGCAGTGAGAGAGCTTTGCTCCTCTCTTCCTTGTTCCTGCAGCACAGCTGTAATATCTATCTGCTTTTCATGGACCCAGGAGTGAAGAAAGACAAGAAAACAACAAAAATGTTGGAGTGTTCCTTTAAGGTAAACTACAAAACGTATAGAACAGCAGCACATTCAATCAAGTGGGTCCTTAGTCCTCTCCTCATGTTTAGCATTGCTCTCAGGCCCTGAAAGGTTGGGGCCCCTGATCCAGAGTGTGAAAATGAAAGTTTGGCACATTACCTCCACTAAAGTTAAAAATTTTTAAGCGCAATCTAAAAACTCACTCATTCAGCCTGGCTTTTATGTAGAACTTTATGATATTAATGACTAAGATAATTATTAAATCTAAGTAGCAATTCTTATTATTACATTTTTAGTTTAATATTTTGTTGTCTGTTTTATTCCATTTTTACAGTTTGCTTATATGTATTGATATAGTTCTTATCTTTTTACATTTAATCATTTTAGGTTTAATTTTCATCTTTTGACATACTTTTACTTGTTGTAAATACATTTTTAGTGTCTTACTTAGTTTTTCTTGTATCTGTTCTTATAAATTTGATCATTTTAATTAAGCTGCTGTGTTGTGCATTAGTCTCCAAATCCTCTTGACATCCTACCAACTATTCATTACAATTAAAGTGGAATACGACTTAGTAGACGGACCTCTGCTGAGTGTTTATTTGCTAATATTATCAATAGTTATGTACGTGTGTGTATATACATATGCACAAATACATGTGTGTGTGTACATATATATATATATATATATATATATATATATATAAATATATATATATATATATATATAAAAATATATATATATGTATATGTGTGTGTGTATATGTATATATATATATGTGTATATATATATATATATATATATATATATATATATATATACATACATACATATACATATACATATACATATACATAAGTATATACATAAGTATATATCTCTGATTCTGAGAACCTGTTTCTTTTAGGATAGATTTTAAGATTCTTTTACTGGTTTTTTAAAGCTCTTAATGGTCTTAGTCCTGCATATTAATCTGATCTGCTCTTACCGTATGAGCCCATCAGAGCCCTCAGGTCTTCAGGACTGTTAACAGTTCCCAAAGTTAAAACAAAAACTTACGCTGAACCATCTTTTTACTTCTATAGCCCCATTTATGGAGCAGCCTACCTGTAGACCTGAGGGCTGCACCTATATTAATGTCTTTTAAAACAAACTCAAAACCTACCTTAGCTCCTAGCTTTTACCTGAATTACCTTTTAGTGTTTTTCTTTATTCTAATTGCAGCTCACTTTTATTAATATTTAATATTATTTTTTATTTTTTCTATCTTTCCTCGTTTTATTTTTTAGTTTTTCTGTTTCTTTAACTCTATTTCAATTTATAATTTATTATTTTTTTAATTCTTTTTCTCACTTTATTTTCTGATATATTTAATTTTACACTTTAACCTAACCTCCAGTGTTTTATCATTTTTAATCCTTTAAGATGGCGTTTCCTAGGGCTGAACGATTTTAGGTAAAGATCTCCTTTCGATTTTTCTGGCAGATATTGCAATTCACGATTTTTTTTCAAATCAAACTTCAGTGCAAAATTCACTTTGTTTACAGCACAGACAACAGTAAGGAAATAAATGATGAAAAACACTTAACACATTATTCACCTTCAACAGTGATGATAAATAATCTATTTTCATTAACTTCTACTCCTAAACAGAGGCTTTGTGTTACTGCCCTGCTTAGCAGCACTTTTAACATACAGATTGTCTACAAATTTGTAAAACATTATGTGTATAATACTTGACACAACAGATCCTGAGTCAGTCAGGAGCGCTGCAAAAAACTGCTGCTTTGGCGATCACAAAATTGCATTGTCTAAAATTGCGATTTCAATCTGAAAACGATAAATTGTTCAGCCCTAGCGTTTCCTCAGTACGTACTGGGTACAGCAGTGTGCTTTATTATTGTCTTTTATTTATGATGCTTTTTATCAACACGGTGTGTGGATTGTGGTGTGTGTGGGTTTGGGTCATAAATCCTTTATTACAATTTATCTGTTTGTAAAGCACTTTGTGTGACATTTTTTTATATGAAAAGTGTTTTATAAATAGTTTGATTGATTGATTGAACAAATGTTGCTCGTTAGTCAGCCATAGTTACTGTTGTTGTTGTTGTTGTAGTATCTTGGTGTGTGCACTCTACCTCTGTCTGAGAGAGGACTGTGCATGCACTGATTCCTGTTTACACGGAGACAGATATGACATTTTCAAACTTTTGTTCGACTTTGGTTTCAAAAGTTTGCAGATTCAGGACTCCAGGCATCATTCTCATTAGTGATGGGATGAAATATCATTTGGCAATATATCGCGATACAGTACGTGACGCAGCGCATTGACTTTGAAATAAATGGATCCCGAAATAAAGACATCACCTCCGGCAATAGTGCATGTGACCAGAAGTGACAACAACAAACATTAGCCCCAACTACCTTGTCTCCAGAAAGTTGAATGATGGAGTCAAATGAGGTTGAAATTGAGGACGCTCCGCCTGGATACAAGTCATCTGTCTGGCAGTATTTTGTCTTTCTCATTAAAAAAGACAAAGACGGTGAAAACGAGCCTACTGCTTGTTAGCATACACTCTCTCTAACCTCTCTAGGGTTAGAGAGACTGTTATTGTTTGTGTTGACCTGTTAGGCCTTGTGTTTTCATGTGTGAAACTCAAACAAAAACAAATAAGTTGTAATTACACAGTAATATTTTTTCTCTTTTACTTTTTTGACATTGTATCGTGACCCGGACATATCGCGGTGCAGCGTATTGTGAGTTTAAGTGTATTGTCCCGTGCATAATTCTCATGTAAACACAACAAAAACTCTGAGTTGTTGGTGGTTTTTGTTGTCGTGTAAACGGGGCCTTATTTAGACTCAAACTGTTTAATGTGCTGCATCTTTAAGAGTCGCACAAAGACAGATAAATCCCTCTGTGTGATATAGAAGTGTAATCTGTCTGAGTCCTCCGTCTACATTTCAAAGACTGGGGGGGTCATCATCGACCACAGAGGGGGAGGGGAGGAAGTGGATGATTGTTGTGGGGGAGGGACGGAGCTGAGACCCCCTCCCTGTCATTATGTGTCCCCCACAGAGGGAATAAAGCCTGATAGACACACCACAAACCAGCTGTGCCCCACTTCCTCAGACACACATGGACCAGTGTGGACGGCCGGCACAGCTGGTACATCAGGGACACGTTAACGCTCACATCAATCATCAGGGTCTCTGTTTCCTCTGGCTGGAGAGAAAACCGGCATGTGCACAGTTTGACCTCCACGAGGACCACGCTGCAGTTTAACTCCAGTAACAGCTCGAGCACTTCAAACATTCCTCCAGTCCAAGATTCATGATGTTTCTGCAGAGACCTCGCTTAGAGACATCGTCCTGACATTCCTTTCCAAACCTGGCCTTTGCATTACCCACAATGCACCTCTCCATCACACAGCTGTGTTTAAGGGTGGTATGCTGATGCAGACTGAAGCAGAGATAATCAGCATGGCTCTTTCTCTAATATTCTCTCTTACATCATAAAAAAGGGGCTGCTGCAACTTTTGTCAATTTCCAATATCTATTAGGGGTGAGTATTAGCAAGAACCTCACATTCAAAATATTATTTAATAAATTAAGATGACGGAGCATTAAATGATCTGTGGAATCTAAAGGAAAGTTTTCTTGTCTTTGGAGTTTATTCTCTGTAATATTAATTCATTTGGTTGGTGGGTCAAAATATTTTTAACATCAGAAACAAAGTTTAAAAGAGGAGGATGTGATGAAGAGGAAAAAGGGGAGATGCAGCGTTAGCAGGAGAAACACTGGGCGGTAAAATCAGAAGGAAAAAGGTCATTTCTGAAAAGACAGATTGACGGTTAATTAGAGGTGAGTATCAGCAAGAACCTCATGATACAATATATCAAAATATCACAATACTGTGATATATATTTTGATTTTCTACAGTTAACCAAGAAAAAAATAGAGATGGTGTTTATGTAAAACACACAGTATTCCTCATAACTGAAAGTACAAATGAAGTCAAAACCATCTGATTGAAAACAACTTTTCCATTTTGTTTTTGAAATGTCTAATGCAGTGTTTTCCCTTTAACAAAGTCTTTAAATCATCCTAACCTGCAGTGCAGCTCAAACTGTAACTGAACACATGAGGAACAAAGAGCTCTGAGTTACTGACAGAACAACAGGAAGTAAAAAAATCACATATTTCTCTTGCCACTGTCTGAACCGAATAGACTGCTTGAAAAACCATGTGCATACATATTTATAAGTTGTATTTTATGTTAAATTCTGATAAACATGGCCTTTTATTTTTACAACAAAATCAATATTAAGATTTGAAATATCGATATTATTATCAGAGGTCAAAATTAGGGCTGCAGCTATCGATTCTTTTTGGAATCGATTACTCTATCAAATATTTTTGTCGATTAATCGAGTAATCGGATAACAGTTACATTGCGCTCACTGCCATTTCAAAATTAAAATCTATACTTTTATTTTTACTCTGGGCCATATCTTGCTTTTTTTTCTTTTTTTTTTTTAAAGTTTGTTTATTTTTATTCATGCTTGTCTCTTTTTGCTAAATTATTGCATTAACTACTGTACCATATTGATGATCTTATTTTGTTTACTTTATTTCTAGGACCAAATTTTATCATCCTTAGATACTAAGATAGTTTAACTAGCTAATGTACATTTCTATAACATATGAAAGCATTCCCTACACCTGCTTCCTCTACTCACTGTCAGTGTTTCCTGTTCGACTCTCTGCAATCAGATTCAATGTAAAGTTATTGGATGTGAACAACATACACATGATTCTGGGCAAGTAGCCTCTGCATTGATTTACGTTCTGAACCAGCCTTTACATGGAGCCATAATCAAAGTAGGTTATTTACTAGCCCATATCTCAGTTATTGATCACATTAGCTGCTTCTGTTGATGTATCATGAGTGTCATCCTGTTGTGTCGCTCTGACGCACAGACCGGATGTTTACTGTTGACGTGCTGCAGCAGTGACGACGTGTTATCATGCAGACATCAGACACAATGCACTGTGTTTTTCTTCTTGTAGTGACCACACACTTGGGACACTCTCTGCCATTTCTTCTGTGGACTCTCTCCTTTCTGTCCCTCTCTTTTCTCTTCCTTCATGATTTTACAAGGTGTCAAACACCGTGCACTGTATAGTAGTCCAGATTAGGGTTGTAACGGTTACCGGTAAAATGGTAAACCGCAGTAAAATTTCCCACGATAATCGTTACCGTGTCCAATTAAAATTACCGTTATATCGTGTTTGATCACCACACTGCCTCAGTAACGCACGGTGATGCTGCTCTTCGACTGGAAAAGCCTGAACTATGTATCTGTCCTCGATTAAGGAGCCTCCCGCAAGGTGCACATGCTCAGTTTGTATTTTCTGGCATCTGAGTCTGACACATTTATTGACAAAAAAGACAAAAGAACTGTTATGAATATAACAATAAAGGGGTTAAATGACTTCAATTCTGTGTAAAAGTACTATTTGAACATTTTGAGCACACTGCAACAATACTGAGATAATAATGATAACCGTGATAATTTTGGTCACAATAACCGTGATACAAAATTTTTATATCGTTACATCCCTAGTCCAGATATATATTTTATATGCATAATTATATATTAAACGAGGCTTCGAGGCTCACAATTTGGCCCAAGGATATTTTGTAATAGAATAATCGAGATTAGGAATTGTTTCAGCTCTAGTCAAAATATCGTGATATGTTGCTGTATTGATATTTTTTCACACCTCTAATATTTATACTGATACTTTATGGCAACTGCAAAAATTTTACATGTAATTAAAACTGGCCTGGACACCTTTGTGTGGTGAGGCAGGTAGTGCACCTGCCACACCACACAAAGGTGTCTGATTCAAACCCCATTCTGGCCTTTCATGCATGCATGGGTTCTCTATGGGCTTCCTCCCAAAGACCAAAAACATGCTCACTGTGGTAAACTGTTGAATCCAAATTGCTCCTTGGTATGAGTGTGGGCTTTGTCTGTCTCTCTTTGTGGCCCTGTGATTGGCTGGGGACCGGTTCAGGGAGTACCCCAATAGGATAGACAGCCAGGGCTGACAGATTTATTGTCTTTGGATTGAAATCACAGTTTCAGACAACGTAATCATGTGATCCTTCCAGGATCTCCTTATACGTCTTTTTTTTTTTACAGACAAGAAGGTTTTTCAGTTCATACCTTTACATGTCAGATTTGACAGGTCAGTGTGATCAGCTGAAAAAGGACATGTCACACTAACATCAGGTGGCACCTCTGATGAAGACGAAAGAAACACGTAAAGCTGTGAACGAATAAACCTTCAGGTCTGTTAAAAAACAAGACCATAATATCATCAACATAGACATATAAACCTAATCAGACCATGACCTCTGTTGTGTCAACTACCTGTCAACTAATAGATGTATACAGTTTGTAGGACTTATAATAATATATACACACAGTACGTAGGACTTATAATAATATATGTATACAATACGTAGAACTTATAATAATATATGTATACAGTATGTAGGACTTATAATATATGTATACATAGTGTAGGAGGAGTAACAGAAAGATCGAGGATGGGAAGAGCCAGTCTGTAACCATATTTTTATTTTAATTCACCTTTATTTTTATTCCTATTATTTTGATTTTTCTGCATTATGTCCATATCTACACATATACATGTAGAAAGAGTTATACTACACTGCTAATGGAATGCTAATTACCTTGAGGGAGTTTTCCATAGGGAAAAAAAGTTCTGATAAAGTTCTTACTAATCTAATGTATTTTTAAAAATATCAGTATATCATGCCCATACAGTGTTCTGCTGGACTTCCTCCTGGTTTGGTGGTCGAGGGTTTGTCCACTGTGTATTCGTTGCTGTTTCATTCCTGTTGATGCCTGCAGTGTGAGCTCCACAGCTTTTTGATTATGGATCAATACACTGGACCTACATCCAACCATCTCTCCACCTCTCATCCATCCATCTCTCCACCTCTCATCCATCCGACTGATTTCAGCAAAATGACTTCACATGACCACGCCCCCTCCGATGACGTCACTACAATGGTGGCTCCTGGGGTTGTTGACAAACTTTCTCATGCGAGGGTAAATCTCCCAAAAATAAAGACATCCCTCGTTGCAGATGCGGCGCAACATGACCCGATTTTCCCAAAATGCACCTGCTCTGTGCAGCGCGGGACAGGTGCATATGACGTCACTCACATTTTTGTTTGAGCTGTGGAGGTCACTGCGGCTGACGGGGTGATTTTAGCTTGTTTGCAGCTTGTGGGGAGATTTGCTCCTTTTCCATCTGATGTCAAAGTTAGAAAGTGAGATCAGACACGCAGAGGAGGTCACTGCGCAGACTCACGCAGAAACAGGTGACAGACGTCGTTAACAACCACGAATAAATGGGAGAATTATATGAGAGGAAACGCGTCCTAACATCTGTGACAGCTGCTGTGCCTGCAGCTGCCAGCAGCCTCTGACTGTCTGCTGCAACGACCCAAGCCAACAACACAGCCCAGAGCAAAAGGGTGAAGCACAAACCAAACCCCAGTCAAAAATACGGTGATTTAACTTGGCCTCATTCAACGGCCAACATCCACTCCGGCCACAGACACAGCACAATAATTAATACTTTTACAAAACAGCTAATTCATTGCAACAATATGTAGTGAGTTTTTTAAGAACTTTTAACATCAATATTTAACATATTCTTTCTCTTGGAGCTGTTTTTCCAGCCACATCCTGCCGTTGAGGGCGGCGTCGGGCTACTACTCCTACCCTAACAAAGCACTACCACTTCTCTGAGATAACGCCATTTTAATGATCTTAAAGTGAATTCATGTGATAAAAATGTTAGCCGAATAAATTCGTGGAACATGAGGATTGGAAATCTGTGAGTATAGATTTAAAAAATCACATTTTTACTCATTAGAAAGCGTGATTACTTAAAACGCTGATAATGTGAATGTGATCTGGTATAGCCTGCTGTTAAAGCAAAGGCACGTCCATATGAAGTAACGCCGCCTTGCAGCGGGTGAACTTGAACGCAGAGGGATGAGGACTGTTTCCATGACCACAGCTCAGCAGATAACAGCTTTAGCTCCGTCTATCAAACATTAATTCTTACCTGGGTTTGGGGTTATGGTCGCCGGGAGCGGGCTGCTGCGGTTGCCATTTTAAAGCAGTTTACTCTTCTTCCAAAAATCACACCGATGCCCTAAAAGTAAATATTCCTTCTGGGTGAATAAATCCAGAGTGGGGATAAAATCCGGTCCTCGGTTCGGTCGGTGTTCCTCTCGTCCGGACGGTAGAACCGGACCTCCGCCTCTGCTCACGGACAAACAAAGCAGCCCGCTGTAGCGGCGGCCCCAGCGGCTCTGGGACCCGGCGGTCTCGCGCGGGGATGTCGGCTTTGCGTCAGCCTCTCCACGCAGCGGCGAGACGTCGGCACGCGCATATGAGTACGGTCAGTGTCCGGTTGGATTTTCAAAATAAAATCAGAAAATTCTGTTTGGGAGCCCGTTATTATTTACAACCGGCAGCTTATGTCACATGCTGCGATATTTCTATATCAAGTTTTACATTTTCTTATTATAATTTAAGACAAAAATCTGGGGAAAACACACACATAAATGTAATTCCTCATAATTCGTGTCCACCTTCCAGAAGCAAATAGATAAATATCAGACAAAAATATAAATAATATAGGAAATAGTATTTTTTTATTTAATATTCAATATTTATAATTAAATGATAAAAAATTATACACATATATAAAAATAATACACTACTAATAAAATAATATTTTACTTAATTTTTGTCTTTATATCCTATGCAGTCTTGAAATCTTTCTAGTCTTTAGTCCGTAATTTGTTCATGTTTTTAACTATTATTCAGTTGTTGCCATATCCCATCTAGAGGAGCATATTTTCAATTTAATGTAGCGTTGCAAACTCTATTTTGAAAAACATGTAATCCCAAATTTGGCTGATATATCTCTTAATAACAATAGGTCATTAAAGCCCATCCCTCTTTCACAGCTATTGTACATTCTGAAGAATATCTAAAATATTGTTTTATTTACACATAAATAATATAAAGATATTACTGTTTTTTTAATATAAATACACACGTCATTTTGGACAGAAGTGTCTGTTAAATGACATTGTCACATTAAAACGTATCATTTATCTTAAGAGAAGAACATTTTAGAACAGATTGTAGATTAATAACCACTGAGACCACCAACCAGGATGTCTTTACAGGTCACGGGGGGCGGGAGCTAATATTTGGCAAGAGGTAGGTACACTCTAAAAGCCAATCACAGGGCTACATAGAGAGATGAACAACCATTCACATTCACATCTATACCTCATGGCAACTGTCACCACTTAACCGTGGGAGCATGTTTTGGTCAGTGGGAGGAAGCTGGAGTATCCGGAGAGAACCTACGCAGACAAGAGGAGAACAAGTGCACCACACAGAAAGAAGTGACACACGGTAAGAAACAGCTTCCTTTTTACAGTGAGGCTCGTGCTGCCTGCACCGCCATGTTTCCCATTTCCTTTAATATTAAACAATCAAACAGTCCACGACAAAAAAGATCTATGTTACATTTTGAAGCCTGATATTTAAAAAAAAAATAGTATAACAACATTAAAAAATGTTTCCTAACAATATTTAAAAAGTATAAAAGGAAATATAAATAAACTCACATTTATTGATAGAGGTCTGAGGCTTGGACTTAAACATTTTTAATGTAAAATTAAATCATTAGTTGCCCCAAAACAAAAAAAGCCCTCCATATTCTTCTTCTTTCTGCTATCTAAAAGTACATTACAACTTTTTAACATAATAATAAAGTCCTGTACCAAAAGAGAAACAGGGTTAAAGTACTTCCGGTGATTCTGTCCACCTTGACAGAGCTTCATTAAAGCAGTAAAAAGAGAGCAGACAGCGCCACCAGGAGGATGAAACCTGAATTACACACAGTAAAACATAACGGAGGAGTGTCAGGGTCAGGCAGTAAAATCTAATTAAAGAGGGCGTTTTTAATAACAGATCTGAGAGTGGAGCTGTTTTGATAAGAATGATGAAACTCAAATATCTTTCTCCTGCCTGACCTCAATAACACAGAGTTTGTTTATATAACCTTATTTTACTCTGGGGAAGATCCGACACAGG
This sequence comes from Scarus forsteni, assembly GCA_036419115.1. Taxonomy (NCBI): domain Eukaryota; kingdom Metazoa; phylum Chordata; class Actinopteri; order Labriformes; family Labridae; genus Scarus; species Scarus forsteni. Next base: position 3,235,355 of record JAZDUH010000092.1, on the reverse strand, counting down.
TCTCTAATGTGGTTAAAAAAGAATTTAAAAAAATAAAAATGTGGTTTGATGTGAAAACTGTCACTTAATCTGGATAAAACAAATTGTATGATATTTAATAAAAGAGGTAAAGACACTGAGGCTTCAGTTAGTTTAGATCAGGGGTAGACAACCTGCGGCTCTTTTGCCCCTCTCCAGTGTCTCTCTGGACTCAGAGGTCAGAAGAGCAAAAAACGTCTTCTTTGACTTGCATTAAACTCTAATTCATTCATGTTATTTTTTCATGTTTTAGCATCATCTGCCTTTTTTCTTTTAATGACAATTCCTTGGTTTTTACATCGTGAACTTTGCGTCATGTGTGCACCTCCCATGACCTCTGCGTGACCTGCAGCAGGTCGGAGAGAGAGCAGGACGCTGCTACATCTTTAGCTGTGAGCTCACTTGATGTTCATTTTAAGTTCTGATGAAGATGTTTTGATGAACTCTCAGACTTTTAACTGCTGCTGTGAAGGGATTTAAACTTTTTAAACAGAGGCATGTCGGCGTTAAAGCTTTGGAAAAGAGGAGAGACACGGGGAGACGATAATTCAGCACGACTGTTGTTGAAGCGATGGATTTTTACACAAAGATGTCAGGTGGATGTTTTTTATTAACATTTCTGTGTTATGATTGCAGTCAGTCTCTCCCCCTCACATTATCTCTCATTCACTAACTACAGACTCAGGTGTGTGAGTAACTGTGTTATATATATATATATATATATATATATATATATATATATATATATATATATATATATATATATATATATATATATATATGTATATATGACAATTTTTTAATGACACATCAAAATTGGCATGAAACTAAACATTGAGTAATTATGTGGGATAAGCTTCTAAAACACTGATGAGATGCCAAAAAGCACCTCAAGAATTCCAAGATTACTTCATGATTATGATAAAATTGTGCATAATAATGATCAGAGTGCAGGAAAGAAATGATTTTAATTTAAAATGTGAGGGTAAGACCTTCTGACCCCATCTCACCTGATGATGTCAAATAAATATTTATGACTCTCCACTGCAAGTAAAACCTGATCCTGTAGAAAAAAAAAACAGAGCAACAACAATAACAAAATAAAAAATGAAAATAACAGTGTTAACAGGGCTAATATTAATAGATGGTTATTTTTGTTGACAAACCTGAAAATCAAAGTAAACACACCATTGTTGTCATTTTAGTTCTAAATGAATTACTGCAAAATAATATGGTATAACACTAATGTCAAGTTAAAGCAACAAAAGTACATGGTCCATTAAAGAGCAGTCATGTCAGGTGGTAAAGCAGTTTGCTTACAGATCTAATGTCATTATAATGTAGAATCAGCAGGTGCTGTCGTCATTTTAAGGTTCAAATGTGTTTGTGGCTCCAGACAGATTTTTTTGGTGGGCGTGACGGTAAAAAAAGCTTTTTTGATTGAAAAGGTTGCCGACCCCTGGTACAGATGGTTACATAAGATAAAGGATTCATTAGATAATAAAACATTTTTTAATTTATACAGTTCTATGATTGTTCCTTATCTGACCTACTGTGTTGAAGTTTGGGGAAGTGCCTGAAAAACATATACAAAATCTATTTTTTTTTTTTAAAGAGTTATTTAATTAATTACTATAAAACAATATAGAGAGCCAACCAACTCATTATTCCTTTAGTTGTAAGTGTTGAAATTTTATGATTTAGTAGATTATTGTATTTTGCAATTTTTGTTTTAAAGCACATAAAATATTATTACTCATTAATCTTCAGAAAAGATTTGAAAAAGAGAAAGTAATTATAATTAAAGAGAAATAGAGATTTAAAAAAATGTAGGACACAAATGATGGGTTGTTGTGTTTCTGTTAAAGGGGTTAATTTATGGATTAATCTAACCAAAGACATCAAACAATCCATATCAACATTTACATTTAAAAGAACATTAAAGGGCAGTCTGTTCTTTTTTTTAATATTTCTTTATTTTCATTTATTTGTGTTTATTTTTATTATTTTATTTCTAATTTAAAACACAATTAGAACTTTAACCCTTTTAAGTGAAATAACATTAAAGAGCTCATTTTTCAGTACAAACTGGGCATCAGGTCATTAATGCTGTCAGACTGATGTAATAAAAGTTCTATGACAAAACAGACAAAACAATCACTGAAAAAGAAATTAAACTCAAACAGAACTTTAAACTAATCAAACTTAGAGAACAGAACTAAAGGATACAACGGCACCTGAAGCATAAACTATTCACATATTACTCCAGATTTTTTCGTGCTCTATTTATCATTTATGCTGCTCTTAGAAGCAAAGCTTGTCTCAAATGTTACAAAAGACCACATCACATTGTTAACACTTCAATATTTCCTTTGTGAATTGACTCTTGGCTGCTCCTGAATTCAAACAAGAGAAGAAGAAACTGCTTTTTCTGTGCTACATTTTTTTAATTGAAATAAAATAAAATACACTATACTGCCAAAAGTCTTCACTCACCCATCCAAATAGTCAGAATCAGGTGTTCCAGTCTCTTCCATGTCCACAGGTGTATAAAATCATCACCTAGGCATGCAGACTGCTTTTACAAACATTAGTGAAAGAATGGGTCACTCTCAGGAGCTCAGTGAATTCCAGCGTGGAACTGTGATAGGATGCCACCTGAGCAACAAATCCAGTGGTGACATTTCCTCACTCCTAAATATTCCACAGTCAACTGTCAGCTGGATTATAAGAACGTGGAAGTGTTTGGGAACCACAGCAACTCAGCCACCAAGTGGTAGGCCACGTAAACTGACGGAGCGGGTCAGCGGATGCTGAGGCGCATAGTGAGAAGAGGTCGCCAACTTTCTGCAGAGTCAATCTCACAGACCTCCAAACTTCATGTGGCCTTCAGATTAGCTCAAGAACAGTGCAGAGAGCTTCATGGATGGGTTTCATGGCCGAGCAGCTGCATCCAAGCCTCACATCACCAAGTGCAATGCAAAGCGGATGCAGTGGTGTAAAGCACGCCACTGGACTCTAGAGCAGTGGAGACGCTGCTTCTGAGTGACCAATCACGCTTCTCCATCTGACAATCTGATGGACCAGTCTGGGTTTGGAGGTTGCCAGGAGAACCATACTTGTGGGACTGCATTGTGCCAAGTGTAAAGTTTGGTGGAGCGGGGATTACGGTGTGGGGTGTTTTTCAGGAGCTGGGCTTGGCCCCTTAGTTCCAGTCAAAGGAACTCTGAATGCTTCAGCACACCAAGACATTTTGGACAATTCCATGCTCCAACTTTGTGGGAACAGTTTGGAGCTGGCCCCTTCCTCTTCCAACATGACTGTGCACCAGAGCACAAAGCAGGTCCATAAAGACATGGAGGACAGAGTCTGCTGTGGATCAACTTGACTGGCCTGCACAGAGTCCTGACCTCAACCCCATAGAACACCTTTGGGATGAATTAGAGCAGAGACTGAGAGCCAGGCCTTCTGGTCCAACATCAGTGTGTGAGCTCACAAATGCTCTTCTGGAAGAATGGTCAAAAATTCCCATAAACACTCCTAAACCTTGTGGACAGCCTTCCCAGAAGAGTTGAAGCTGTTATAGCTGCAAAGGGTGGACCCACGTCAGATTGAACCCTATGGATTAGGAATGGGATGGCACTTAAGTTCATATGAGAGTCAAGACAGGTGAGTGAATACTTTTGGTAATATAGTGTATCTTTGTAGATCCACACAAACAAACTTCAATAAAATGCTGCTCTTAATGGTTGGAATGAAAAACAATCTGTCTGGATATACTTGCTCTGAGCTTCCAAACAAACTGAGTGTGACCACTTGGAGGCACCGATGAACTAATGAGCTTGGGAGAGTAAAGAGCCCCATTTTGCTTTATCTTTCATGGTACAGCTCTTCTATGCACGAGACAAAAAGACTGAAACATAAGAACTTCTCCCTCTCCCCAAGTTAATAGCACTAACAGGTGCCTAAAACATCCTAAAGTACTTACTAGTGTGGTTTCCTACCATTGTTTTGTCATCAGCTGAAGCCCAGCAGCAATGAATAACTATAGAATTGAATGTAGAGTTGTTGACAACATGGCAGAGAGCAGTGTTGATGTGACTGGCAGGAGCAGTGGGAGCTCGGACGTGATAACAACAGGAAGTGAATTGACAGGAAGTAAAGTCACTTCCTGTTGTACAAATAATGGCAGCTAATGCCGGTTAGCCGGTGGTCATCATGATTACTCAGTTTTACTTAGCGAAATATGCTCTTGTCTTAAGTTTACGTCGTAGGGAGTGTCTTTGAAGAGGGACCTGTCACATATCAGTGTTAAATGATTCATCTGTGTGGTATAATTAAACGTGAAATAATAATCTTAAGGTAGTTAAGCTAATGGCTAATGGCTTCCACAGTTAACGGCTAACAAGGGCAAACTGGCCATTAGCCATTGGCTGCAGTGGCTAACAACAGTTAGCCGCTACAGCTAACAGCCATTCTGTTGTTTGCCCTTGTAAGCTGAAGCAGCTAATGGTTGTGATGTTTGCTACATCATAGCAGCACTGCTTGAAGTTGATTAGTCTGTGATGAGTATGATGAGCCAAATGATCGTCCAATCACAAGCTGATGTTGTTTTTAAAGGTTCTGCATGCAACAGGATGCAAAGTTAATTTTCATCATAAAGGAAATAACAAAGAAAACAAAACAAGATTAATGTCTTTATTCTCTTGCTGTCGACAAACACAGTTTAATAAAATTTGATTCAGCTCTAAGTCTGAAAATGTTAGTCAGTAGAAGAAGAAAAGGATTGCTTCAAAAGCCACAAAAAGAAAACAGAACAGAAACAAATCAAAATAAGTCTGTTTTTCATTATTAAACCTCTAAAGTGCTCTAACACATGATTGTACAAATCAATCAAGACCTGATTATTGTAAGGCTTCAGTTACACGTTAAACGGGGTGGATTATGGGAAACTAAAATCTAACACCAAACACAAGTGTGATGTTTCTTCAGCTGATGGATGGTTGTTCTTAACAGGACGATCCCTTACTGCTCCTGTGAATGATTAATGTGAACCAGTGTCTAAAATATAATTAAAAGTCTTAAATGATCTGTGATTTATATGATTCATAAACAATATGAAAATGAACAGTCCTTAATGAGACACACAGCTGCTCAGTGCAGATTCTTCAATCATCATGATGAGTTTGTACCTTAGTAAGTGGCTGAGGAGGGCAAACTAAAGTCCAAATAAATGACTGATTCATGAAGATGCTGGTTTGTGGCTTGTTAGCATTGCAACTCAAGCAGTGGCATGTAACACTGGGAGGGGCCACAGTCTGTTCTGTAGTGGAAACATCCAATCTGTGTGCAGTCAGACCAAACTGAACAGATACAACAAACAGAAAAACACTATTACTGATTACCGTAAATCCTCATTTATAGGCCGGGATTCATATCGTGGTCGCCCTCCTTTTATTGGCCGGGGCCGCCAACGTCACAAAGCAACAGTGCAATAGCAACTGGTACGTGACCACTATGTACCTGTTATTTTACCTTTTCACTGTGACAAAATGATACAAAAATAAATACTGTTTTGTGATCTAAACATAACAAAGTAAACTGAGAGATGCTGCTCTTTGTATTAAGAAATGCCTCGGTGCAATAGCCTATAATTAAAACAGTCTGTTTGTAGGGTTCATTCTCTAAGATATTGGCCGATGCTTTTATTGCGGTCCATTGCATCCTCTTTGGCTGTTGTTTGATATTTTATGCTGCAAAAACTGAAAATAAATGTTTATGTATTTGGATATTATAATTATTACTACCATATTTTTTATGTTTTTTAATAAAATTTACTTTATTTTATTTTATTATTATGATTTTTTTTTTATTTTTTGGTATGTAATATAATGTATATTTGATGTACATTTGCATTATAGGCAGAAATATTGATGTATGTAATATGTTTTGTACCCTTTGTTTCCACCTCTGACCTTGTCTCAGATGATGTTCCAGGTTTAATTGGAAAAAAAATGTAAATAAAAGGTTTAAAAAAACAACTGAAAATAAAGCCCATGTAGACAATTTGGTTCTCTTTTTCAACAATATGAGCTTTAAGATGTTTTTTCATTTTAAAGAGAGGGAAGTTCAGTTTCTTAAGAAGACTGGCCTTTGTAAATGTATTTGTCAGACTTTGCACTTTGAATATTGTTAAAGGAACACGTCAGTGTTAACCAGACCTAAGAAAGCTAATTTCTAGTTTTGTACGAGTCTTTGCCTCAAGAGAAAGAATTAATTATCATGTAGACTGATAAATAAGTTAAAATTTAAATATTTTAGCAGAAAACACAACAAACGTCAAAACTTAAATAATTTTATACAGGCCCCCATGCCTAATGCCTTTTAATAAAGTGGGAACAAAAGTGTTTTTATTTTTATGAACAGCACATTGATCACCAATATTTAGAGTCTTTAATAGACCAAAGGGTGATGGTTATGATATATTAATATGTAATATATATTGATATGTGATATTGTGTGATTTGCTTTGGATGAAAAGATGAGCTATCGACATGGCTCAGATAGAGTTTGAAAAATAAAGGCCTGGTTCTGAATTAAGAGCCTCCTTCTTATAGAGGCCTGCTGCACAAATCAGATTGCCCAAATTTCTTAAGGCCCTGGCTATTTTTTTTTTTAAGTATATTTTTGGGCATTTTGTGCCTTTATTGATAGGAGAGAGACAGTGGATAGGCTTGTGAAAGGGGGAGAGAGAGTAGGGGAAGACACTCTGCAAACTGGTCACAGGTGGGATTCGAACCTGGACCAGCAGAAGCATGTACATGGGGTGCTAACCACTACGCCAAACCAGCACCCCAAGGCCCTGGCTTTTAAAGGGTTTACGGTAGATTGTAGGGATCATAGTTTAAAGAATTTTCTTCATGCTCAAAATGTTCCTGCAAACATATCTACAGAAGTCATTAACCCTATAAAGCCAATTGTATCATATTGGATACATACTTTTATAATACCTCTCTCTACTCAATATGATCAACAAATTACAAAAAAAACATCTGAATACAATCAGATAAATGATAAAAATGTCCTCAATGGATTATCAGTTGCCAAAAACACCTAATGTATCAAATGAGATATGAAAAATCTATCTGGTGATTTTTATGGACATTTAGATTTTTATGGATTTTAGCAGAAAGTGAAACAAACTTTTCAGCTCCAAGAAAATCAGAATGTTCTGGTTATAATCTATGGTTTGGGCCTTAAGGATTTTCAAAAAATTCTTTTTTAATGTTTATTTCTTAAAATCATTAATGAAAGGTCAAGTTCATTAAGCCTCATAATCAGATGTTTTGAAAATGTAATATTTTAGGAACAGCTGAGGTAAGTTTTCTCTAGAACATTTTGAGGGATTTCTGTAAAAACTCCTCAAACCTGAACTCTGACACTTCAAACTGATGTGAAGCTGAGAGTTGAAGATCAGACTCTTGGAGCCTGACGAGTGTGTTTGTGAATGTAATCTGGTGAACAAATGTTTCAAGATCTCTACGTTGTTATTTTTTAAAACTTAACCCAAATGTTAACGCCGTCTCAAGGATGATATGCTTTGATTTTGTAGATCATAGGTTAAATTACAGGAAAGCAATACTTGCACTAATGTAACTGTGACGCAAACAAGACCTGAATAAAAAAAAAAGGTTTTGATGATAAAAAACAAAAGAAACACAAAAAACACTTACACACACATAAACAGCTCACTCCTTTTTTGTACCTTTTATTTTTCTACTTTATTTCTTTTCTGTTTTATGTTATGTAATTTGTCCTGTTATATGTCTTAGTCTCTGTCTGTGCTGTTTGTTTGTTTTTACTAAAAAATAAAATAAAATAAAAAAAGACCTAGCTAGATTTTGGACCACAAAGGTTCAGCAGTTCTTGTCTCATGTTCACTGTTTGCCCTCCTGAGCCACTATAGAGCAGATGTATACGTCTCATAATGATAAGTTAGAGTGCAGCCTGGTAACTTCTTTCTCCTGAAATACTGACAAAACTTCTGCAACTTCTGTAAAACTTTCATTCACAGACACGCAGACAACATTTAGGCACAAGCACAATTTGTTCTAAACATTTTCTTTCTCCCTTATCCAGTCCTCATGTTTGAAAGCATTTCTCAAAATTCTCTGCCCTTATTGCTGGCAGTTAAAACATCAACACACATGTTAAAAACATTCTCTTAATCACAAGTGTTCCAGATAAACAAACTAAAATGAAACAAACCCATCATGTAACTGTGAGCAGCTTTTGATTTTCAGCATCATATCCTGTAAAACAAAATATTAACCTGCTTATATCTTATCATTGGCTGTTTTCATGGCCTCTATTCAATATAATTCAGTATAATTATGACTTTTAATCCTTTAAAACACAGCTTGACCATACAGCTGCTGTTAACACATTTAATAATAACATCACATCATTGCTGTGGAGCACAAACCTCTTATTTCATCTCTGCTTCTTTTCAGGACATGATGGAAAAGAAACACTCGAGTAATTCATGAATACATGCTGTATTTTACTGTTTGAAATAGATTATTTTAATCCAAATATGTCAAACCTACTCACCAACACAGAAGTTGACCAACAGCATGATTTTATGAAATTTAAAAAAATAGTGGTTTTGGCCCAACAGCAAAGATATGTTAGAAAAATTGTTAAATAAAAGGGCATTTTAACAAAAGAACTTTAGTAATGAATCTCGTAGTTATGATTGTTTTGACTTTGATTGTGTTTAAATATGACATTAAATGTTAAATAAAATCAGAATCCTCTCTTCTCCCTAACATCCTGTACATGGTACAATAAGAAGATGAGGTTTTAGTAAATATAAACTTTTATGACGTTATAGAATATCGTCCACACTAACAACACATTTATCAGGACAATAAAAGACAACATATCAAAATGTTACAATCTTAATCTGAGTTCTTGCTGCTTGTTTTTGTGTCTGGTGTCAAACCCAGAGAGAGACAAACCTCGAGTTGTCCTCACCATGTCCTTCAAGTTTGTTTTTGTTCTTTCTGCTCCACAGTGTCCTCTCGAGTCCATGAATCTGCTCAGGTTGTCCTCAGTCTGTATTTTGTCATTGGGTGCTCATCATGTCCTCACAGTGTCTCCACAAAGTGTCCCACACTGTCCTTCACATGTCTGTGTCCTCAGAAATCCACAATAACACAAGTGTGTCTGCAGATGGTAAAAAGAGTTTGGGTCCTCTTGTCCTCATCGTCCCCAGGGCAGACTGAGACCATACTCAAACTCAGCATTGTCTTCACAGTGTCCTCCTGTCCTCACAAATAGCCCTCTTCCATTAGCCCTACTCTACTCTACTCTACTCTACTCGCCTTGTGCTGCTTTTCCATTAGCCCCAGTCACCTGCCCAACGGGGTGCAGTGTCGCTGTAAACAGCTGAGCAGCTCTGCAGTGACGTCATTTCAAGCACGACACAACAATCTGTGGCTTTTTGTCACAAACAGTAAAAAAGGAAAGCAGAAGAAGGCTGCAGGTGGTAAGAAGAAATACCCCTTGAGAAGCACAGGAGAGTTTTGGAAGCTATACAACAGAATGAAGCCGAGGACGAGAGCAATCCAGCTGCAAAGAAAAGACAGATGAGGGTAAGCTAATGGTAGCTACTGCTAGCATGCTAGGTCATCGCGCTCATGACTCATCGATGACGACATTGTCTGACCAATCAGAAGCCGGCAGTCGGTGATGTCATCTTTTAGTATGGACTCAGCTCGCTTGGAACCAGAGTGGAGTAGATACTAAAACTAGCTTGTTTTAGGAGGTACCAGGCTAGTGGAAACACGCTGCTAATCGAGTAGAGCCGAGTAGAGTAGGGCCAAGGCATGCTAGTGGAAAAGGGCCATAAGAGTATTTGTTTTGTCCCCAAATATCCACAGTTTATCCTTTATTGTTGCTTAAGTGTCTTAAAGTCTTAACAATGTCTTTTGTCCGTTCATAGCAGGTGTACATTAGTGTTTAAGTGTCAGTGTCCTCAGAATAGAAAGCCTTAAAGTGTCCTCAGTGTCCTGTTGCCTTAAATATACATTTTTTCCACTCATTTGTGACCTTTTGCCATGCTTTAATGAACTTAATGTGTCCTTATTTTTCTTCATGATGCACTAGCCTGAAAAGTGTCTTATGTGGTGTTTATGGAGCTCTGATTTAAGCCTTAAATGAACAGTTTTCATTGTGTTTCCATCTCCTGTTTACATAGAACGGTGCTTGGACAGCGTGAATTTGTAAACTTTGAAACCAGGGTCCACAGTGGAAAGATTTGAGAATGTTTTGGCTCCATGTAGACGAGATACAGACGTCACTGCAGTACTCTTTCACAGACCAGGAACAACAACAGCTTCATGGTCTACAGAGTAACATGTGAGCTGCTTACCGTGCTCGCTTTGTTATCCAGACAAAACTATCCACACAGACTTGTTGTCCAGAAAAGAAAACTCTGCGTCTTTGTGTTTACAATCACCATCAAGTTTTTCTTCTTCATATGTGTGTTGTAGCAGAGCTGTTTCTCTGCAAACCTGCATCGCCATCTACTGGACTTGCATGCACACTACAGCGAGTCCATTTGTTTCATCTGAACGGATCGAGTTTGAATACGCAAATGAAAACCTTTCCATTTCAGGTGCGCCTACATGAATGCACTCGATACGCATCAAAATGCTGTAAAACACATGGCAGACCTCTAGGGGCGCTGTAACGATATGATGGAAACAAGCGGAAACAGACAAAAAAACAGTGGGCATGTGCACTTGCAGCTACAGTTGTAAACAGAGATTGTGATAAATTTGTCATAAAGTGCTGTAATGTGTCCTCGATAATTGTTTGTTCAACTCGGTGGTGATTGAGAAGAAGGAGATTTTGCTGCAACAGGGATAGTAGGGTCACTAGCTTCATCAGCACATATGCTACACCGTACGCCGTCATTGTTGTTGTCATTGCCGCGTGTGGTGCATGCGTGTCAATGAAGATATGAAACTATGACGTAAGTGTATCTGAAAACTTACGGAGAGCCAATAATCACAGAGCTGTGTGTACGGCATTTTAAAATCTTTACACTCTGGAACCTGGTTTCAAAAATGATCGTTTACAGACCCCCAAAACGCCGTCTTTGTATGGATGATACGCAGATTCAGCAGAAAACTTATGTGTTTAGACCTTGGTTTGTCTTCCTGTGGACGGGGCCTTAGTGTGTCTCCAGTGTTTGTGTTAAGAGTGTACCTGTGCATGTTTCCAGTGTGTTTGTCCTATATCGTGTTGGTATGTACTCATCTGTCCACAGTGAGTCCTCATTAGTCTTGAGTTTGTCTTCACAGTGACCTCGGCTTGTCCTCAGTATATGTTTGTTAAAAGTGTCCTCAGTGTCCTCAGATTGTCCTCACAGTGTCTCTCTTCACATAAACATGGACAGCCTTGTCCTCAGTTTCTGTCTCTCATGAGGGACAGGAGCTCTGTCTCTACACCTCCTTCTCATCTTTCCCCTGAAACGACGTCCGTCTTAAGTTCTCCTTCACTTTGACGAACTCTGGAGCTCGGAGGTTCTCCTGCTGCTCCATCTGCTGCTGCCTCTCCAGCTGTGACAGAGCAGAGGGACGGTTAGGCCAGACATGGACACCTAAAGACACTTTACAGTGTTTAGTTAGAAGTTTAAACTTCAGTGTTTTAACCAGCACAGTGTCAGTGTGGTTGACTAATTATTTTCATCAACAACCTTTTTCCAACAACTAAAACTGGACAGTAACTTATAAAAGCAAGAGCACATAGACAAAAATAAATGAACTGACATTTTGATCAACATATTAAAACAAGACTTTGACAGAGGCTGTTTGAAATCGTTCTGAGCAGTTAAGTTCATCCACTATATAGTGCACTACAAAATACCCACAATGCACAGCAAAAGTGCGGGCACGATATACCCTATATTGTACTCCCATAAACCACAATGCAATGTGTTCGTTTTTCCAGAAGAAGAAGAGAAGGAAGGCCGTTAGGCGCTGCTTTCATTCATAAATGTAAAAAAAAAAACGTTTTAGTATCTTTAATATTAAAAATATTTTTATGGCAGATATATGGAGCTGTCCATCTGGCTTGTCAGGTTAACCATGATCCAGTTAGAAAGAAACTTAGCAGAAACAGATCCTGTTCCTTAGTTTTTAAGAGTAAATGGAGTGAGTGAGACGTTCAGCTCACACCGGCAGTTTGAAAGCTCTGACTTGATGGAAACACGACTGCCATCATGGCGGTAAAACTCATCCGTCATTTGCGTTAGCTGCTCATAGGTACATGCTAACAGGTAACTACACCCACATGACATGGAAACATTCTGTTATGGTCAGCCTGTGTTACCTCCTCCAGCTTCTTGTGTCTCTTGAGCAGCTCGGCCTCTAAAGGAGAAATCTTCCTGCGAGCTTCATCTTCCTGTTTCCTCTGTTTGATCATCAGATCTCTTTTCCTCGACTCCAGGACTCTCTGCAGCTCCGGCTTCGTCTCCACCATACTTGACCCGTTACTGAAACAGAACAGATGATTATGAGTTATAAATTATCGACAGAAGTCTACACACAAGAGGAAAAGTCCTGTCCTCTAACCCACGGTGAATGTTTTTGTTAAACTTTGAGCTGTAATCCTCCTAAATCTTTATTAAGCTCCACTGAATTACGATTTAATATTGAAACACTGAAAAAAATGACCAGGATTTTTAACTAATTTGAAAGTAAAAACAAATATTTTTAAAAAGTACTCCTTTGTGATTCAATAATTTGTGCATGAAAGGGTTAACGAAAGTGTGAGAAGAGTAAAACCTGGGAGAGAAACCATTCCTAAGAGTGGCATATACAGACACGTGGAATAGGAAGATTAAGAGGAAACGTGAAAACAGTTTTTGCTGTTAGATTTTATACACATTGTTAAGTTTATTCCTTACCTTACTATCTTATTTATTTATTGGTTTTAAAGAGGGAACATTTTTACAAATGTAAATATGCCAGATTATAGCCTTGGGCTAATTTCCATCTGCAGACCCCCTGGCAGGTTGATGGTAACAGATACATACAAGACACTAAACACAGTAGGACAAACCCAAAGACAGTAGACAAGTAAAAAGAAACAGAAACATAGATACTGCACATCCTCCCATCACACAGAGTCCATCAAACATTTCGCAAATGCAACTTCTATTGCACCAACCCCTATTGCACTGAATATTATTGCACAGATTTATATTACACAGACCCAGTTTATATTGCACCAATCCCTATTGCACTGAATATTATTGCACCTGTTTATATTAGGTTATTCTTAATAAAAGGATGTCTTTTATTTGTTTATCATTGGCAGGATTAAGGTTCAGTGTAACTTAATAAATATCAGGTAAGCTAAAAATAGAAGAAAATGTCTTAAAGTTGCAAGATTAAACTCCAGATTGATGCTAATTTTTGGACTGTAAAACACAAACAGATTATTGGAAGATAATATAAAGTCCTAAAGTTACATTACTTATCAATGTGGAGTAGATGGCAGGCAGGTAGTAGAAGCATTTTGTGAACTAAAGACAGTTAGAGCCTTAAACTTCTTTATATTTGACTCCAAACTGGACCATCATAGCATAGTCGCGGTTCTCTTTGTTTTCCTGCTGGGCCTCTCCTTTCAGCTCAGTGTTTCTGCAGGCATTAATATTCAGACATTCCCATGAAGCATTAGAGCAGTGTTTCTCACATAGTGGTGATGAAACCCCAAATGTTTGCCTTGCCCTCTTTGAATGCTGATTGGCTACCACACCTGCCAAACCAAATTATGATTTTTTCTTTTTTTTCCTTTATTTATTTGAACGTAACAAAAATATGTTTTAACCCTATAAAGCCAATTGTATCATATTTGATACATACTTTTATAATACCTCTTTCTACTCAATATGATCAACAAATTACAAAAAAAAACATCTGAATACAATCAGATAAATGATAAAAATGTCCTCAAATGGATTATCAGTTGTCAAAAACATCTAATGTATCAAATGAGATATGAAAAATCTATATGTTGAATTTTATGGACATTTTGATTTTTATGGATTTTAGCAGAAAGTGAAACAAACATTTCAGCTCCAAAAAATTAGAATTTTCTGGCTATAATCTATGGTCTCTGGCCTTAAAGGGTTAAACATAACAAAGTAAAAACAGCCAAAGTGCAAAACAACAAAATGTGTCATTTGCATGTTCCAAAAGGAGGAAGACCAAACTTTGTAATTTACCCACTTCCAAGTGACAAAGACAGTGATGACAAAATAATCACACATAACCAAATATACAAGATATTAATAATATGACACAAATCATAATCAAAACTAACTAACTAAACAAATAAACAAAGAAAGGAACAACAGAAGCTAAATCCACCTGCAGTGATCTTTACACAGTCTCATCCCTGTACCTTTTCCAAATCATGGCGTTATACTTTTTCTTAAACTGCTCGATGATTTGACATTGTTTTAATTCATCACTCAGACCATCCAAACAGACACACAAAGTCTTTTCCTGGTAGTTCTCGTTTTTACAGTCTTAAAATAAAACAATCCCCTCAGTCATACTTTCCTTCTCTTTATCTGAACATGCCCTGAATATTCAGTTGATTATTTTGTGCTTTAAACATAATTTGTGCTGTTTGATATTCTATTTGATCAGTGAGTTTAGACAGTTCAGACTGTAAAAACAGTGGATGTGTGTGATCTCTACAAGCTGCTCTGTTTATGACCCTAACTGCTCTTTTTTGGAGAATGAACAGAGACTGGAGTGAGCTCTTTCGGTGTTCCCCAAATCTCAGCACAGTAGGTTAAATATGGTGAAACTAGAGAACTGTACAGAATGTGAAGTGATTTATTGTTCAGAGCCTGTTTTGCTTTATTTAATATGGCAATTATTTCTGCGACTTTGGACTGTAGATGTTTTATGTGCGGTTTCCACTTAAGATTTCCAATAAGTTTGTTTTCTGTTACCCTTTCAACGTTCACCCCGTTAACCAGAAATTTTGTTTGTGTACTTTTCCTGCAATTCCTCAACATTTCTTTCGTTTTGCTGAAATTTAATGATAGCTTGTTTATGTTAAACTATGACTTTAATTTACCCATTTCTGAGTTAACCACTGTAAGAGCCTCATTTAAACTATTACCTGAACAGAATACATTTGTATCATCGGCAAACAAAACTGGTTTTAAAACGTCTGAAACATTGCATAGATCACTGATGAATTCTTCACTGTGATTGGCTACTTTCCATGTTAGAGGTTAGACCAATGTGAACAAACTTCTGCTAGTTTTTTGTTAAATGTTAAAGGGTGTAGGAATTTCCGATTTGCAGAAACTTTAGGAAGTTATTTTTTGATTTAAGTTCTTTATTTTAGCCTTGAAAGAAATATGTACATGAGCTGCTGTCGTTCTTTTTTGTCTTTTGAGGTGGAGCAGAACAATTATTACAATTTATGTGTTATAAAGGGCTAAAACAATAGCATATAACAAGGGCAAATAAGCACTATTGAATTCCATGTGTAATAAAGAAATTAGCATTCAAGTAACTTAAGGTAGGGCTGTTCAATTGGAAATTCAGGCGGGACATGAGCTGGGCTGGACACTTTTGACAGACAGTGTGCAAATCTAACCATTTAAAAGAAACACAAATAGATAACAAACACACTGGTTTTATATTATTTTTTTTGCCACATCCAAAAGGGCATAAACTCAGTAAAGAGCAGCACTTAAACTGAACTTCTGCTGAAATACTGTTTCTTTAAATGTAACACGTCAAACAGATAACTTCAACACGTTTCGACAGGTAAATACAGACACATGTTAAGGTGCATATGAACATTTTTAAAAAGTTCAGATGAAAAACTTCATCTTTTGGTCACATTTGAAAGTGCATTTAAAGTAACTCGCTTAATAGCAACCTTACAGAACGTGTTGCATTCACTTTCTGTGATAATGTAGGAATTTTTGTAAGACCTTGTCAGCGTTAGCAAAAGTTTTATTCTGTTTTTCTTGCCGGACCAATCGGTCCCAATCACTTTGATTTTGGGCCACTCAAGGGTTGCTTTCAGGCCACATTTGGCCCGCGGGCCACGAATTGAATAGGGCTGACTTAAAGTATTAAAAAAGATTTTAATTTCAACTTTTTCAGTGAATATGGTGGTGGGTTGGGGGTAAAAGAAATCAACCTCAAAGGGGGATAAGACAGAAAGAAAATGAAAATCACAGAATCAAACATAGAAATCAATTTTTAAATAAACATATTCTTTAAATTCAAAACACAAAACATTTTTGATTATTAACATTCAAACTCAAACCGTTACTTTAAACAGTAACACAACAATGCAGACACATTAAGGCTTAAAACACAAAAACACAGCCCACTCTCATTTTACATAAGTCCCACCACTGACGAGGCCAATAGCCAATCACAGCTCAGGATCCTGAACAGGCACCTGTGGTGGCCAATCAGAATTAACGAGCACTTTACTCCTGCTAAGACAGGCTGCTCTCCTGTTAGGAGACAGGCTTCATTACCTTGTTAAAAAACATGAAATAAAGTGTAAAAAGCTGATTTTATAATTCTCGGCTCTTCTTTGTTTTTCCAAAAAGCCTGTGTCATAATAAAAAAACCCTGTGTTCATCACCCTCCTCTCCCTCAGCCCTATGGACATGTTTCTTCTTAAAATTAGGCTCTCATATTCTTAACCCTTTCATGCACAGTGTCACCGACAGTGGACAGAAATGTATTTTATATTTTGAATCGTTTAAACGAACCATGTCCCAACTTTCAAAATGTCCAACAAAGAGTGATAGGCACCAAGTTACATGTTAATAGTTTAGTTAAACTGCAATATTTAATATACTGCATATTTTGCATTTTATTTTGTATACTTTTAGTAAATATTTGTAACAAATATGTCTCTATTAAGTTCCATTGAAATATGTATTTATTATCTCACTCCAAATATAACATATTAAAAAGTTATTGTTTTTTTTAGCTTTTTTAAAAGCAAAAACAAATATTAATTAAATAAATAATATTAAATCCTTCAGCAGATTCTGATTTTGAGTCAATAAAGACATGTCAGATGTGAGCTGCTGTCTGTGCTCCTGCCAGCAGGGGGCAGCCTCTCATCACACAGGTGAGACTCAGACTCTTACCTGGGCCCAGGAGAGACTCACAGTACAGCTACTGTAATAGAGGAACTGCCTTGACTTTACTTTATGATAAATTCAGGAATATTTATTGTGTTAAAAAGTCAAACATTATTGTTTCTGTCTTTTTTTAGGATAAAGAAAAAGTGCAAACAAACCAAAAGAACTGATATTTTCTTTGTGTGGGATTAAAAAGTTCAAAAGCTTAAAGCTGTTATTATTAATATCATCATTATCATTTTAAATAATTAACCACATACTGAAATGATGATTGATATCTAAAAAATGTGTTATTCTTCAAAAAAAAGTTTTTTATTTCTATTTTATTTACGAATATTTCTGTCTTTTCTCATATTTTCCCTTTTATTTCTGCATTTTTATATCATCACATTATCAACCGTCACCTTTATAAATCTTAAATCCCACACCAAGAAATGTTCTTTGCTGTGTTTGTAGTTTTCTCTGATCCCTGAAATAGTCAATCAAACAATGACTCAATTTGTCCTGTTTTTTAAAACATGAAGTTATTGATGACCTGTGCCAAACAGTTGTGCTGGCAGTTACAGGGTTAAATCATATCCTCTAAGTTAGACTAGATTATTTTTTGTAATGTTTTATTTTCAGTCATATTTGTCATCTGCAGCTGAGTAAAAACATCTGAAAACTGTTCGGGCTATCACACCAGCCACAACAACAACACTGGAAAATTAAATAATGCAGCATGACAACAAAACTCAATAGATCAAAAACAGGATGTACTAAATATGTATAACATAATAAAGAATATATTTACAATTAAGTTTCAGCCAATTAATATCTCAAATCTTTTATTCAGATTTGACATTCTACGTTTATTCAGTCAAACAGAATATTTGGACAAAACATACAAGTTGCATAAGGATGAAATGTAGTTGATCCACAGCAGACTCTGTCCTCCATGTCTTTATGGACCTGCTTTGTGCTCTGGTGCACAGTCATGCTGGAAGAGGAAGGGGCCAGCTCCAAACTGTTCCCACAAAGTTGGAGCATGTAATTGTCCAAAATGTCTTGGTGTGCTGAAGCATTCAGAGTTCCTTTGACTGGAACTAAGGGGCCAAGCCCAGCTCCTGAAAAACACCCCCACACCATAATCCCCCCTCCACCAAACTTTACACTTGGCACAATGCAGTCCCACAAGTATGGTTCTCCTGGCAACCTCCAAACCCAGACTGGTCCATCAGATTGTCAGATGGAGAAGCGTGATTGGTCACTCCAGAGAACGCTGCCTCCACTGCTCTAGAGTCCAGTGGCGGCGTGTTTTACACCACTGCATCCACGCTTTGCATTGCACTTGGTGATGTGAGGCTTGATGCAGCTGCTCAGCCATGGAAACCCATCCATGAAGCTCTCTGCACTGTTCTTGAGCTAATCTGAAGGCCACATGAAGTTTGGAGGTCTGTAGAGATTGACTCTGCAGAAAGTTGGCGACCTCTTCTCACTATGCGCCTCAGCATCCGCTGACCCCGCTCCGTCAGTTTACGTGGCCTACCACTTGGTGGCTGAGTTGCTGTGGTTCCCAAACACTTCCACGTTCTTATAATCCAGCTGACAGTTGACTGTGGAATATTTAGGAGTGAGGAAATGTCACCACTGGATTTGTTGCTCAGGTGGCATCCTATCACAGTTCCACGCTGGAATTCACTGAGCTCCTGAGAGCGACCCATTCTTTCACTAATGTTTGTTAAAGCAGTCTGCATGCCTAGGTGATGATTTTATACACCTGTGGACATGGAAGAGACTGGAACACCTGAGTCTGATTATTTGGATGGGTGAGCAAATACTTTTGGTAATAAAGTGTATATTATAATTACAATAATGAGAAAATGATGTTTCAAGTAATATTGACAATATTGTTTATCTGCAATAATTTTTTTGACAAATATCATCCAGCAAAGTTTGTTATCACGACAGGCCTAGATCTTAATATTTATTTTAAATATTTGAGAGGTTAAATAACTTTAAAAAGTTGGATTTCTTCCTCACATCTGAGGTTTTGAACGGTGAGATGCTGCAGGATGCTCGGCCTGTTTGTGTTTATCTGTGTGTTTTATTCATGAGCTAGTCTGGTCCTGGTCCTGGTCCAGCCTCCAGCTCCCTGCTGAATGACAAAGCCCTCGATGAAAAGCCGTCCTTACTTTCTCACTGCTGTAAAGCTCTGAGTGTGAATGAGCTGTGACTGTGTGAAGTCCATGTGGACACTTTCCCAGCATCCTCGGCGCTGTGAGGCTGTTGCTTAGCAGCGTTAACTCAGACTCTCTAACAGTCCGTCTGACATGCTGCTCTCTGATTGGTCGGGAGCTTGAACAGCAGCATGTTGGGTCAGACGATGTTGCGTGATCTCAGAGTAAAAAACATATTTCAGTGTTCAGGCCGAATCCGCAGATTAAAGTCATTAACCCTCGATAATCTGATCATCTGAAACATGATGTGCCCGTGAGGACTCAGACGGTCAGAGGGTCATCGAGGACGAGCAGCAGAGTCCACAGACACGACTGTAGGCTGGGATTTATCAGACACAGAAGTCAAGAGTAAGGTGGCCGAGAAGGGTCAAACGCACGGCATAGAGTCAAACACAAACACAAATGAAACGTGTTGCAAGAAGAATGCGGTGCAAATGAATAAAACGTGGTGCAGGAATAAAAGCAAAAGCATCCTCACCAAACGCGCTGCATTCAGGGAAGCAATGCAAATAAACGAACTCACTATGAAGTGTAAACGAGGAACAAAAAGACAAACGCCATGAGAGAACAAAAGCAAAAGCTTCCTCACCAAAGTGCTGCGATTAGGGAAACCACGCCAAGCACAAAACGATGAAAAATCTGAAAGCATTAGGTCTTATTAATGTCTTATTAAAGAGGGAAATTTCTCGGACAGGTAAACCTAGCATTATAATAAAACCAGTCTTAAAAGCCAAAAATTGCCAATTTGAAATGAATTTGACATCCAAAAAAATTATATGTTTCTGAAAAAAAGGACATTTGACTTGATTTTTGTTTTCCTTCCACTCAAACAGTGGATCTACTTCTTGGACTTTAAACTCCCAGCTCAGCCATTAGGGAAAAGGTTAATGATTTATAATATTTATGCCATATAAAACTATATTAAATTCTGCATAAGTGGCTTAATTTGTCAAAAAAGACATTTTCAGGGCTATTTTTGGTGGAAGTAAACTAGATCTAACAGTGTTTCCACCAATGTTAACTTTGAGTACTTTGTAGTTTAGTTTTAGTCTTTTGCCTGAAACATCTTTTAGATTGAATCAAAATTAGACTTAGAAATTGTTTCTATTTTAGTCGAGCTTAAGTTGATGAAATTTCTAATTTCTAATTGGGAACAAATGATTAGATTTTGGAAGCGATCCGGATCACCATCTGGATCCTGGGATGTTTTAAAGGATTCTTTAACATTGTGAAACAGGGCCATTTTTACCTCCGCCAAGGAGGTTATGTTTTCGGGAGAGTTTGTTTGTCTGTGAACAAAATAACTCAAAAAGTTATGGATGGATTTTGATGAAATTTTCAGGAAATGTTCAGCATGGGAAAAGGAAGAACTGATTTGATTTTGGTGTTGATCTGTATCACTGTCTGGATCGCCATGGCAAAAAATTTGATTTTCATGAATAACTACTGAACTAAAATACATATCATTATGAATCCAGTTGCTAATGGTATGTTTTCATGGTCAAGGAATCTAAATATTTAGATGGAATAAAAGTAGGACCAATATTTATGGTGAAAATCACAATATGGGAGAAGACTGTGGTGCTGTTTTCTTCCCTTCTCCTGCAGTTACTCAGTAAATGTGTATATAATCTTTATAAGATTTGCTTTTAGTTTTGTATCCAGGCCCTTTGTATATTTCATATTTTATATCTTATGTAGGTAGAATAATGCACGTGCTGCTATATTTTATACTTAAGTCTATTTTTTATTTTATTAATGCTGTCCACTTTGCTGCTGAAACACTGTAAATTTTCCCGTGTGGGACGAACAAAGGTTTATTCTATTCTATTTAACTGATTGATACCAACATTTTTTTCCATGTCTGCAAATGACAATTCTGCTGAGCAAGGAAAAAGCGACCATATTCTTAAGAAGAGAACAAAAACAACCAAAAACCCTTGTTTAGACTGGCAGTGGCTGGAAGTCGGCTGGTAACTGTCTGGAACTCAGCTGGCATTTAGCTGTGAAGGGAAAATTGAAGGCTTGCTTCTGTGGAAATGATTGAGTCAAAGTCGTCTGTGTTACCGTTTGCAGCTGCTCATCAGCTCGCGGTGAAGCTCTTGATGACTCTTTGAAGCCTTGACAGGATTGACCAGCTTCTTGGGTTTGATGAGGTCCTCCTCCTCGTCTTCGTTCAGGTAGTCGGGCTGGGGGACGTAGCCGGACACCGGGGACGACCTCCTGCCCTCAGGACGGTGCTGCTGCAGGTTTGCATACGCTGAGGCTGCAGATGGAAAGATGAGAAACCATCAGAACATTTAGATCAGAGAAGTTCAACAGGAGATGAGCCCAGCACCAGAACGTGGTGGAGGTCTCTGCCTTTGAGGGCAGTTTTCTAATGTCCCTAAACCATGAGGGCAAGTAGGTACTGTGTTCTTTTCTTTGCATGTTTCATTTTTGTGTCTGTGATCACAGAGCTGATGTGACTTTTGTTTTTTAAATGAGTCTGTTGAACCAGAATTCAAAAGCAATGTCTGATTTTCATTAGTTAAATTTAAATAAATTTGTATTTATTACTTTTGTCAATGTCGTTATTTCATAGACCATTGTTTATTTTCTTTAGCAGAAGGATCCCAACAATTTCGCACACCTCTGTAGTCTGAAGATCGTACAGACACATTTTAGATCTCAGCGTGTCACATACACACTCCATATAAAGAAACAGATCCCTACAGCAGAGATTTAAAAAAAAGTTTCCAGCTGAGCTGAAAAATATGTTGGTTCAAAACTTAATCTTTCTTCTTGGTCAGTTGTTCCCTGCTCCAAAGTGGTAATGTTTTTGCAGATATATGTTTGTTTGTTTGTTTGGTTACATGTTTGTTTGTGTGTTTGTTTGTTTGTTTGGTTACATGTTTGTTTGTGTGTTTGTTTGTTTGTTTGTTTGGTTACATGTTTGTTTGTGTGTTTGTTTGTTTGTTTGTTTGGTTACATGTTTGTTTGTGTGTTTGTTTGTTTGGTTACATGTTTGTTTGTGTGTTTGTTTGTTTGTTTGTTTGTTTGTGTGTTTGTTTGTTTGTTTGCTTGTGAGCAATTTTACACAAAAATGACTTCACAGATTTGCTAAAATGTTCAGGAGATGTTGGAAATGGCCGAACTTAAAAACAGATTTTGGTGGTGATCCAGACAACTGTGATTAGTCAACGATAATTTTTGCTCTATAACTGTCTGATAATGTTATCAACCTGATTCTGAGTGTGTGGTGTGTGTTTTCAGGGTCATGACTCATCATATTATGATGGTAACTTTATCATGAAACTATTGGTTACAGATGTAAGCACTATATGAGCTACCATGGCGAAGGTTAATGCTCTCAGAGTGCTTTCTAGTTTCTACCTATAATGCTGATATTCTAGTGATTGATTTATCGGATTTTCTGGAGAAGGATTTTTATTTTTGGATTTGGCCCCTGCAGCTCAAAACCAAACATTTGTCCATTAAATCAGACATTTATACATTTATGCCTCAACGTTTACAGAAAAAGTCTCCAAAATCCTGGAGTGAGTGTTTTTCCTTTTTTCCGTTGTGAATCAATGTTTGGTCTCTTTAATAATTCACAAAGACTGCAGCTGATTGATTTCACTAAAGCATCAAAGTCAAATGTCAAATATTGTAATAAAGACATACAGATTCTGTAAATCTGTTGACGCATGCCTGTGTCTGTCCATGTTTTTCAGATTTTAGAGCCTGGACTGTCCATGGTTCCTGTTTGTCTGGAGAAGAAAGGACAGATTAACCGGCATATGATCCGAGTCCTCGGATATTCTGGGAGTCAGAGATCAGATGTCATACAGTTCAGTCCACACAATGACCCCTTTCTCAAGAGAAACCAGAGCCCATCTGACATGCTGCTGCTGCTGCTTCATATTTCACAAAAATGAAATGAGTGCTGCATGGACGTCTGCAGGAACAGACTCCTCTGCTCTCAGGGTTTAATACAGGGATCAGGATTGATAGACCGATTTTAGTCACATAGAGGAGAAGAGTTATAACCCACTGTACAGAAGAACAAACAACCCTGCTGCTCTGACTGACACAACAGGCACAAACACATGGACAACAATGGAGAGTGGACACAGGATAGATCCAGGAGGCTCTTATGTGGACAGTTTATCTTTTTTTTCTACACTGCCAAAAGTCTTCACTCACCCATCCAAATAATCAGACTCAGGTGTTCCAGTCTCTTCCATGTCCACAGGTGTATAAAATCATCACCTAGGCATGCAGACTGCTTTAACAAACATTAGTGAAAGAATGGGTCGCTCTCAGGAGCTCAGTGAATTCCAGCGTGGAACTGTGATAGGATGCCACCTGAGCAACAAATCCAGTGGTGACATTTCCTCACTCCTAAATATTCCACAGTCAACTGTCAGCTGGATTATAAGAACGTGGAAGTGTTTGGGAACCACAGCAACTCAGCCACCAAGTGGTAGGCCATGTAAACTGACGGAGTGGGGTCAGCGGATGCTGAGGCGCATAGTGAGAAGAGGTCGCCAACTTTCTGCAGAGTCAATCTCTACAGACCTCCAAACTTCATGTGGCCTTCAGATTAGCTCAAGAACAGTGCAGAGAGCTTCATGGATGGGTTTCCATGGCCGAGCAGCTGCATCCAAGCCTCACATCACCAAGTGCAATGCAAAGCGTGGATGCAGTGGTGTAAAGCACGCCGCCACTGGACTCTAGAGCAGTGGAGACGCGTTCTCTGGAGTGATGAATCACGCTTCTCCATCTGACAATCTGATGGACCAGTCTGGGTTTGGAGGTTGCCAGGAGAACCATACTTGTGGGACTGCATTGTGCCAAGTGTAAAGTTTGGTGGAGGGGGGATTATGGTGTGGGGTGTTTTTCAGGAGCTGGGCTTGGCCCCTTAGTTCCAGTCAAAGGAACTCTGAATGCTTCAGCACACCAAGACATTTTGGACAATTCCATGCTCCAACTTTGTGGGAACAGTTTGGAGCTGGCCCCTTCCTCTTCCAACATGACTGTGCACCAGAGCACAAAGCAGGTCCATAAAGACATGGAGGACAGAGTCTGGTGTGGATCAACTTGACTGGCCTGCACAGAGTCCTGACCTCAACCCAATAGAACACCTTTGGGATGAATTAGAGCAGAGACTGAGAGCCAGGCCTTCTGGTCCAACATCAGTGTGTGAGCTCACAAATGCTCTTCTGGAAGAATGGTCAAAAATTCCCATAAACACTCCTAAACCTTGTGGACAGCCTTCCCAGAAGAGTTGAAGCTGTTATAGCTGCAAAGGGTGGACCAACGTCAGATTGCTAGATTCAGATTGAACCCTATGGATTAGGAATGGGAGGTCACTTAAGTTCAAATGTGAGTCAAGGCAGGTGAGTAAAAACTTTTGGCAGTGTAGTGTATCTTTATCTGGATAGCAAACTGAGCACAGTAAGCAGCACTCTTGTTGCTCTGTCGTTGTTGTCCCTGGGATATTGACGAATCATTGAAGAACTGTGTAACTGCTGTTAGCTTTATCATAACTGTAGCATATCATACATCCTTATAAAGCAGTCTCCTTCAGTCCAGGACCATAAATACTTCAGTTCACAGTCTTCTGTCTGGGCGGTGTAGCTGCTTCTCTTCCCTCTTTGGTCATTAATTGGTATCAGCTGCAGTCTGTCAGCTCACAGCACAGATTTATGGCCCTGCAATAACCTGCATCACCGTGAATGTGAGGATGAACAATGATTAGTATTGTGCTCAGACCAAACTAGCTGAGACCAAGACTTGCCTGGGACTAGAATGCGCCAAGACCAAGGCTTCTGGGAGTTAAGACAAGACCATCAAAATCAGTTTTAAAACCATGACAAGGTTGAACAGTTAAGTGGGGTGTCCCTCAGTCATCACGGGGGAAATACATGAGCTGAAGCTCTTTGTTGTTTTAACAAGTGCTCCTCCAAATTCACACATAGAGTTGAAGAACAGTTCAGTCTGAGACCGAGACAAGACCAAGTAAAAATGCTCCCGAGTTCGAGACAAGACAAAGACCTTCAAAATGTGGTTTCGAGACCAAGACTGGTCTTGAGTAACACAACACAACAATTTAGGTCAACTAGTGCACGAGTGGACTTGACTAGTGAAGCAAAAAGTGTCACTACTAAACCTTTTGTGCTAATAAGGGGGCGGGTAAGAGCAAATTAAGATTTCCCATTAGCTTTCAAAAAATATTAAAACCAATCAGGCTGTTGGATTTGGTTATAATCCCTCCTATTTAATTTGCATAAGGTCTACGAGTACTGCCAGTGATTTACTTGAGTTTACTAGTAGCTAATGTTGTGCTCAAGACCAGACTATCCAAGACCAAGACTTGCCTGAGACCAGAATGCATTGAGACCAAGACAAGACCAAGACTTTTGGGAGTAGAGACCTACATCAACACTCCCCAACCAGAGCCCCAAGGTCTTCTGACCAGCTGCTACTGGAGATCCCCAAAACCAGACTTCAGTGGAGAGGTGACAGGGCCTTTGCAGTGGCTGCTCATAGACTGTGGAACAGTCTCCATCCATATAACAGCCTCCAGACCATAGAGGTTTTTAAATCTTCCCTAAAGGCCCACTTCTTCTCCCTGGTGTTTCATCAATGAGCTCATACAAATCACAGGCCCTTTAGTTTTTATACTTTTACTGTTTTATTACAATGTTTTTCTATTTTTTATTGTTTTTATTTTTTTTTGGTAACAACTTTTTATTTGCATCATTTATAACAAATACACACAAAAAGGTGCAGAACCAAAAAGAACAAAAAAAAAAAAAACGGCATTACATAACATGTTATGACCTATCTTATATCGGAAATAGAGTAAAAATAAGAGAAATGAATTGAATCAACATTGTGTGGCATAAAGGAAAGCAGGAAGACATATGGATATTAAGACAGAAAATCAGGACAAAATACATAAAGAAACAAACTTTGGATGTCTGAGGTTTAACAGTCAGTGACTAAAATTTTGTGCAGAGGTTCCTCACTTTGTCAGTGAATGACGTCCAAGCGTAGATGGTGGATTGTTTTGCATTGTGCATTCTTGCCACTGATAATTCTAAATGTAGTATATCCAATAAAGATCTCAACCATTGGCTTTTTATTGTTTTTATTGTTATATTTATTTATTTCGATGCATTTGTGTACAGCACTTTGATCAACTGCTGTCTTCTTGAAGGTGCTCTATAAATAAACTTGACTTTACTTGACTAATGCTGCGTTCACACCGGACGCTACTTGTACTACCTCGGCGATCACTCTCCATGCAAAGCCAATATGCAGCCGCGATGGGGCGGGGCTAACCCTCCCGCGATGCGACAGCCGCTTCTCTCACTACCACATAGCTTGTCGCGTGATGTCAAAGTAAAAAAAGTTGATCTTTTCAGGCAATGTCGTGTGTGGCTGTGTGGCAACAGCCAATCAGTGGTGTGTGCGTGTGTGACGGTGCCCGAGACAGACAGTTATTCATCTGGACTACAGAGGAACAATCCATGTCTGTGTGGGAAACAGTCAGCGAGGACATTAGTTCCGCCTAGACGGGCCGCGGTAAACTTCAAATTTAAAAACCTTGACAAGGTGGAACAGTTATGGGGGTGTCCCTCAGTCACAACACCGGGAAGGTTTCAGTCCTCACAGGGGAAATAAAACATGAACTGAAGCTTTTTTTTTTTTATTTTACCAAGTGTTCCTCCTTATTCACAGATAGATCAGCAGATCAGTGCTGGTCTTGATCGGTCTTGATGGAAAATCCTAAGTCCGGTCAGTCCAAGACCGAGACAAGACCGAGTAAAAATGCTCTGGAGTCTGAGATGAGACCAAGACCTTCAAAATGTGGTCTGGAGACCTGGACCGGTCTTGAGTAACACAACACTTACAATGATGTAGGGGAAAAGTGTGTGGAGGTCTGACAACATCCTCATCTTCATGGTGTGTCATGTTTATGAATTGGTGAAGAAAGACTAAACAAGAAGAAAAATTGGACAGAAGTATCCGACACACTTAAGTGACCTGTTGTGTAACTGCTGTTAGCATTAGCATCAAGCTAGCATACCATTCATTGTTTAAGGAGCCGAGCCCAGTCTGGTCAATAAATACATTAGTTTACAATCGTCTGTCTGGGCGTCTCGCTCCTTTTTAGGTCAGCACACTGCTATCAGGTGCAGTGTGTCACCTCACGGTACACATTTATGACCGATGATCGACACAGTAATCTTTCTCTGCTCCTCATAAACCTCTGCAGCAGAGCTCTCTGCCTCTTCACGTCATCTCCTCCCCTAAATTTGATCTGTGAGGTCTAACTCTTTAATCTGAGGACCTCTGCATGTGTCTCAGGAAGTCTTGGTGGACTTTGAGCCCCTCTGTGGTTTGGTATTGATCTGAAACAGGACGTGCAAACTGAGGCCTGCGTGAAGTCCATCGACTCCCTGTGAGAGCCCGTTATCTGGTTTCACCGCCTGACTCCACCTCGGCCAGGAGGAAACACGATCATCTCCCTGCCTAATGTCAGGAGATGATGTCTTCATGTTTCATTGGTTCATCCTGAAATAAAATCACACAGTAGATACCAAATCAGATCAGAGCTGCTGTAGAGAAGTGCTATGGACCAGGGCTGGGAAATAGGCTGAGATTTAAAGGGGCATTTCAGAAATCGGCCAGCTCTTCAGACCTCTAAATAGACCTCTTTAACTTTACCGAGAACACACATGCAGATAAATAATCAAACCAAAAACAATTCAAAATAGTTAAATATTGTTACTATGTGTTTAAAATGTATTTATTTTGAATTAGATCTGTATTATTATTATTATTATTATTGTTGTTTTTAGATAATGTTCTGTTCCAAAATGTATCAAACCCTTTAAAAAATTTGACATATTATACCATAGTTCAAATAAGGAGTGTGTAATAGTTAAAGAGTTTTTATATCAACACAATATTGCTATTCTTGTCTCCGTGGTGGACAGAGCCTTTCTGTGTTCAGTTTGCTTGTCTCCCAGTGCATACGTGAGTTCTCTCCTTGCTCTCCAGCTTCTTCCCACAGACAAAAACATGTTTATTAGGTTGACTGGTGACTCCAATGAGTGTGAGCGTGAATGGTTGTCTGCCTCTATGTGTGGTCCCGTGATTGACTGGAACCACTTCAGGGCAGCAGTGTAAAGAATGAATGGATGGATTCTGATGACGTGCATGGAAACACTTTTAAATAGGGCCCGACCGATATGGACTTTTTGAGGCTGATGCCAATACTGATATTTGGCAGAAAAAATACTGATTACAGATTAATCGGCCGATTAATTTAAAATATATATATAATTAATTTTGAAAGAATTGGTCCCAAAACACAACAATGAATATATAAATTACAGGCAGAACATAAAATAGTTTGGTCCTTTAGTATTTGTTTAACATTACACCAGTGAGAAAATTTAAAGTATAATGACATGCAAAAATAGCATTGAACTTTGGGGACATTAATTATATAACCTTAAAAAAGTGTCACTCTGTATGTTGTACTTCTTGTTGATGAAAACTAAAGGAAGGTTATAGTAAAGGTAGAACAACTTTTTAAAAAGTTGTAAACAGAAAACTGTGAGAGGAAAGCAACAAAAACACTAAGGTAACATTCTTTTCATAGACATTTTTCTTTTTCTTTGCAGCTTTCAAGCACAAAATAAAACAGCAAAACTGCAGCAAATTCCTGCAAAATAAAACAAATAACCTTTTTAAAAATGTAAATATATTGATTGTTTATGAACTCTTTGTCACATCATTAGTTTATCAGAAGTAGGTTTTAGTTCAGGTCAAACCACTTTTTTATTTAAACATGAGGTAATGTGTGTGAGGAAATCAAAATATTTTGTGGGACACTGCACATATTTCATAAACTTATTTAAACAGGCTGATTAAAGTCCCCAGCTATGCTGAAGTCTCCCCTGGATGAGTCTGCTTATGATGACGTAGGACTCCGTAAAAAATAAAAGTAGGGCCCTACTTCTAAATGTTCAGAAGCACATTTGAGTTCTTTTCTCCTGCAACAGCGGTTGTTTTTATCCGTCCTGTCGTGTCTTCTTTTTGAAGTTGTACAGGGTGATGTCATCACACCTCCCCACTAACCCTCAGTGAATTTCCCTGATTATGTGCAGCTGGGTTCTCTACAGGTCACCCAGATTAAACATGAAAAAATACTAGGGGGTGCAAGGACACTCATGACAAGTACAGCTCACTCGCTCCTGGTGTTGTGTCTCAGGGACACCCCCCTAAACTGTTCAACTTTGTCATGGTTTTTGAAATTGATTTTAATAGTCTTGGTTTTGGTCTCGACTTCTAAAAGTCTTGGTCTTGTCTTGGTCTTGGGCTAGTCTTGGTCTCAGATAGTGTGGTCTTGAGTACAACACTACTGAGCCTTGCCTCTCGACTTTTGTTTATCTGATACCTTTGCCTTGATTGTTTTCGCCGGCCCGTGTTCCAAACCTTGGACTGTTAATAAACCCTTTTTTTTTTTTGCCAAGAGTCTGTTTCATGACAAATCTTTGACATCACAATGCTGGAAAGCTATTGTTTTTACTTATCAAAAATTGCAGCATGCTTTAAATGTCCCTTTGAAATGGGGGAATGTGGAAACAGAAGAGACAAAGTGGCGTGGCTGGGTCTGTGGTTTCATCAGCACGACTGCATGAAGGATGCAGAGCTGTTGGAAAAAGCTGAACAGACCAATAACCAGAATTTTCTGGTTTGTGATTCAGAACAAACTCCAGCAAACATAAAAATAAACATGAACCAAAGTCAGAAGCAGACCCTTAAAGACATGACCAACACAAACTCATTAGTGTCATTTTGACGAGTGATGTCTTTCATAGAAACAGATGATTTTGTCTTTAAATCTCTCAAACATAAACCTGATAAGTGCTCCAACACAGCGAGGGTTAAAGTCTGCTCTCTTACATAAACACAGAGTCAAACTCTGACCTGTTGCAACACAAAGTGGTGGGATGTTCAAACTGAGCAGCTATTGATCAGCTCCTGGAAAAACCATCCTGTTTGTTTAGCCATTAAGAAGAATCTCAGGGGTTAAAATGTCCAAAAATGTTTGTTGATTATTGTCAAAAAGTTTGAAGTTCTGTTTTAAATCTGCCTGGAGTTTGGAGTTTGTTTGGGGTCTGAGGTCTTTGAGAAGTTTAACCCTTTAACTTTGTTACAGATCAACCTGACCGTGCTGAAGACCTGACAAACAATGTTGGTGTGAACAAACCCTGAAATAATCAAAGTTATGTGAGCGAGAGAGGAATGTACCACAGTGCAGATTTAAAAAGCTGCTGCAGTGTTTTTTAAAGGCACACAATCATCAACAATCCATGAAAAATACCCTTTTTCACATGTGTTACAATTTAATGTCATGCATGCTAATGCTCAATATAATTTGTCAAACAGCTGCATCAATAATTAAATATTAATCATATTATTACTGGACATGTTATTTAACCCTATAAAGTCAATTGTATCATATTTGATACATACTTTTATAATACCTCTTTCTACTCAATATGATCAACAAATTACAAAAAAACCCATCTAAATACAATCAGATAAATGATAAAAATGTCCTCAAATGGATTATCAGTTGCCAAAAACACCTAATGTATCAAATGAAATCCAAAAAATCTATATGTTGAATTTTATGGAAATTTTGATATTTTTATGGATTTTAACAGAAAGTGAAACAAACATTTCAGCTCCAAAAAATGAGAATTTTCTGGCTTTAATCTATGATCTTGGGCCTTAAAGGGTTAAAACATAATTTTTTTGAAAATGCAGCAGCACATAGCTCAAATGTTTAATTTTTAAAAAATGTATTTATTTGAACATATCAAAAAAATGTTTTAAACATAACAAAGTAAAAGCATCAACTTAAGTGCAAAACAAAAAAAAATGTGTAATTTGCATGTTAAAACAGGAGAAATCCAAACTTATCTGGTCCCACTGCTTCACCTTACACAGCGAGCCCGTCATTTATCCACTTCCAAATGATAAAGATGGTGCTGACAAAATAATCACACATAACCAAATATACAAAATATTAATAACACAAATCATAATCAAAAATAGATAAGGAAAAAAAAGGAACAACAGAAGGTGAATCCACCTGCAGTGATCTTTATGCAGTCTCATCCCTGTACCTTTTTCAAATCATTGTTTTATACTTGTTCTTAAACTGCAGTAATTAAGTGGGCTTATAAACAACAGGAAGGGAAAAGTAACAGTACCATTAGTTTTTGGTCAAAAATAAAACATTTTCACTTTATTAAAGTTGACCTGCTCCTTTAACTGTGACAGCTTATCTGTGTTTGAACAAAAAACAAGAAAAAACATAATTTCATCCTACAATAAATGACGATGCTGCTTTTAAAATGTAAACACTTACAGATGCTAGGGCAGGGGGGGGCAACTGATAATATCAAAAGGGCCACATTCATTTCTTTTCAGTGCCCGAGGGCTGCACTGTTCCATATTGTTGGCACTCTCAATAAAGAAAAATGTATAAATAAACCAAAAATTACAGAGATAAAGTTTAAGAAAAGATTATACCTCCTCATATATTCTGACTCAAACAAATCTGAAAATTGCTGATCAAATCAGCATGAAACATAACAAAAGCTGATTTAAGTTTATTTTTTAATGCAATCAAAAAATGAATGTTCACTAGTTTTTAAAGCACGGATATATTACCATTACCATTCTTTCCAGATGTGTTTATTCACCAATTCTAGGTATTATAATAGGCATTAAGCCTCATAAAATATTTTAGAGATACAATCATAGCAAGATGACAACTTTAAAAAATTTGTATAAAAGCAAGTAACAGCTCTAAGGTTAGTAAAAATATTTAAGAGCCTATCTGAATTTATAAATTATGTGGTACTGGTTTGTCATGACGAATCCTATTTCGATACTGTTGTTTGGTTTCTTCATATTCCCAGCTTGTTTTGGGTTTTTTGGGAAATGACTGGTGGGCCGCATTGAGTGAGGTGAAGGGTCACATATGGCCCCTGGGCCGCCAGTGGCCCACCCCTGTGCTAGGGTGTAACATTAACACATGGAAAGAGCCCAGAGAGAGTGTTTGGGGAGGGCAGAATCTTTCCGAGGCATATCCAGCACGTGATTGGATGATCATTCTATCAATCAATTCATAACAGGCCAATCAGATAATGCCTCTGCACTACAGCTGCTTTATAAAACAAAAATATCCTTATTATAGAAAAGTTTGTAGTGTTGATGTGTGTTTTTCTTTTTGTCAAAAAGTGAGGCCAAGATCTGATAAAAGTGCTCCTGAAGCTGTTAGCATCTAATCCGTATCAGCATCACGTAGCTCAGCGGTTCCCGCCTCTTCCTGCTCTGAAGGACTCTGATTGGTTCATGTCACTTTGGTCTGCTTACAGTCATAAACTGGATCTTTGCAGGATGAATCAGCCTGATTACAGACATCAAACCAGACTGCTGGTTAGAACATGAGCATATTCAAAGACTCAACAGCTGAGATCTGGGCTCAAATATCTCCTGGACTGAATTCCACAGAATGTTTAATCAAGGTCAGACTCTCAAGATTAATTCACCAACTGAGACTAAGGAGGAAGAGAAAAGGGCCATGTTGTAACCAATAAAAGTAAACCCATCAGTGAAATTAACCTTTTAGGACTTATGCTGCGTTCACACCGCAAGTGACCCAGCTACCAAAATCGCGTCGCCCACTGACGTAGCGTCGTGCGTCCATAAATACCTCATTTTGGTCACCGCTCGGCCGTCGCTCGAGTTCACTGCGATCATTTCATATGTCTTACAATAGGATGTATAAGCAGACATTATTCCAGCTGTATCCTTTTCATTCATTTATCAAACACAAAACACTGCAGCTGATGATGCAGCAGCATCATCTGTGAGTTTACCGCGGTCCGTCTAGGTGGAACTAATGTCCTCACTGACTAATGTTTCCACACGGACATGGATTGTTACTCTGTAGTCCGGATGAATAACCGTCTGTCTAGGGCACCGTCACACGTGCACATACCTGCTAATTGATCACCTTTTTTTTACTTTGACATCACGCGACAAGCTATGTGGTAGTGTGAAAAGCGGCTGTCGCATTGCAGGAGGGTTAGCCCCGCCCCTTTGCGGCTGTACATTGACTTTGCATGGAGAGTGATCGCTGAGGTTGTACAATTAGCATCCGATGTGTACGCACTTTTAGTGTGTGTTCACACTAAACATGTTTGGTGTGGAAGTGCAAACCAAAGACTGAAACATTGGTCCACCAAACAAAAATGGGTTTCCAAGGTGACTGGAGATCAGTTTGTGTTGTAAAGCAAACAATGACCAAAGAAGGTAAGCCAACCAGACGGGAGAGAACTGTGGCTTTGAATTGTTTAATATCCATTGGTGACTTTAGCGCTTGTACTGTTGTAAGCTAACATCTCCACATCTCTTCAGTCACTTATAAAGTGTTTTCTGATCAGCTTAAATGCACATTTATCTGAAATCTTTTGGTCAAGAATACCTCCAAACTGCTTTGAGCAAAACAATTATATGACTTAAGGTTAGGTGTGTATTTCTGTCTTATAATGTAAAGACTGCAGCTGCAGCTCTAACTAGTGGCAGGAGGCTAAATGACACCTTTAACAGGCTCAATCTGCCGAATGAGGGCAAACTAAACCAAAACAATAATGCGTCTTCAACCCCAAATTTGAACTGAGTTTTAAGAATGAAAGTGATCTTAATCATGGTAAATAAACCAAACCAGCAGGTAAAACCGAACCAAACCACTTTAAAGAGATATACACAACAGCAAACATGACCAAACACATGAGACGCTGGATAAACCAGTCTATAATGCACTGGACCAGTCTGTGGTAGAATTTGTGAAACTCCTGCCACGTTGAAGTTTGAAAAACTTTGCTAAGGGTGTGTGTGGTCTCTTTATCTGGACATGTCAAATCCATGTGGATTAAAACAAGTGTTTTGGATATTTCTGACTTGGCATTAGACAAACACACTTGCTTGGGTTGGGATTTTACTGTGTACACTGTCTATTCATTGAAGTGCCTGCTAACACCAGGTAACAGCTACAGGTTAAACACCAGTCAGACTTGAGGTTGAGACAGAAATGAGAACTGACTGCTGCTGCACAGAAATAAACTCATATTACAGACATATGGTGATAAACAGAGGTTAACGGTGCATTTGTGTTTATGTTTGTAGGATTAGTTATTTAATTTACACTCACAGATAAGATTATTTTTTGAAATTAAGGAAGAGAGTCTCTTGTTTTTTAAAAAAACCTGCTGAAGCTTGGACATTTCATACAAGGAATCATCCAAGGTCTAAAGGTGCCTTCAAACCTCTGGACCAAACAAACTGGTTGACTTTTGGGAAATATTGTTTCATTTGGGCCAGTGTGAAAGCTCACATGAACTCAGGTGTTGACCAATAAACTGAACTCTAGTCTGTCAAATAAACAGGGATCTTGTTTAGCTTCCAAGCAAAGAAGAGTTTGGGTAGTGTTGGGGAAGTTACTTTTAAAAAGTTAAAAAATGAAAAGTAACTTTTCACGTTACTCGTTACTTTTACATTGCTTGACTTTGGACAGAACCCCATATCTGTTCCTAAATGTGAAGACCTACATTAATTTCGACTACAGAGAACATAACAGTTATTTCTTTTGTGCTCTTTTTTTAACAAAATGTCACATACCCAGTGTTTCCACATTTTTCTTCTGAAATAAGCAACCTGGTCGATAAAAACAAGCCCAAAATAATCAACATCCAGCTATTTCCTTTCCTAATGTGATATACTACTTTTTAAAAAGAGAAATCTACATAAAGTGTGTTAATGTTTGTCTACATTACATTTCAGTATCACAGTGCCAAGCATCTATTAAAAGAAAGAATGTCGCTTATAATAAGCAGACCTGGCAACTTTAGCTCTGGCACATGCTCCATGTGCATGAGTGCGTTTGATAACCAGGAAACGAGGAAGTAGACAAACTGCCTACTGCAGTCATGTTTTGCTTTGTTGTTAGGAGCTGGAAGATAATCAGGGGGATTCACACAGACAGAAGAGCCCCAAGAAGAAACTTCACATTTGGAAACAAGCCAAAAAACACAACCCGCGGCTGTGACTCAGGAGATTTGCGGCCCTTAGAAGCTTAGAACGAGCAGACTTGGCAACACTGCTCGTGTCTATGTGAGCAGCTGAGAAGGCAGCTTCAGTGTCAGATCTGTCTGTGGGAAAAGTAACTTTGTGCAGCATAAAAACGGAACTAAGCTTTGTTACTGAATTTTCAGTAATGGTGCGGTACTTTACTTTTTACCAAAAAAAAGAAGTTACGTTATTGTAACACGTTACAAAGTAACTCGATACACACAACACTGGTGATTGGTGTGAAAGCCATCCGACCCAAATAGGCTGTGTCTGAAATGGCATACTAATATACTAACATACTACAAACTCATGTGTATATACTGTGTACTGCATACTTTAAGTATGATTAGAATGCCAACCATTCACACTGTAGTATACTAGTAAGTTTCCCATGATGCATTTCAAACCTCCGACGACAAAAATCAGAAGCACACCAGGCTATCAAATATCTCTGTTGATTCACCACATTTGAAAGTTCAGAGAGCATTTTAAACGAGAAAGTCACCACGTAGAATACCAAAATGTGGTCATTTGAGCCATAAAATGCACGGATACAAATTTCATTTTGGCATTTCTGACATTCTGTTATGTGCATCATTATGCTATCGCAGAAACTTCTGGTCGGCTCCAAAACAAGAGCCCAATTTACAAAAGTGTTAAAGAACTAAAAGGAGATAATAAAAGATGGTTTTATTTTGAAAACGGGAAGTTTACTAGTGGCTGATTTTTAGCTGAATGCCTGTTCCAAGACGATTTAACATTTATGATATTAATAATATTATAATCAGTAACTTCCCAAATACAATAAAATGTTGACTGCTCGCAGACACGAAGACGATCCATCCAGCACAGCAATGCATTATGGGGCATTTGAGTGTGACTAGTATGCCCACCTCGCATACTTACATTTTTTCTGATATAGTATACATCTGTGTATTTCTCGCACACTCAATCTTTTCATACTATCTCATGTGAACACACTACATACTCATTTAGACGTCACACTTAGTATGAGTAGAACGTTAGTATGCCATTTCAGACACAGCCATAGTGTTCAACGTCAATTTAAAGAACAGTGCTGCTATTGTTAGCATTAGCCTGTGGTCCTCTGCACAGGTTTACATCTCCAAACATCTTTGGTTTGACTGTGCAGATGAAATAAAACTAAAAAATGAAACAGCGTTGAAGTCTCATCCATGAACCTAACTGAGTCTAAAGAACTAAAGCTGTGACCTAAAACGCTGATGTGGATCGGACTTAACAGGAAAATAAAAATGGAAGCAGGACAGAGGAAGGACCAAAAGACAAAATAATA
This sequence comes from Scarus forsteni, assembly GCA_036419115.1. NCBI lineage: Eukaryota > Metazoa > Chordata > Actinopteri > Labriformes > Labridae > Scarus > Scarus forsteni. The sequence continues at coordinate 3,198,352 of JAZDUH010000092.1, read as the reverse complement.
AAATAATAACAAACTTTGTCTTAATCCACATTTAGACAAAGAGAGGCTAAAATGACCGGGACTGTAGAACCAAACCAGGACCAACAGAGTCCAGTCCAGTCCAAACCCGTTCTGTCGTTTTCAGGTGAAACATCAGAAATGCTTTTATTACATAACAGTTTCAGTATGTTGATCCAGACTCCCACTCAGCTGATGTTTTTCTGCCAGTACTGACTTCATCCTCATCCTCATCACCTTCATCATCACCATCCCACTCTCAGCTCGTCCACAGCGACCTCACGCTGCTTTTATTATCAGATATCCTGAACACCACTCAGATGACTGATATCCATCTGATGTATGAAAAACACAAAACAACAGGTGACAGCAGCTGTTAGCACGAGCTCTGCTCAACAAGTGAAGTCTGCTTCAACAGTTAAAGGGGGATGACTGACAGCTCAGTCTGATCTGATAAAAAAGAAATATGAGATATATGATGACAGACATACGGCAATAAATCACAGACTGCAAGTCAGAAATAGAAGAGGGCATCATTTATCAGGAATCATTTCTGCGTGTTGTAATCTGTCTAATTTCACTTTATTCTACTTAAAATGTATGCTCATCTGTTTTAATGTCTTTATTTGATATTTCCTATTGGTATACTGTATATGAGAGAAACTGAAACAAAAGAATTTCTCCTTTGGAGTTAATAAAGTATTTTAAATTCTAATTCTGGGTCTGATTTTAAATAAAATAATTAAAAAAGAGCCCGGCAGAATGACGGACTAATTTCAATGTTTCAGAATCAGAAATACTTTATTAATCTCCAAAGGGAAACTCAGCTGCTCCAATACACAGCATAGTTGTAAAATATGAGATAGAGACATTAAAATAATAAAAGAGTATAGAGGAAAATAAATAAGAAAAATTACAACATGTGGAGTGTTTAGGACATAACATTCGCCTCCAAGGAAAGGCAAATAAATAAAATAAGTAAAAATAAGACAATAAACAAATGCCAAAGAATTTACACCATTAAAATTAAGAATATGTACAACAAGAATATCAACAAAATACTTGAGTGTCTGTTTTTCCTCCTTGTCCTGTATTTTTCTTTCATGACAAAATTAACCACAATCACTTGTTGATAGAATTTGCAGTAAGAATTATAAAATAGAAATAAAGCAGCCTTTGCTGAAAAAGTACTGTACTGCATTGGTGAGAATTTAGATACCACAAAAATCAAATAATTACATTTATAAGCAAAATTATGACTTTAGATTTGGCAAAAAGATCAGTTTTGGCTCGACCAATGAAATGCTATTTTCAATTACTAAATTAAAATTTCTGAATTAATTTTAAAAAAGCTAAATAAATTGCTAAATTCTGGCAATTACTTGCGGTTCATACTTTCTTAAACTGCATCATAAATTGCATTACATTACTTTGTTTTTGAAATATCGTCTACTTTAGGGGTTCTGCTGTTATGGTATCATTTGTTTATATTTCTATCCGACAGTCTGATAGTCCGATCAAATCTGCTGATTTAAACACCATGGCACAGAGAAACAGCTCCAGGGTCTCGTCTTAATCCTCAGCAGCGTTTATTAAAGCACCAATTCTTGCTTTAAGAGCATAAAAGTTACTGAGATGAGGGGAGATGCTAAAAGCTCCTCCCTGTTCAGACACAAAACAAGAGAAAACTGCTTATATTTGATGAGTGCTGCTGCTTGAAGCTTGCACTTAACGCCTTTATGGTGAAGACAGACCAAGTCGGACTCTCTTGGCATGCACAGGGAGAACATGCAACGCCAAAGCCCAGGGTTCAAACCAGCGACCTCCATCCATCCATTTCTATTCTGCTTTTCCTGACACTGGGCAAGGCTGAAGTTCACCCTGAACTAGCCAATCACATGGCTAAATAGAGAGACATACAATCATCCACTCTCACACCTAAGGACAATGTATACCCTTTTCAGACAGGCCAAAAAACCTGTTTAACAATCAGCTCCTGTCTGCAGTGTGAAAGGGTTTAATCAGCATTTTGACCCTACAAGGAACACAGCAATCGGCTTCAGAGAGAACATCACACCTGGATCAACCCGCTAATTTACGTCATAACATCACACCTGTCCCTCTCAGTAACTAATTCCATCCACCTTTGTATCATCAGAGCAAAGTTAGTTCATTTTTAAAGAGCGACAAAAGTACAAAGTGCAAAAAAACGTGTCCAAAAACAGCACGAACACGGTGTGAGCTCATGAACACCGACGAGCTGATATGTTGTATTTGTATGAAAGCAGTGGTGACGAAGAAGAGGAGCCTTCGTCCTGACAGTCAGAGCTTACTGAGGCATTTGGTCTGCAAAGTAAATATAAATGAAACAGAACAAAATGGTGCACGCTCACAGACAGTGTTGTTCACTACAATGCAAAAGAAATGCAGTCCATCAATACGACTGAAAAGCCAAAAATGTTACAAACATTTGACAGACAGAACGAATTGACTGGGACAACGTACATGTCACAAACAAGTCAGGAACTGTATAAACTCCATTTTAATCTATTGTTTTTATTAATGTGTGTTTTTATTGGAGTTTTTTTTTCTTTACAGAGACAGGGTCTATTTTTTAAATTGTTTTTGATTAGTATAATTAGCTTTGTTTACATGCAATTTTTGGCAAAAGAGAGTCCATTTCATTTTTGTTGTTTTTTTCTCTTTTTTGTTTGTTAAATTTATTATAGTGTTTGTTAAATTTATTTTATTTAAAAGCTCTTGACCTTCCAATTACAGTTAAATACTCTTAAGAAATTATTGCTTTTGATACGGTGTACTCATTTTATTATGACGTATATTATAATTACAGTAATGAGAAAAAGATGCTTCAAAATAACATTGTCAATAATATCGTTTATCGGCAATAATTTTTTGGACAATTATCATCCAGCAAAATGTGTAATCGTGACAGGTCTAAATACATAATCGTGGTTTTGTGGATCTGAAGGCTCCTTCTAAAAGTGTGAATACAAACGTAAGCAGACACCAAACTCTCATGAAGGAGGTGAAGACGTGACGGTGCAGAGGACTCGCTGTTCCTCTTCAGTGAGATCAATATTAAATATATATTTATATGTTTATACCACTGTGTCCATGCAGCACAGGACTGTTTCTTCATCTGAGCTTCATGTTGAAGGAGGACATTGTTGGTGTTTCATAAACAATAAAAACCTCCACAGCAGCAGCAGCAGCATATCCACACAGAGTGTTAACCTTTGCTTTATGTGTGATAATATCAGCTCACAGACGTGTTGATTAACCTCCAAAGTAATAAAATCTCTCCAAAAATCAGTTTGTTCAACATGCACATGGTGATTGTTCATCCAGCCTGATTGCTGTTGTGATGTTTTAATGTTTTGATCCTTGTTGGATGTTGAATTGTTGTTTATGTGCCACCTTCTGTTTCTGTCTTTAAACGTGTTTTCTGTTATTTCACCTTTTAAAATGCTAAATGGATTAGGATTACTTTACTGTGAGGATATAATAATGCAGCCCGTCCCTGTCCCAGAGTCTAAACCTCATGATGAGAGAAAAAGTAAAGGATGAAAATCTGTTTGAGTTTTAATGAATGTGTTTCTGGGGCTCCCATGTGCAGAGCTTTTTCTCCTTCTATGTTTAAAGTCTCTTGATTATTGTGTGCACATCCATGCTCCATCTCTCCCTCCAGTTTATAACTCCATCCTGCTCTGTCTTGTATTCAGTTTGATTCAAACTTCATTTGATCCGGAAAATCTCATTAAGATAAAGAATCTAATTTACAAGAGAGTCCTGGCCGAGGCAGCCAGCAGGACATTTATTAAGTTATGACATGATCACAGAACGACACAAATAACCCATCCAATCAGAGCCTCAGGCAGGAAACCATCAGACATCCTGAGACATCCTCTGATGCCTTTGTCTGTTTTAAAAAAGACTTTGACAGACCAGCGATCCAACACACACTTTACCTGCAGCAGAGTCCAGTCTGCAGGAGCAGATCAGACACTAAACTTTAGATGACAAACTTTTAGACTGAAGCCTTCTGCACGCTTTACATGAATGCAGTCACTAAACCCTTTAGTCTAACTGTCTAACTAGTAACTGGATCAAATTCACAAATGCATCAAACTTCTTTAACCTGATTAAGCCATCTATAATTGTGGGTAATGCTAGAAAAAAAGCATCTCTTATTACTGTCTTATTAAAGAGGGGGATTTCTCAGACAGGTAAACTTAGCATTAAAATAAAACTGGTCATAAAAGCAAAAAAAGGCCTATATGAAATTAATATGGCATCCAAAAAGTTGAAGGTGTTTCTATAAAAAGGACATTTGACTTGATTTTTGTTCTTTTTTCACTTAAACAGTGGAATTATTTCTCTGACAGCTCAACCATGAGGCATTAGGTGTTGCATTAGAGCCAAAAGACATTTTCATGGCTGTTTTTTGTGGAAGTTAAAGGGTTAAATATGAGGGAGGCAGAACAGCCTTATGAATCAGGTTGTGCTGATGATTCAGTCTATGGAGGGTCACCCGCTCATCCACAGTGCAGGTTAGCTAACCTGACACTCCTGATCAATATATTGAACAGAACAGAAAGAGCCTTTAAGAGCATGTTTGACAGGTGACTGGACAATCTTTCTGTCAATCACAGAGATAATGTAGTAGGCGGGCTCTACCGCCTGGATGTAAAGAACAAAAATGAGCGACCTTGTAGAGCAAACTCCCGACAAAAATACTATATTATATTAATATGGAGCAAAATGCCCTCTCCATCAAGAATTATTGTCAGTGCTGTTTGTTTAGCATGTGATAAAGAGATGTGGTCCAAAGCTGTTAGCATCTATGCTAACCTCTGTACGAGAAGTCACTTGGGCCGAACACAATAGTTGTAAATTAGAGCTTGTTGAGATTAATCTGTTTGGTTACAGACACTGAATGGATCCAGCTGCACTGAAACATTACAAGTGAGCATCTTTAGATTTATTGTGAACTCCAAAATTTGCTCTAAATCTCCAGTAAACACCATCTAATGATGTGATCTGAGGCGTACAGAGGATGCATTTATACACACGTGTTAAACTGTTGCTGCCCTCTTTCTGTGTGCACATATTCACCTGAAGGTGGCAGTGGTGTGTTAGTTGGTATGTGACACTGGAGGAGGCAACAGCAGCAGTCAAAGTTCATCTTTCTTCAGAAATGACGGAGAATATGTGTTTGTAAGTATTGTTATTGCTTTGTGTTCTGCTTGTGTATTGCAGTATTGTTTGTTTGGAGTTGGAAAAGTGATCACGACCGTGATGCTAATTATGTAAGCCTGTATATGGTGTTTTTTGTATGTGTTAGCATAGAGCTAGCGGACTTGTGTGGAGCTAATGCTGAAGAAAGCATATTTTTTGTGAATACTTTTGCAAATGTTACATATTGTATATGTAAAGTTATTTTAATTCCTCTTTGTTTGTGTGTGTGTGATCTTCTGACAGTGAAATAAAACCTGTCAGATGAGGAAAACTTTGCCTCTCACTGAAGAACTGTTAGCTACCTGCCAGACTGACCGCTTAAGAATAGTACAAAGAAAAAACCCACATGGTCACTGAAATAGTGTAAATATATATTTTTAAATAATTCTGTTGAACCACAATAAAAAAACAATGTCTGATTTTCATTAGTTGATTTTTGTATTTTTTTTTTATCTATTATTACTTTTGTCAGTTTCGTTATTTCAGTGACCATGTAGGTTTTTCTTTCTTTAACAGATGGGTACCAAAAATTTTTGACACGTGTGTATATCAAACATCACCAGAGTCGATCAGAGGTTATAAAAGTGGCTTAAAAAAAGATGCTCTTCTGAAGAACAGGAAAAACAAAACCTATTGCTGAAATAAAACCTCACTTTAATTTCATTACAAGTTTCTCTCTAAAAGTGGATCATTTATCAAAACAGAAGGTCTTACATGGATAATCACGTCACCCTGAGATCTGAAAACAGAGGCCAGCTCTGTGACCTCTTCTTTAAGTTTTTTACATTAGTCTGAGCTCACACAGATCGTCCTGTACTGTACTGAAGGTCTCTGTTATAGAGGAGAGAGCAGAGTTTCTAAATATTAACTATAATCTGTATTCGGTCCATTCTAGGCCTGTGCTCAGAATATCGATATGACAAAATATCGTCATGCACACCTCAGGGATACGTGTATCGATACGGATTCTACAGAATCAATACGGCCTCAATGTTCAGACAGTTGTTGTAAATACGTTTTGGGTAAAAGTAGGGGTGTGCGATATGATGATATTAAATCGTTAAGGATTATAAAGATTTAATATCGTCATAAAGCAGAAAGATCGTCAGATTGTCTGTGTGGGCACAGAGACTTTGACGCACACCAGACTAACCAATCGTAGCACATTACCCCAGTGCATGATGGGATCTCCTGTTTGGTTATGTAGCATGAAGCCATGGTGGAAAGAGAAAAGGAGATAAAAGCTTGAAGATGTCTGAACAAAAATCTGTTCTAAAGCAGCTGTATTATTCACTCAGATTATAGACATTACAGTTAGATAACATTTGTTCTAAATTGTTGCACTTTAAGAGATAATGTTGATATTGTTGTTCATCACCTTTTATGTTTACATTTATTGCACATATTTATAAAAACTGCATTATTTAAATTAAAACCTGTTCAGAAAGTTTATTTGGCTTTAATTGTCCTTTTTTTTCTTTTAGTGTTTTACATGTTTTATATGTTAAACAGGGAAAAAATAGTCAAACATGCAAATTAGTCTAGAAAAATCAAAGTAAAAAAGAATTGTGATAAAATTGTGATTGTGATTTCATTTTTTAAAAATCGTGATATGATATTTTTGCCATATCGCCCACCCCTAGGTAAAAGTAACAATGGCACAGTTCAAAGTAGATAAACAATAAAACACATGTTCCAAATTTAAACTTGGGTCTACGATCATTGGGGACCTGAATTAAAGTTTTTAAGTTGTGGAGCCATTTAAAATTCATCCTTGTGCTTTTTCTTCTTGCCATAAAAAAAAAAAAAGTTGCTGGGAATTCTTTTAAAAGCGCCGTCAATGTTCACAACTTATGTGTATCGGGATACCTATCGTATCGTGGGGTTGCTGAAAATACCCAGCCCTAGTCCATTCTGAATAAAGCACTGATAAATATCCAAGACTGGGACCATGTTTTACTTCATAGCTCTCAGAAGTTACAACAACAAGGTGATTTTTATGAATCCAGTTTCACAAAAACTGTTTTTGAAAAGTATACTTCAGCGTTTTTTCATAAATCCACTAAACTCTGCAGACCTCAAACATCTGCATGAACAAACAGAACAGAAGAAAAGGCTTTAAAGAGCTCTGCAGAAGAGCACAAACACTCTTATCACTGCTCTTTGGAAGACTATGTGAGCAGACGGTTGTGAAACTGTCCTTATCTCTGCTCTCTGAGGAGATTCAAACCCACAAAGAAAAGAAAAAGTCCAGATCCTGCAGCAGGAGTTAAAGCATGAAGTCCATCAGTGTAGAAGCTGAAGTGTGAGTGAGAGCCTCTGTGAGCAGGATGAGAGCCCGCCCTGTCCTACCTGACTTGACCATCCCGTCCCTCCCCGGGGGGAGGAGGTGCTCGGGGCTTTGAGTCCTGGGATCCATCTGCTGCGACCTCGTGCTCCAGCGGTTCAGTCTGTGTGGACCTCCATGCTCTCAGTCTGAGCTCCAACACTCCTCTAACAGGCAGTAAAAAACAACCAGAGGATCCTGACCGTGTCCCTGCCTCTCTGTGCAGACTCCTCCTCCTCTGCTCCATCCCTCTCCTGCTCCTGCTCCTCCTCCTCCTCCTCCTCCTCCTCCTCCTCCTCAGACTTTCCCACACTGCTTCACGTCTGTACCTTTAAGGCCAGGTAATAAGACACTGAGTCCTGACTAAGCCTGTGAAAAGTTACTCACTGCCTTAAAGTCACTCCAAAGAGTGATCACAACAAACCACAGCTGAATTACACTGTCATGGCCACTTCATTAGGTACACTTTGCCAGAAGCAGGAAGAGCTGTCTTGGTGTCTTGGTGATGAGAATCTCCTGCTCCACCACATCTCAAACATTCTTGGATTGAAATCAAGTGACTCATTTGTGCAATATTTATATCACTGCCACTGCAGTTGCTGCTACTTTTAGCATTACCTCAGCACTTATATTTATTTAACAACTTCATGTGCAATACAATTATCTGTGGCATTTACTCATCTGTATATACCATCCACCATTTGCATTAAAAATTATTACATATTCTAGTGTCTGTGCAATACATATCTACCTCCTGTGCAATAAACCACATAGAAATACTGAGAACTAGGAATTGGTCTATTTTTCATTCATTAATATTTGTCATCTACCTCATATTGTACACTGAACCTCAACTGTGCTGTGCACAAGTCTGCGTCTCATCTTGTATTTATCTTGTATATTTAAAGCCTCCCTGCAACTTTTTAAATTTTTTTTTACACTCATACTTTTTTTTGTACACTTTTTTTTAACTTAACTACCTATTGCACTGAAAAGAGAAACTCTCCATCTCATTGTACATTCAAGAGGCCCAAAGTGTGTTGAGGAAAACAAGGTTGAGGTTTGATTTTGACCTTAAAAGTGTCCTAAGGCAGCACTGTTGAAAGCTGATGTGTTTTATGTTTATGAGTTTTATTTCACGTCATGTCGAGCTGATCAAACAAACAATCAAACTATCATATTCAGAAAAAACTATTCTCTAAACTAAACCTGCAGCCTCTCCTCCTCCATCTCTGTCTCCTGACAAATATACACTGATGCATGACTTATGAACAGCGGGTCAATTTGTGATGCAACAATAATAAACTTTGATGTTATGGTTGGAGTCTGAGGAGAAAACTCAGTTTCACAGTTGTAAGTAAAATTTCCCCACAAACTCTTATTGTTAGAATTAAACAGCTGCTGCCTTTCAACACACAAATGATACATGGATAATAAATAAATTTACTAAAATGTGCATCTCTTTGGCATTAAATATAAGCTTGTTTGAGTTATAATGTTATATATCCTTTAGTAGGCCTGTCACGATAACATATTTTGCTGGACGATAATTGTTCAAGAAGTTATTGACGGTAAACGATATTATTGTCAATATTATTTTGATTTTTTTTTCATTAATGTAACTATAATGTCATAATAAAGTGAGTACATTATATTAAAAGCAAGAAACTTTAATTTCTTAAAAGTATTTAGCTGTAATTGGAATGTCAAGATCTTTTAAATAAAATAAATTAAACAAACAATATAAAAAGTTTAACAAACAAAAAAAGAGAAAAAAACAATGAAAATGAAATGGACTCTATTTTAGGAAAAAATGCATGTACACAAAAATAATTATACTAATTAATAACAATAAAAAATAGACTCTGTCTCTGTAAAAAAATCAAAACACTAAACTCCAATAACGACACACAACAATAAAAACAATAAATAAAATATAGCTATACAGTTCCTGAATTGTTTGTGACATCTACTTTCTCCAGTCAATTCGTACTATCTCTCAAACGTTTTTAACATTTCTGGCTATTGAAGAGTTGCATTTCTTTTTTTTTTTATGTATTTTTTGGGCATTTTGTGCCTTTATTGATAGGAGAGAGACAGTGGATAGGCTTGTGAAAGGGGTGAGAGAGTAGGGGAAGACACTCTGCAAACTGGTCACAGACAGGATTCGAACCCGGACCGGCAGAAGCAAGTACATGGGGTGTCTGGTTGCTAACCACTAATGCCAAACCAGCACCCCAGAGTTGCATTTCTTTTGCAGTGTAGTGAACGACACTGTGTATGAGCGTACCATTTTGCGCTGTTTCATTTATATTTACTTTGCCGACCAAATGCCTCAGACTGTCAGGATGAAGGCTCCGCTGCACCTCCCTTTCTTTGTCAGCACTTCTTTCAAACAAATGTGACATATCAGCTCGTTGGTGCTCTTGAACTCACACCTTGTTCTGTTTAAAATAGAAATATTCCCACACTTGGGCTGTAGCAGCCGGCTTAGGAACCGTAGCTTTTGTAGCTTTTCATGCAAAGATTGCATGAATGACAGATGCTAACTCCGCTATAAATCTGCTAAATCCACTATAGCACCAACACATCTCAGTGTTAAGAAAGATCGACAGAGTGAGCCATCTTCTCATCCAGCCTGATTGGTAAAACCAGAGGAGGAAAACAAACACGCATGCTCGTGTCAGTTTATGAGGCGGTCAAACTTACCAAGGATGTTTTTATTTATTGCTCGGTTAATTAATTTATTGATTATCGTGCCAGGCATATCCTTTAGTTACTTACAGTTTGACTTCTACAGAAGTCTCTTATGTCCGGATTTCTTGTTCATGTTTCTTCATCCACGGTCAAGATGAAGTCATGTGACCCAAGCAGAACATCCAACATTTTAACAGCCTCTCATATCAACCGGTACAAGATGGAGGGACAGTGGGGACGGCCAGTCACACATTAGCAAGAAACAGTAGAGCCAATCAGTGAGCAGTATTGGGTCAGAGGCGGGACTTTGCATAGGGGATGATGGTAGTGGTATAATATTGATTGGGACAAACCAAATCTTCTATTGTCACTAGTGCTGTCAGGCGATTAAAAAAATTAATCTAATTAATTACAGGATTTGTAATTAATTAATCTAATTAATGCACTAAAGTGACAGCCCTAATTGTCACACTTTTGAGAGTCCGTGTAAATGATTGCCTCAGTTTCCTGTTCTTGGCAGTCAGGAGTGGAACCTGGTGTGGTCGTTCAGGCTGACTTGTCTGCCACCACCAGTCATGAGTCTTTTAAATGGCCTTTCTGCCACCCTTCTGACATTCAGCAGGCCATCTTGACCATGTCTAGATACTTCAATGCACTGAGTTGCTGACATGTGATTGGCTGATGAGCTTTTACATCATTTGAACAGGTGAACAAGCTTCTGCTTAGTGAACTTCACAGCCCTCTTCACGCTGTGTGATTTTTTCTTTGTGTTTTTGAGTCACACGTCTCATGCAAAAAATGTCATGCTTACGAGGCCTGTCGATGTTTAGCATCACTCAGACAAAGAAGACGAGAGAATAAAGAGCCATAATTAACTATATTTAACAGGTTTGTGTGTCTACAGCAGGAGAATATGTCACAGAAACGTTTTTACTCATTCAGATACTCTTCCTGTTTGTGCCTCTCAGAGTTAAAGCTTCTGTTTCGTCCTCTGTGGAGAAAGTTTCCTTATTCAGCCATCAAGGAGGTTATGTTTCTACCGCTGTATTATTTATTGTCCGTCTGTTTTTAGTCTATTTGTTTGTTAGCAAGACTACACAAAAACTGTTTGACAGATTTTGCTTATTTCTTTGGGAGATGCTGATAATGGCCCAACGTAAAAATGGTTAAATTGTTCAACCAGGGTTCAACAGTGTGAGAAGGTACTCCTCAATGCGAATTGTGATTTGCATTTGATAGCACCCATGCGATTACGAAAATTGACCGTTCCAAACATGTTTTATCTTGTGTTGAATGCGTTGGAAGTTGTGGTCGGTGGTGTTCCTGAACGCAGCCTCAGCTGGAAACATATTCAGCCTTGAAACGTTTGTTTTATTGACCTAACTGTGCTGCTAGCGAGCCTTCGGTACACCCGACATGCCTGCACCGCCCTGCGGGAGGTACAGACGAACACAAGCAGGCGCTCCCAAAGCCTCATCTCGACCAATCACAGCGCATCAGTGGGACTGGTTGACGGGCAACATACACTGACAGAACAGCGAGCGACATTTTAAACTATTTTAGAAGAAAGACCAAACGAGCAATAACCAAATAACTATGAAGCCCATCAGTTATTATTTATAAAGACCAACAAAACCAGAACATGTGGACTCTGAACTGAGGCAAGAGGACTAAATGGAGCAAGGAGGTGAAATTGATACATGTTTGTTTCCTCGGTGACTGCATATCTTTGAATTAAAGAAAGACACACTACTTGGTAACTTTTCATTGTGCTACTAAAAATATTTGTGTACTGCTAGGTTTTTCAACTTGGTAGCACCCGAGCTACTTGGGAAAAAGCTAAGTGTCAAGCCCTGTGTTCAATAACTGTCTAATAATGATATAAACAGAATTCTGAGTGCTAGCTGTAGCTTTTCAAGAAATCATATTACTATGGAAACTATTATTTGAACTATTGCTTATAGATGTAACAGCAATATGTAGGCCACCTTGGCAGAGGTTTGTACTCTGAGTGCTTTTTAGTCACTGTTCATTTTTGCATCACTTTCTAATATAGTTGTTTTTTTTTACACTTTATTGTGTCAGTTGGTGTTATTAATACATGGATACATAACTTAATGTTTCAAACACACACATTAGACACATTTTTCCCTTTCATTTTTTGTTTACCATCACCCAAACAGAAGATAATACATACATAAACAATCAATAATCATAATATCATAAAAATGGATAAATAACACAATTCCAAATTCATTTTACACACATGGCAGTGCAGCAGCGTTCCAGAAAAATCCTGAGCTTGGACGAACATTCAGAGCGTATATTTCCATTATTTGTGTATGACTGAATTAAAGTATTTCACGATAAAATAGATAACAAAACAAAACTAACAATCATATATACTTATATAACTATATATAACTATATATATATATACACACATACATATCTATATATATATATATATATATATATATATATACACAGATACATATTTATATATATATATAATATATATATATAATATATATATATATATATATATATATATATATATGTATATATATATATATATATATGTTTTATTTTATATTTTTGATTGGCAGAAGTGTGTACATTTAGGAATATTTTTAATGTCTTAAACATGTCATGTTTGTTTCTGTCAATTTCTTAGGATACAGAAAAAAAGCTAAAAGCTATTATTATTAACATTATTATTTATATACTTAACCATTTACTGATAATATGACTTACTAATATTCATCAAAAAACGTTTTTGTGTCTTTGTCAAACTCAGGACAGTATCGTCTATTTTAGGTCATTTGTAGTTGCCACTTTATTTACAAACATTTCTGCAATTTCTGATTGATTTTTTTTCCAAATAGTTTTTAACTTTTATGTCATCACAATCAAGTGTTAGCTTTTTAAACCTTTAAACCCAACACCAAGAAAATGTCTGGTTTTTGGTTTGTGTTTTAGTTTTCTCTGTTTCCTGAAGTATTAACGGGATGAAATGATGGTTTGATTTGTTCTGTTTTATTTTAAAAATGTTAAATATCCCTGAATTTATTGATTTACTGACCTCCGTCAAACAGTTGAGCTGGTAGTTAAAGGGTTAAAGATGGTCAAGGGAGTCTTACAGAGTTAACAAACAACAAAAAGAGAGAGCCAAAACAGAGCGTAGCAGCCGCAATGTTCTGCTCATAGCTCAAAGTAGTATGCTAGGCTAATACTCGCCAACCACTGGCACCACGGACATTACAATGAACAAATCATACATGCTACCCCTAAAACTACTGTCACCCTGACAAAATTTAAAGAAAAACAAACTGTAAAAGTTTTCTTGACATCATTTGTACTCTATGACTCTGACTAACCTGTGTAAACAAGGAGAAAAGAGTAAGACGGACATCAATTGGTGTTTTCTTTCCTGGCTTCTGCCAGTCTGCAGAGGAGGGTGGCATCATATCTCCCAGGGAGGTTGAGCCCCCTGGTGGTGCAATCTGGTACTGCGCCCTAAATTAGCTGTATACAACAACTGAAGTAAAAATCTCCCATTCATCAACTTTTAGATGAAATTCAACACATTAGAATCAAAATACATTAAAAAAATGTCATCACACATTTCTGTGTGTCACATGTTTGTTTGTTTATTTGTTAGTAAGATTAAACAAAAACTACCAAATGAATTTTGTTGAGGTTTTCAGTAGATATTGGTCATGGCCCAACTTAGAAATGATGAGATTTTGGTGATGATCCAGATAACAGCCATTGGCAAACATTCATTTTTTTTCTCAGAAACTGTCTAACTAATGATGTCAACATGATTCTGAGTGTTAGGTGTGTTTTCAGGGTCATGAATCACATTATGATGGAAACTTTATCATGAAACTATTGCTCACAGATGTAGCAGCAGTATGTTATCTACCTTAGAGAAGTTTGCACTTTCTGCTTTCTTATTTAATTTCACGAGATGTGATTGATACAAAATCTATCCAGAAAAATGTAGTTTGCATCAATGTGGTGACAGAAGTGTGGTGGCAGATCAGGCCTATCATAAGCAGTTCTTGATCTTGTTCTGGGCACGAAACTCGAGGTGAGCGAGATCTGGTAAATGTTCAACCTGTACCTGATTATCATGTGTTCAGATTACTTTTATCCTCTTTGACTGTCTCAGAAGAGGATCAGACCCCCGGATCTAAGTCTTTAAATATGAATATTAAATATTAAATGTGTTGAATGTAAATAGGGAAGCTTGTTGCGTGCGGAGATTAGACTAGCTCAACAGGAAGAACAAACACAGCCTAACCAGGATATTAAACATGGAGCATAATTTTAGAAAGATGTCAGGAACAGAGGAACAGCTCATTTATTTATTGAATTTATTTATTGGGGCGGTGCAGACACAAAAGACTGAAAATAAAAACGCTGTTGACGTTGAACGAATCTTGCTGCTAGCCACTTTTAGCTCCAGCTCATCCTGCTAACTGCTATACTTATTAACACTGCTGTTGACCACCTTGTTGTTGCACAGTAAACACTAAAAGAGCTCCTCATAGTGAGGATCTTCTTTAAAGTTTATCACTGAAGAATAGAAAAGGTGTGTATGCCATGTTTTAACGGACTGGTCCAGAATGAAACAGATAATGAAGAGGACTTTTCTATGAGGGCCACATCATGATGAGTAACATTTTCTAATTCATCTTTTATAGATAACATGACGAATAATTTTGTCCATCTAAAGCTAATTTTTAAAGCTCGCTTACGCACAAACGGGGCTTGAGAATGGCGTACGTCACTTCCCACACAAAGGTTGTGATTTATAAAAATAAACTTGGCGGGAGAATGTGCACACCGGTGTGTTAACTTTGATGCTGGCGTGTGAACATTTTGGAGAAGTGGGAAGCTGGCTTATGGTGAAGGAAGCAAGATTCATCTCATACATTTAATGTCATCACATATCGGACTTAAAGACCCGTGTAATCATAAACACCAGAGTCTGCAGTGTTACAGACGTGTTCACTTACTACTGTATGTATGTTCATATATCAAACTTCATCTTCAAATGATTTAGAGCGGTGGATAGCACTGACTTAGTATTAGCTGTAAAAAGTTGATAAACAGTCTACCTGCTGAGTAAGAATAAACAGTGCAGTGACACTCGTGCGTAATGCTGCACAGTGGAGATCACACAGTCTGTGGATCAGGATGAGACCGAACCATCCCAGTGCCTACAGGTGCTGACAGACTCTGGGGTTTCTGACTCTGTTCAGCTGGAATAAGCCGACAGGTTTGATATGATTAACAATATATAATGTTACATGTTCTGTCTAAGCCCCTTTTGAGTCTGGTATAATACAGTTAAATTCTGTCCTTGGGTCTGGGATATCTCAGTCATCCCTCAGCTGTTTTGGATGGTGTTATAAACATGAGCAGTCCATCATCAGGTTCTTGCTCAGTGGGTGAACAGGCAACATTAAAAGGCAATTTGCTGCAAAGTCCGGTTTCCCAAATGTAATCGGAGTAAATGAGTCTGCACTCACACTGCTGTGAGAGCTCTGAGTGAAAATAAAAAAAAGTGCCTACAATCAGTGTAGTACGACGGTGCAAATGTATGGTGTATGGCTTGGATGCAGCTGCTCGGCCATGGAAACCCATCCATGAAGCTCTCTGCACTGTTCTTGAGCTAATCTGAAGGCCACATGAAGTTTGCAGGTCTGTAGAGATTGACTCTGCAGAAAGTTGGCGACCTCTTCTCACTATGCGCCTCAGCATCCGCTGACCCTGGAAATGTCACCACTGGATTTGTTGCTCAGGTGGCATCCTATCACAGTTCTCAGAGGAATTCACTGAGCTCCTGAGAGCGACCCATTCTTTCACTAATGTTTGTAAAAGCAGTCTGCATGCCTAGGTGATGATTTTATACACCTATATATATACATACATATATATATATCTATATATCTATATCTATATATATATATATACACACATACATACATATATATATATATATATATATATATATATATATATATATATGTATATGGAGAGAGAAAGAGAGACATCAATACTTGAAAAAATTATATAAATTACAAGATATTCCCGTTAAACAAAAGCTACAATAAAAAGCAGAAGAGACGTTTGATCACTAGGCTGGATGTGGTGGGTGTCACTACAGTTAACAGCGAGGTAGAGGGGGAACATAGTTTTGACAAAAACTACTCATAGCCTATATTTTAGTCAAAATGATGTCCTGCTTCAACACCTGACTCCTTCATCCTGATGCACAGCCTCTTCTTTGTCTTTGGTTTTGGCAGACTTTACACACCTGCTGCACATCACTACCCCTCTGACGCACAGACCACAGGATGGCGATGCAAAAACATTCATGAGATGCTTTCGTTGACCATATATGGTAATGTGGGTGTGTAGAGGGTGGGATATGAGGTTAATCCACCTGCACAACTTTCCAAGTGGACTGTGACTTATAGAGAGAAGTGCTTGCAAGTGTGTGCATGCACAGTTTTATAAATCAGATTTCTTTTTTTTTTTTTTTTTTTTTTTGCTGCACATCATTTTCATCTTTCGGGCCCATGTTACCTTTTAGTCTGGATCCTCCCCAGTGTTTTATAAACGAGGCCCCAGAGCAGACAGAAGTGAACCTTTAAAGTCCCACAGCAGCTGATGAGTTCAGAAACAGACTCAGAGGGTCAAACTTACCTTTGCTGTTTGAGTGCTTTCCATTTTTCACATACTGGTGTTTCTGAGGAGGCTCGTGGTCGATGCTGTACGCCTTCTGAAAAACAGAAAGGAGAGAACATCACTCAGATTTGCTCTGTTTTAACTCTTAACTCTTCTCTGAATGTCCACTCTGATGCTCAGAAACATCACAGATTAAAGAAAAGCCGTTTTTCTAGCTTCATGTCTGTTTCTAACACTGATAGACTGAATCCCAAACCCCCCCTACACACTGAAAACAGCTGGGTTATTTTATCTACCCAGCTGCGGGGTTATGAAATGTTTTACCCATTATGGGTTATTTGTACGGGATTTGGGTTATTTTTGTGCAAATCAGACGTTGGGTCAAAATCCATCAACCCAACATACACTGGTTGACTCAGCACCTGGGTTGTTTGTGCTTCAAACGTCATCACCTCATCATGTTGACAGACGTGCTCCAACACAAATCCACACACAGCGTCAGGCTCCGAGTACCCGTCAGCTCCATAACAACAGCTGATTTAACACGTCACACCTGTCATCTGGTGACACTTCTGAGGAAGGCGGAAGTTTCCACCGAATCACGGCAAGGTACGTGAAAAATCTACACGTCTGAGATAAAAGAAAGAGAACTTTATCCATGTAATGTGAAGACATAGTGAACACTGTTCAGCTGAGTCCAAGTCTGCCTCACTTTTATACACTCTGAGTGACAATAAGAGAGTGTGGAATGTTCCTGTGTTTATTCAACAAAGCTGGATAAATCTGTCTCGTGTCTGTATCCTTACTGCCCCGTGTCAGACCCAATATTCGGGTAGAATAAATAACAAATATGTGGTTTAAACAAACTAGAACTTTAATTAATTTGGGTAGAGTATATAACAAATATGTGTGGTTGAATTTAGCCAGGTTTGCAGTTAATTTGACCCAGAATTTGGGTAGAGTATTGAACTCATCTGTTGGGTTAAAGTGGACCATCCCATCTTGCTGGGTCAAATTAACTACTACTGGGCTGGTGCTATAATGACCCAGCGGTTGGGTTATAAAACAGCCCAAATTGGGTTTTTTTCACCCAACAGTTTTTAGTGTGTACACACTACCGCTTCACTAACGAGTGTCACTCCAAAATGAAGTCACACTCGTAGATATGGAGGGCGCTTCCACTGAAGGGGGAGGGTATGTAAAGGAACGGGAGGCCCTCTTCACTTTACCGGAAAACAGAAAACCTCATGGCCATGGCAACAGACAGACGCCCCATGTATGGCTGTTGGCTGTTACGCTGTGGTAATGATTGTGATGCCCTCGGACAGTTTTAGACTACTTCAATTATTTAAGTGATTCCACATGTCTTTCAATCCCATTACCATCTGACAATTCCAGTTAAAGAAATGAATAATGCTGCCAATTGTGCTCACATGTTATGGTGCTAGGGCTGCACAGTCATATCAAATGTCAGCATAGAGTATGATTTGCTTGTTATGCTTAAATCTTTTAAAACCACGGCTTATGTGATTTTTTTTGTCAGTGTGAAAGGTATGGAGGAACATATGGACACATGAGGCACTTACATTTATGTTGTTTCCTCTCCCATTTAGACGTTGCACTTCCTGCAAATGTTGTTGAAAGCCTGCATCGATGCAGACTCGCTGTTAAAGGGCTGAACGGTCCACTCCCCCTCCACACTACGTGGTTTGGGATAGCCCTTAATATGGCGAACCCTCCGCGAGGACGCGCAAACAGAGGGGTAGTGGGTAGGGAGAGTGTGCAGGGGGCGGTTTGGGATTGGGCCATAGACTGTCATCATGTTAAGGAGGTGGAGTGGAGGGTTTGTGCACTTGACAAAAATATAGACGGACATTAATGTGTTTGGAAATATCAGAAAATCAGGTATCTGAAAAAACCCAATATTCACATCCACTTGGTTAAAGCATTAAATACAGTCCAGGTATTTTTTCACCAATGTTTATGAGAGAGGTTCACAAACAAACAAAAACACTCCGAGAGCACAAACCTAGCTCACATACGCTACATATGCTTCGTCATACGTAGCAGCTTGATGTATTGGTCTGTGATGAGTGTGACAAGCCGAACGATCGTCCAATCACAAGCTGCTGTTGTTTTTGAAGGTTCTGCCCCTGAAAACATTTTCGCACAGCTCCTTTTCAGATGGATTTGTGAAAGATTTCCAATATGGAGCTGTCCATCTGGCATGACAGTGTCTTAAGGCCTAAGTGTTTTGCCCAAGGACACATCGCCATGTGACAACTGGAGCTGGGCTCAAACCTGTAACCTTCTGATTTCCGTAGTGTAAAGTATCAATACTCTGAGAGACCAGGTTGTTCTGAAAACAAAACGTCTCCAACATGATCCTGCTTGAAAAAGCTGCCTGAGGTTAAAAAGAAGCCTCATGTTCCTCCACACTAACTCTCCTGATTACATGATACCCAATCAGGCATCAACCTGACGCACTGCTCCTTCAACTCCCCCAGCGTAGAGTGTTTCCCCTGGTCTGAATCAAACTCCTCCTCCCCTCCTCTCTCCTCTCTCCTCTCCTCTCCCCTCCTCTCTCCTCTCCTCTCCCCTCGGGTGTTTCTCAGCTGCTTGTCTCCTTTCAGGCTCGCGGTCAGCTGGAAAGCCTCCTCTCTGACTGAATGGACTTTGTGTTGGTTGCTAGGAGAGACTTCATCAGGCTTCAACATGGTGACAAGGCCTGCACTGTCCTACAGACCAACACCCCCAACCATCCCCCCTACCCCCAACAGGCCTGAAGGACGGAGGAGGGGCTTCTGGAGGTGAATGCTGTTTACCACTTAGAACATTTATTCACCCAGAAAGCTCCAGAATTAATCCCACCAGCGGGGAAATCTGTGTTTCCTTCTCTAAACTCAACGGAGGAGGACCAAATATAAGATTATCTTTATTAACTGATGTATACAGAAAAAACCTTTTCAGCTGGCTGTTGTAAAGCACTTTAAAGTCCTCTCTGTGTCTCTTTGCCTCTTTTTGTTTGCTCTTGCTCGTCTCTGGTTCTTGACCAACATATAGCCTGGGATTGTTGATGTAGACGCCTGCTGCTGTGGACATATATATTTTAAAATAATTACAGTTATTAATATTTAGCCTTTCCTTTTGCCTCTTTCCATCATCATTACAGCTCCTGATATTAACTTCAGAGAGATCCACCCAATTAAATACACGGTAGTTCCTGTAAACAGCTCAGATACATCGGTGTGACCTGCTGCTCTGCTCCATGAGCATCAACCATCAACAGAAATGACTTCATTTGATATAAGTTCGTACTTTTAGACCAGTTAAACTCATTTCAGCAGTTTGGCCAGATGCTGTTATTTTAATCAACATCAAGGTTACATCAAACCGTTCTCGATTATATTCTTTATAGATGTCAATCAATCAATCAAACTTTATTTGTAAAGAATTTTTCATACAAAAATTTACAGCACAAAGTGCTTCACATCATGGCATACAAATTAAAACTAAAGACTAGGGATGTCAACATTTAGAATTTTTTCTACACGTGTACATGTGACCACTGACCGTCGTGTACACAGTTACACGTCAGAGATTAATCTTTTTCTAACACAGTTGAACTATATGACCACTAGAGGGTTCTGTCTCCTTTATGCTGCGTTCACAAAGCAAGCGACCCAGGTACCAAAATTGCGTCGCCCAATGACGTAGCGTCATGCGTCCATAAATACCTCATTTTGGTCACCGTTGCCATCGGCCGTCGCTCGGTGACGTCACGTCCGCTCGAGTTTCACTGCGATTATATCATATATCATATAATAGGATGTATAAGTGGACATTATTCCAGCTGTATCCTTTTCATTCACTTATCAAACACAAAACACTGCAGCTGATGATGCAGCATCATCTGTGAGTTTACCGCGGTCCGTCTAGGTGGAACTAATGTTCTCACTGACTAATGTTTCCACAGGGACATGGATTGTTCCTCTGTAGACCAGATGAAAAACTGTCTGTCTAGGGTACCGTCACACGTGCACACACCACTGATTGATCAACTTTGTTTTTTTACTTTCACATTGCGCGACAAGCTATGTGGTAGTGTGAAAACCAGCTGTTGCATCGAGGGAGGGTTAGCCCCGCCCCATCGCGACTGTACATTGACTTTGCATGGAGAGTGATCGCCGAGGTAGTGCAAGTAGCATCTGGTGTGTACGTACCTTTAGAATACCCCCTTATTCCATTAAATCAAAGATATGGCAGTAGTTATCAGACAAATTATGGAGCGTCTTTGTAGTTAAAACTGGAGTTTTCAGGATGGAAGTAAAAGAAGTAAAAGTCAAGAACACACATGTGAAGTGTCCATTATGTCCCAAAGCAAAGTGTTTGTCTGTTGTTAGTAAATCTAAAATCTAGAGACCAAAAACAGCGAGAACTCTGCTGATGATGTCAGAGCTGCTGCAGCAGGTAACAACAAGGAAGGACACAGAGACGGAGACACACAGTTCAAGAGGAAAAGAGTTTTCAGAAAAGTAACACATCAGTTACTTTACCTGGTAACTAATTACATTTATGAAGGAGTAATTCAGTTAGTAATTCAGTTACTTTTTTGGGAGAGTAACTAGTAACTATGACTAATTACTTATTTAAAGTAAGGTGCCCAACACTGTGATCTCTGTGTAACCGTCTTCCTCTGCCTTTGGTTGATGAAGAGCTTCTTCCTTGCCCTGTGACTTCAGACCAGCTTTAAGAAGTCAGTTTCACACTGACCTGCTGAATGAGACACATTTCCAGACAGAGTCACTCATGTTTAAGGCCCCTGGAGGTCTGATGTTGATTTCTGACACAGATCAGTCTCTCTAGGGCTGGATATAGATTCAGATTTTTCTGGATCGATTCGATATTAGAAGGTCTCGATTCGTTTCGTTTTCGATTCGTTTCGATTTCGATTCGGGATATCTCTGTTAAAATAATGCTGTAAATTTAAAAAGTGATCTCTTAACCTGGTGCATTATTAAAAATTATTTTTACATTAAGAACTGAAGCCAAAGCAGTCACATTAATCATATTTTAATGATATACATTAATGCATATTCTGCATGTTACTTATTTTTTGTCCAACTCGTCTTTTCCTTTGCTCTTGTTAAATCTGAAATCCGTCCAATCATCAGCTTTTAAAATCTCTGGTGGTGTCCCCATAGTGCTACTCGCTTCCTCCATGTTTGTTTGACTGCTTCAGTAACATCTCAGATCTTGTTGGAAAAGCAGCGCTATACGCTGATCACACCAGGCTAGCAGGGTTGATACCACAGAAACAACTACCCAAGTTAAAAGATCCATCTTTGGATCGATTAAAAACCCTTAAACAGATTTTTTAAACCCAGCTCTCGTCCTCTCATGGGTACAAAGACGTCTCTTTCCTCAACCAACGAGCAGTTTGGTAGCGGCATGTTCGCTCAGTCCACTTTCCATTAGAGTCAAGATGGCTGCCTTTGTGGCCTCACATAATTCTTTAGTTTCAGACATTAATGTGAGAGCCTGTGAACGTCTGCAGTGTGCTGCAGCTTGAACGTGAGCAGCAAACCTCTCTGTGCAGAGCTGCTTATGACATGGCACGGCCTTTTATAAACCCTGGGAATACAATGAAGCTTAAGCATGTCCAATAGGACATAAAGTAACAGACTCAACTGATACTGATAATCACCTGCATTGTTTTGTCTGCTTCTCTGGATCCTTCAGGTTATACACCTTTAGTGGTTCCAGGCATTTAAATAAACAAGAAATTGAAGACAACAAAACTGATTTAGACAATGGACAGTTTTTCTGAACATGGTTGGCACTTCACCTTTCTTTCTTCCAGCAGAAATCCTCCTTCACTCTGGATAAAGTTTGCAGGCACCAAACAGATGAAGACTGATTGGTTGATTTAGAAGAAACATGTTATCCTCTCAAGGTAAGAATGTAGTAAAGGTCGAGTTTAGGGTTCAAAATTATCATGAATTTCATGTATTTTTGTATTAAAAGTAAAAAACTGAAGTATGCATGTACGAAGGCTGAATTTAAACACAAGGTGATATATTAATGTGAATTGTGAATTCATAAATGGTCTTTTTTGTCTTTATAGTGGATCTCGATCATCTTCTACTGTACTGCTGTTTGGCAGATGATAATATTTCCACATCAGAATCAGAATCAGCTTCATTATGGTGTAAGAAAGCTGTCATGAAAGACGTATACGTAATTAATGATTCCTATTTGTAATTTCAACCATTTCTGTGTCAATAATGTTGTTTCACACAAAAATTTGCTGTCATATAGGTAAGTCTGTGAAATTGGGTTCAGGTTACAGTTGTTTTTATACCAGTATAAGTCCAAAAACTTTGAGTGCAAGGTCTTATGAATACAACTCACTTTTCTACAACTACAAATTCTTCCCTGTGAATAAGAATCCACGATTACGGGTACGAATCGAAAAGTGCTGAAATGGTCACTGAGGTCACAGTTCTCGGACTGGCACTGCCTACTGGAGCTGACATTTCTATTTTTTTTTAATGTATTTTTTGGGCGTTTTGTGCCCTTAATGATAGGAGAGATAGGCTTGTGAAAGGGGGTGGGAGAGCAGGGAAAGACACTCCGCAAAGTGGCCACAGGCGAGACCCGAACCTGGACTGGCAGAAGCAAGCACATGGGGTGCCTGGTTGCCAACCACTCCACCAAACCAGCACCCCGTGGAGCTGACATTTCAACCGGCCGCCATCTTGGATGGGTCTCACATGCGGCTGCAGTGCGTTTATTATACTGAGAAAGGTGTGTTATGCCCAACTATAATGAGCATAACTCAGCAAATTTTTACCCGATTTTCACAAGTTTGTTACAAACCACAGAGATGTTCTTCTAATACAGGACGCTGTCACACATTAAAATACATTCTCTCAAATTAAAATACTTTTTATTACGCTCTTTTTCAATTGTGTAATGAGTAGGGGTGAAACGAAGTTTCGTGCTACGAAATTTCGCGAAATAAAAAAATGACAAAATAAAATTCAAAGACGCACAAAATAAAAAATGCGAAGAGACACGTGCACGACTGGTGATTTTTTACCCTCCTTGCCTACCGTAGCAAAACACTCGCTTCAATATGGAGGAAGACGAGGTCGAGGAATTAGCTGACGCTCCTTTGTCAAATAAATCGGTTGTGTGGACCTATTTTGGCTTCTCATGTAAAAGACGAGAGAACGGTGAGAAGATTGGGGACAAAACAACAACCGTGTGCAAAATATGCCGCTACAGTTCACCGTATACTGCAGCGAGTACAACTACCAACTACTTTGAACTGGAGACAGGCAGCAACTGTATGTTTGTGTAAGTCTGCATAAAAAACAATATTTGATTTTTGCATCTACTGTTGAGTTGACAGAATTTGATCATACTTGAAGATCAGAAGTATATGCACTGTTATAGGCTAAATATTATAGTTGACAGTTCAGACATTTATAGGTCTAAACTGCAGCTCTGAGGACTGCTGTTTGTTTTTCTTTTCATTCAAGAATGTACTTATCCTGATTGTTACAACAACAAAGCACTTTTTATTGAGATTTTATGTTTGTATTTGCAATTTTGTTTTTTTTCAAAGAGCATTTATTTTGTACTGATGCAGTAATATTTTGTGTATGTCTGCATTAGGAAGAAAATAAAGAAAATGAGATTTTTGCACAACTTCCTACTGTTGGGGATTTTCTATAATCTTTATTTGGTATTGTGAGCCCTGTTTCATATTTCGTATCATTTCATGAGTTGACCATTTCGTTACACCCCTAGTAAAGAGACAGTACAGAGACAGATGGACAAATGAGTGAGCAACAACGTTTTTGTGGTCATGCGAGTAGACAACGCCAGTCAATGAGGCGTCTACGTATATAATGTTTATGGTTAGACGAGATCGATTGCTTTCCCTGTGACCTGTGACCTCAGTGACCATTTCAGCACTTTTCGATTCATACTCGTAGAAAAGAATTTGTAGTTGAAGAAAAGTGAGTTGTATTCATAAGACTTTGCACTCGTATAAAAACAACTGTTACCTGGACCAAATTTCACATTATTGACACAGAAATGGTTGAAATCACAAATACGAATCATCAATTATGCATACGTCCTTTCTGACATCTTCCTTACACCATACTTTACTGGCCAAGAACATTTATGACATACTAGGGGATTTGGTTTCAGCAGGTGGCGTCGCTCGTGGAATAAACAGCAGAAGAATAATACCATCATAGAAAAATATCTGTTTAAAAAACATGCCTTATAAGAGAAGAGAAAATACGTATGCAACTAATAGAGATGATATGTACACATAAAAGGAGAAAAGAAGAATATATGTGTATGTACACATGCAGAAAATCAATATTTATACACAGTTGGTGCAAGGTAAAAATGTCGTGCATTTGACTCTTAATAGGAAACAATCAGCACTGATGGGGTTAACCATCGTGGTGCATTTGCTCAATAAAAGTGTAAAAATATTGGAGTACATGGTCGACTTTTGGATCCACAATAAGCTGGGAGTATCAGCACACATTCTCACATCTTCCTGATCCAATAATCAGCTTTCTGCCTTTTCCTTTATCACTCCTGTTTGTTCTGACATGTAAGAGGTCTTCAGGATCAGAATCAGGACTGCCCTGATGAGAGTCTGCCCCCCTCTGGAGAAGGACCAGCATCACACTTTTACATCAGAGACCATTTTCATATTAAAGAGTCTGAATAACCGTAAAGAATCTGTTTTTGTTTCAAAGTGAGCAAATATGGGACAGATGCTGAGGCAGCACAGTGTCTGTCAGGTTTTATAGTTTAACAGGTACAAAGTGTGCACGCAGTCAGTCCCACAGGTGTGTCCGGGCCATTACGTCACACACACACACACATACACACACACACACTGTTGTTTGTGTATTTTTAGCTGCAGGATTTCCTCTGATCGCCCTAATCTCTCTCTCTCTCTCTCTGGTTTAAGCTGGTTTTAACCCACTGATGATCCACAGCAACTCCACAAACACACAGACCTGATTCATTTATGTCAGCACTGTGTGTGTGTGTGTGTGTGTGTGTGTGTGTGTGTGCGTCTGATCCTGGATCAATAGTCTCTGATAAATCATCCATCAGCAGCTCTTTAACGTTCAGGATCTTTGTGGTTATGTAATCTCAGCTGAGAATACTCTGCAGCTATTTTCTCTCTCAACGCTCCAGTTACTCACACACCAGTCACACCAGAGCTGCAGAGGCCCTGAGCTCTGATTGGTCCACAGGCTCCAGAGCACAACATCATCACTCGCCCCGGTGCAAAGTGACGGGACGTCCCGGCTTGTTTTGTCCAAACTGTGGCTCCATAAAACAAGGTTAAAAAAGTCTGTGAGCTCACAGCAGCTTGATTTCACTTAAACTGCAGCCAGAGAACAAATGTGTGTCCTGTTCCTGTGTTTATATGATTAACTGTAAAATAAACTCTTATTAAACGCTTTGGCTGCAGCCTTCAGACTCTCTCTGGGTCACAATGAAAGCCCTTCAAACTGCTAAATGTTCCATCGGGACATTTTGAAAAAAAGAAGGAACATTTGTCTTTTATTTTCTCATGAAAGTAAAAATCAGAAATCACAGAGTTGAATCACTTTGTCTTCATTGTTTTAAAAATTATATTTCCCTGTTCACTTTTTTTGAGCTTTACTAAATTAATCTGGGATGTTTTTGTGCACACACTCCTGAAAGTCAGTAAGGGTCCTGTTTTATGAATCGATAAGTCTAATTTTAATCTTATTAAATAGTAGACGTCCTCTTGAGCTTCAGTTTCGATCTAAATTAAATAATTGTAAGAATCACATTTGTGAATAATTTGATGTTTTTCCAGTGAAAATAAAATAATCAGGCCCTCTTAGCTGCTAAATTTACCCAGCCTTACTCTTCTGCAGCTTTTGCTTTGAAGTCAACGTGAATGAAATCATTTTCTACTTTTTAAAGTTTCCATTCATATAAAACATATCAGATAAGCAGTCTGCTAAAAAATTGACAGATTAAATCTTTTATTGCACTTCGTATAAGGATTAAGCAAGCACACCGTCATATCTGTTTAAGGTTTCCTGGTGGAGCAGTGGTTAATGCTGCTTCCTCTCAGAGAGCAGGTCGCTGGTGTCTGCTTCTGTACCAGCTCAACATGCTCTCCCTGTGCATGTGTGGGTTTAACCAGGTACTTCTGTTTCTGACCATTAACATGCTCTTTAGGGGTGACCGGTGGCTCTGAAGTGCTTGTTGGTTAGTGAGTGAGGATGCTCGTGGTTTCCTGTAGGTGTCAGCCCTGTGATTGGCTCATAGCTCACCCAGAATTACAGCTGCAGCCTTAAACAGTCAAAACCTGAATCTGACAGGAACAAACGATCATTACAGAAACATTAACCACAGTAATGTACTCATGTTTTTGGACTGGAGGCTGCCGTCTCCTCCTGCAGACTTTGTCTTGTCTTAAATTTGTCTGTAACCGACCGTGGGGTGACTCGACGTGCCCTGATTGGATTCAGCTCACAGTGAACTGCTGTGACCTGACGGGTCACACTGACCTGGTGTGAACCGACAGATCAGCAGACTGAACCTGTGTTCTCTTTAGAGTTTATGTCAATGATGGAGGAAGAAACTGATATATATGAGGGTCTCAGCTTCACTTCAGTACCAGGAGACCCAAGAACCATGAAGGGATAAAGTTATATTTGTTATTGTTGTTATTTCTGGACTGTTGTCACAGTGCAGACTCTCAATCTGAATTCACAACAATCAAGCAGAAGCTGCCAAAGCCGTTAGGTCAGAGAGTGTTTCACATTAGCATGGTCGCCAAACTTAAAATATACATTAATCATATTTGCATAATTACAACGGAAGATAAGGGCCACATAAAAAAACACAAAAAAAGTAATGTTCTGAGAATAAAGTCGAGAAGTGACGGGAATAATCTCATTAATTACAAGAATAAAGTCATAAAGTTATGGGACAAAATTCGAAAAACTATGAGAATAAAGTTCAAAAGTTACATGAAAAAAGTTGAAAAGTTACAAAAGTAAAGTTCAAAAGTGATGAGAATTAAGTCCTAAATCTTTTTAGATCAAACTAGGAAACCTCTACTTGTGTAAAGATAGAAATATGAACTATTTCTTTAAAGTAAGAGCTGTAGAACAAGGCAGAGGGGATGTGTGATCATCAGGTTTGGTTGGAGTTTGGTGTCACTGCAGTCACTTATTACAGTTTTTATCATCACTACCTTTAAATCCAATATTTAAAAAGTCATATAAATGACATTAAGAGCAATTTCTCTTAAAATGGAGATGTAACATGATATTGAAGAGATGCTTGATCATTAGTGTTGATTTAGTGTCACTACAGTTACCAACAATAAAATTATCTGTTATTATTTTCTATACAAATTAATTGAAACAATTAAATAAACAAAACATCTTTTAAATCAAATCAAAACAAAATATTCCTGCTGAAGTAAGAGCTGTAGTTTAAAGAAGAAGAGATCATCATTCATGTTTTTTTAGGACTTGGTTGGTAGATCTCATTACTTTGATGGTGTTTTCTTCCTGTAAAATATTTTAATTCATAAGTCTTAAAGAAAATATGACCTGTAGTATGAATAACTTACGATCCTATATATTTGCTGTGATTTTAAAGACTTTACTTCCCAGTTTAGGGAAGCTGTGAATTTTCTTTCACACCATTCCTCTGATATGGTAATTTGCCCACGGTCCCTAAGCCGCTGAGCCTTCAGCTTACTGAGACCGATTGACGTCGTCTGGCTCACATGACGGCTCGATTGGAGGAAAACGAGTTTATAGCTCACAGTCTTCATTACAGTGATCTAAAAGAGGGGTCAGGTTTGGACTGTGTTCTTTTGTTGATGAGTTATTGAGCCACAAAGTCAGAATCTGTGAATATTTTTCTATCTTTACCCAAGTAGATGTTTCCTCGTTTGATCTAAAAAGATTTATGACTTGATTCTCCAAACTTTTCAACTTTATTCTTGTAACTTTTTGACTTTATTCTCATTACTTAATTACTTAATTGTTGTACCTGTTTCAAACTGCCTATTCCCTTTAATTTTCCACCGTCATGTAACTGTGCCACTCTTGTATGTTGTTTTTATTTATTTTTATTGTGATTTTAATGCACTGTGTTTTTATGATGTATTTGTAAAGTGTCCTTGAGTGCTTAGAAAGGCGCTTTTAAATAAAATGTATTATTATTATTATTAACTTTTCAACTTTATTCTTGTAAATTTATGAACTTATTCTCGTAACTTTTTGACTTTATTGTAGTGAATTTATGAGATTATTTTGGTAACTTTTTGACTGTATTCCCTTAAATTTATGAGATTATTCTTGTAACCTTGCTTTTTTTGGTTTTTAAGGTGGCCCTTACATAATAATGATAGTGATTGTAATAAATTTATTTTTGTAGCACTTTTAAAAACATAGGTTACAATTAGCTTTCACAACAGTGGTCATTTTGTTGACTAATTATTTTCCTCGTAGTTTTGGTCGACAACCTTTTGTCCCCTGATGAAAACCAGTAAACTAGGGTTCTTTAATGCAATAAAACAAAGCCTCTGTTTAGGACTCGAAGAAGATAATACGATGATAGTAGAAGATTATGTAACATAAAGCAAAGCTGTCAAGTGTTCTGCTTTGGCTGGAAAACTACTGTATTTTTCCAGTATTAGTATTGTCCCGTATTATAATATAACAAAGTCACAGAGTTAGTGCCAACAGTGGGAAACAAAGTGGATATTCTAGATGTCTTGTACACAGGTCTTAAAATTTAAAGGATACTGGAGTTTGGTTGTGTTGGTGTAATATTTTCAAACCAAAACTTGACAGTTATGACACAAAGCTGTAAAAAAGAGTCACAACAATCGCACAGGAACATTTAGAGCTGCTGAAGAGTTTAAATTATGACTTTAGACAGAACCAGGCTAACGCTACCTATTGACTCCCAGTGTTTGAGCTAAGCTAATTAGTAGTGGTTAAACTCTGCTGGTGTCTTCCTTGTTCCTGGATGCACAGTCTAAAGCAGCCCTATTCAATTAGCGGCCCGAGGGCCACATGCGGCCCAAAAGCAACCCTTGAGAAAAATAGAAAAAACTTTTACAAACACTGACAAGGTCTTACAAAAATTCCAACATTATCCCAGACATTGAATGCAACACATTCTGAAAGGTTGCTGTTAAGCAAGTTACTTTAAATGCACTTTAAAATGTGACCATAAGATGAAGTTTTTAATCTGCACTTTTTTTATGTTCATATGCATCTTAACACGTGCCTGTATTTACCTGTCAAAACGTGCTGAAGTTATCTGTTTGATGTGTTACATTTAAAGGTGTAGTCGGCGATCTTCTAATCTTCTAATCTAATGCACTATTTGTCAAAATCTCCGTATTTCTCCTCTCCATCCACAAGATGTCCCCACTGACAGCATGTTGAAAAAAAGTCTGGTTTCAATACACAGCCTTGGCTCTGAATTTCAGCAGGTAAATACTGTGGCTCAGGCCGAGTTACCAAAACAGGGTACACCCCCCCCCCACATCCAGGGGGCGATCATACTCATGCACAGATCAGACAGAGGGGGGAGGGGGAGTCGTAGGTTGCGTAGCGTGCGCAGTTAGCGTAAGAGAGAGATACAATAGGTGCAGCAGCAATGGCTGAAAAACAGCCCAAAAGAAAAAGGTCAGAGGAGTGAAAAGTGAAAAAGAAGGGCTATGACCATGAAAGAGCGAAGACCCAGGTCAACATTGGTGTTGCTTTCCGACGGTGGAGGGAACTCTGCAAATAGAAATGCCTGAAAAAGGACGCGGATGTAGCCGTCTTTCTGCTGGATAGGTTAGCTACATTAGCTTTGTGGTGCTTCACATAACAGTAACAGCCGTCAGGCATTCATCTTATTGTCTAATCTGACAGAATGTTCTGTTGTTGTGATGTTATCAATAATGGCAGTCGAGTTGTCTGATGAGTCGGGGTTACCTTGGCTACGTTCGTCAGCTACACAGTTTTTACAGCGTTTCCATGACGATGCACGTCCATCAGCTTCCGGGGGTGGAGCCAGGGGTGAGGTATGAAGGGAGAGGCGGGTCTAAATTTGTTTATCAACAACCTCTCCACTCGTTTTCTCCCACATCGCTGACTCCACCTTTAAAGAAACTGTGTTTCAGCAGAAGTTTAGTTTAAGTGCTGCTCTTTGCTGAGTTTATGCCCTTTTGGGTGTGAGAATAAATGAATAAACATCCATTGCGTTTGTTATCTATCTGTGTTTCTTTCCGTGGTTAACTTTGCTCACTGTCTGTCAAAAATGTCCCGAGTCTGAAAACCTGACCTGAGTGAATTTCTAATTGAACAGCCCTGGTCTGAAGAATGGATTCTATCTGCTTGTCACGGACTCAGGAATGAAACAAACACACAAAAATGTTGGCCTGTCCCTTTAAGAAACTTGGCCTTGTGTTGTCTTTGTAAACATGTTTTTGTTTACAGCCTGAAAAAGGCTGTTTGTGCCATCACCAGGACGATGCTGACATGGTGACATGACCGTTCTCTTTCACATCAGGCTGGAACCCCTCCCTCAGACTTTAGTAAACCCTCGTTAACGTCGGTCTGAATATTTATCCTCACACAGACACAGACCTCACACTCTCTTCAGTATACAGGATTCTCCACCTCTTCAGCCTGGGACATGCTGCGCTGAGATCTGAAGGCCAACCTGATCCCTTTCAAGGAATTGAATCTTTTTTAGAGCAGTGGAGAGCGTCTGTAGATCTGTTTATAGAGTTTACTACGATACACTGAGCCTCTGACTGCTGCATGGACTCTGCTAAATGTGTCCAAACCTGAGAGCTGCATGCTGTGAGATTATCTGTGTCAAATAAAGGCTGTTTGAGAACCAGCTCATTAAATCTCAGCTCCAGTCTGAACCATCATTACACCCAATTCATCACCTCCACCAAGGAGGTTATGTTGTTGTCTGTTTGCACTATTACAGAAAAACAAACTTATGAAAGCAATTTGCTGACATTTCAGGATGATTGTAATTAGCCCATCGGCCGATTATAGCCCTTTTGAAAGTCTCCAACATCGGCCAGAGTTTTGCCAATGTAACGCTGATATTTTCTTCATGTCTCATAAACAGTAAACGCTGCTCGGTGTCCAGGCCGCAACGAATGATGACGTTGAAGCAGCTCTGAGCTCTCTGCTGATTCTGTGTTTGATGTCTCGCCTACACTCACACAGAGTTGTTCTTTTAAGCCTGAAGGTCCGACATGATGAGCAACTTTCAGCGGTGTATAATGTCATAGCCGAGCAGAGAGCCCGGTGGTCTCTCTGTGTCCAGCAGCAGCCTCACAGACGGACCGGGCACCGCCAAACAGTTTTCTGACCGACACCTCCTCTGTTGATGTCAATACTGATTAACTGGACCTTCTGATGGCAGGGGATCAGTTTAGTGACTGTTTTATTGTGATTATGATGGAAATCCGTCTTTATCCGCTTGTTCCCGACACGGCAGCTAAGGTAACTAGCTAATGAGCTAACTATGCTAGTGTTTAGCACAGCTCGTCAGAGCCCTACGTCATCGTGAGCAGACTCATCCAGGGGAGACTTAATCGTAGCTGGGGACTTTAATCAGGCTGTCTATATAAGTTTGTGAAATATGTGCAGAGTCCCACAAAATATTTTGATTTCCTCGTACACATTACCTCATGTTTACAATAAAAAAGTGTTTCTACCTGAACTAAAACCTACTTCTGATAAACGTCAGGTTAAGTTTCCATTATGACAAACGGCTTTAATCCGACATCAGATGTGACGGGACAGTTAATATAGATACAAATGTATATGCTGGTTCAGACGGTTACATTAAATAGTGATTGCTGTGATTGTTTATTGCATTAAAATGTGCCTGACACTCTGGAAACCTGCCTCTGAGGGTTTGGTGACGTGTGCGCACATGTGCGCCTGTCACCAAATTACAGCGGTGGAGGGTGCGCTTCGCTTGGAACAAGAATAGACCAAGTTGGAGCTGGTGAGCTTTCAGTGCACCTTCCGCACAGTTTTTTGGCACAAAATTGTCACTGCGCCAACCTGAATCTGTCGACACCTCCCCTTGGTGTGCCGTCACACCCATCTCTGCGCAGACGGTCTACCAAATTGTCAAATTGGCAGCGCACGGCGGTGCGCCGGATGAAATTAACACTGCCCGGGGTGAGCCAGCTCTGCGCCCCCTGCACTGTGCCACTAAATTAAGGCCCCTGATGTGTTTAAGTGGCTTCACGTGCAAACAGCAAAGTCAGCATAGTCTAATAAAAACAATTACAGTCCGTATATGGGTCCACACCACAGACTGTTGAGTTCACTCAAGTTTGTACCTTTCTTATTAATTCTGAAATGAGAATTTAACTCGCAGTAACAGTAGCCTGTGTTACTGTTCATTGATACCTCTGTGCAGAGTTAGGATGGGCTCTATTTGGGATACTAAAGCTGTTTAACTCTAAAGTTTGACTCTCTTTAAAGCACAGCTCCTGTTTTATCTTCCTGACTCCATCTAAAGTGTCATTAACTCTGCTGTTATTGAGATGTACCAACACCAGTCTGATAACTCCTCTTACTCAGCCGTGCAGGAATATTTCAGGTCCTGTCTGTAAAGCCTGTAGTAAATGAGAGCTCCTCCACGGTTAAATACAGCAGACTGACGGCAGGTTTAAATACCTGCAGCTGCTTGTTTTTAGACTTTAATCTTTAAATACATATAAATCTGGATGTTCCCGTCAGCTGTCAGGAATGCCCCGATCTAAAATAGACTCCTGAGTTCATCTGATGGAGACACTATAGCCACACGGGCCGGTCTGATCCCGCTATACGCTCACCCCACACCCCTGCCGTCAGCTGTCCATCTCCATGGCAACAACACACCCCAACACACCCCAACACGCCCACCGCGACAGGTGCGCCTCGCCCCGCAGCTCAAATATTTGTCGCCTTTCTCCGGTTAACCAGAAACCTGGAGTGTGTTTGAGGAGGGACATTCCTGTGAGCCGATGACTGTTTCCATCTCAAAGAGCAAAAACACACGAGCACGACCCGGGACAAAGAATGTTTACTCAAATACAGGACGACGACCCCGGGACAAAGAGTGTTTACCAGGACGGTAAAGTGGCCCGGTGGACTTTGACTGTGACGAGAGTCCTCATGAGTGTTATGATCACTGACAGGCTGTTGGAAAGTTTACAGAAACCTACTGACAGCAAGAAATAGATATACACATGAGTAAACTGCAGATCTAAATGCTGTTAATATTACAGAAATCAATGGCAAGCCCTTTTAACATTTAAGTATTAGCGGTAATATCAATTGTATTGAATTGAATTGAATTGAATTTATTTTCATTTCGAACATGCATGCAAAGACCAAAAAAAAAAAAAAAAAATAGTGAAATGCCATTCACACACATGAAATAAAGTAGCGACCACACACGCTCGAAAAGGAGCCGGAGGAAGTAAAAAAACTTTTTTAGCTCCTACCCCTTATTACTGTTCCTCATGGGTCTTATAAAAAATAAATGATTCTACTGATGCAAATATATTATACACATGTATATTACAAAACATATAATCTATATAAATATGCTTAACTACCTATACAAAACCAAAATAGTATATAATCAATATACATATATATACATACATACAAACATATATCCATATGTATATACATATACACATACATACACACACATATACACATGCATACATATTTACATACATATACACATACATCCTTCCACATATATACACACATACACATACTGTATATATCTAACATATAAGCATCAGTATAGACACGATACACCATGACTACATAAACATCTATAGAAATATATTTCACACCTATGCACACACACATACATACTTAGATATGTATACATAATTCATAACTGTCCATTTAAATACTATATCTATGTCCAATACCCAAACACTTTGTAGCAAAATACTCATCAATATCAACATAACTTTCAGGGTTTATTTATTTATTTACCTACTCCACCACTCTCACACGCCTCCTCTTCTTTATACTTGTTTAGAACCAGTTTTTTGTATCTCTTTTTAAACAGATTTATGTTCACGTTTTGTTTAATCTCCATATCCAAATTGTTCCATAAAGTCACCCCCACAGCTCGATATACAGAAACTAAATTGTAGATATCAGTAATTGTTTTTCACATGTTAGAATTCCAAGCCGACATATCCATGATGTAATTTTACTTGTAACTGTTCTAATTAAAGACATCTACTATTTATTTTTCACTAGTGGAAATAGTAATTGTAGATATCTGCAACTTAATTACAACTAGTAAATGTTTGTAATTCAACTTGTGTGTTGTAATTCAAAGTCCACATATCCATAATGACATTTTGACACGTCCCAATTCTAATTCATGATATCTACAACTCAATTCTTTCTGGTAAAAATGTTAATTCTTACTAAAAACAATTTTATTCTTACTTCTTACAAAGTTCATCTATGATATCTATAATTGTACCAACATTACAGATATCATAAATTAATTCTAGATATCTAAAACGCAATTCTTACCAATCAAAATTACACCGTTGATATCTTGACCTGGAATTTTTACATGTGATAATGTAATTTCAGATATCTGGAATTATATTCTTACATGTAACAAGTATATTAGGGATGTCTACAATTTTCTTTATAACTAGTCAAAACTGAATTGTTATCAAAAATGAAATTTCTCCATGTACAAATGTCATATGGTAATGAGGCTACATATCTGAAATGATGCCATTGGACCGCCAACATATCCACAACGAGTATGCTAATTTAGCCTGCACAGGATTGGTTCATGGGGAAACTCCGTTACACTCGTGTAAGCTGTGCGCTGAATCTGATGTTCACTGGGAGACGATGATTGAAAATGGAGCGAGACAGAAACACTGAGACAGTTTCTGCATTTGACAGAGTTTTTAATGTGGCGAATTGAGACAGACAGGAGCTGTTGCAGAGTAACAACGGCACACTTGCTCGTGTCAGAAGCTTGTTCCGATGTGCCCGACATCAAATGTCAGGTGAACAGGTGACCAGCCCAAAGCTACTACTACAGTATTGTTAGCTCTCTGAGTTTTATTGATCACTTGCTCCGCCATATTCTACGTCTTCCACTGCCATCTACGACTGTTACTGCTCATCGGTAGGATTTGTTGTTTATTTCTGAACTATTTAAAAGTAGACTAATGGCTGTATGGTATGCTAACATAGATATAGTTTTCTTTCATTTAACTCACATGTCAAGGTACGTAAAAAAAAAAAACCCCGACATGTCTGAGTTAAATAAAGAAAACTATATCTATGGAACCTAAAGACATAATGAACGCCATACAACTATGGTATGCTAACATGACGGCTCGTCCCGCCCACATATCCAAAACTGCAATTGTTGATATCTGAAATGGTAAATTACATTTCCACTAGTAACCATCCCTTTTCAACATGTGGAAATTCAACTGTAGATATCTGTAATAATTATTCTTACTAGTAAAAAAGTAATAAGTGATATCTGTAATTGAATTAAAGATATCTGCTAATCAGTTTCTACATGTCAAAATGACATATATTTGTAACATGTAAAAATGTTTTTAAATTAGTACATGTGAGCCAGATGGTTCAAATGTTAGATGGGCTTCCACAGAAATTTGTACTCTTTCCTACAGTGTGTTCATGTACACAGATGCTGTTGATTTATAAATCTGTCCTTGGACTGGTTCCTCCCTACCTCTGTTCTCTTCTGCAGAGATCGAGGAGCACCTATACCTTACCCCCAATTTCCACCGCACGCGAAAGCGCCGTGATCTTGCTCCAAATCTCAAAACCCACTGGAAGCGGCGCTCAATCCGGAGGGGGAGGGCTGATCCCCCGGAGAGCCACGGCTCTCATGAGAATAGCGAAGTCACACGCTCATAAAACATGTTATAGACTGAGAAAAGCAATAAACAACACCTCACTTCACCTCTCTAAGGTCCCTCTGCTGGTCCCAACCACACAGCTTCATGAATTACTCAACTTCTGTCCGCCTATATCCGTGTAGAAAGACTATGGTGTGATGCATGCAGTGTTATATATTTCAGTACCTCTACGATTCACTTTTCTTCGTCCATGGTGTCGTGTTGTTTCTGGGACCCTCTGACTGACTGCTGACCTGAAGCTCGTGCTTCCGGTTTCGACGTAATGACAATTAATTGAGGAAAATTACGTGCAAAAGTCTGTGCATTGTGTTTTATTTTGAAACTTCCGGTTACTCCACACCGTGACTTCCTGTCTGGGGCTTTCTTAATGTCTCTGAATTTGCGAGGTTTGGAAGCGGCCGCGCAGAAAATAGACCTGAAGCGTATCTCTCGCGCCTAGGCGCGCGCCGGCACTTCAGGATCGCATGCAGTGGAAATTGCCTGATAGACTACAATGGGAGCGAAGTGCTCCGCAGGACGCTGCGCGGTGCTTTCGCGTCCGGTGGAAATTGGGTGTTACGCCAATGGTTCCCAAACTTTTCTCAGCCCTTCAGACTCTTGACCTCCAGCCATGTTCCCCCGACTCTCTCAAACTTACAGCAGCTAAAAAACAAATGTGTCTGTAAACCTGCCGCCACACCACCACCTCCACATTACATGCAGAACATACAAATAAAATCTCTTACAGTGAATGGTTTTTTGATTACAGAAGAGTATTAGGGCCATGTCAGACAGATAAAATGATTTTGGTGAAGTCCAGATTAAAGTGAAAATTTCTTGATTAAAGTTGAAATGACAACAACAATGTCAAAATAGAATTTTGTGGTAAAAGTCGAATTGTCGAGAAAAAATTTGAAATGTCAAGAAAAAAGCTGACATGTTGAGAATAATAATGTCAAAATACACTGTCAACTTTATTCTTGACTTGACACGCCGCTGATTTCACAAACTCTATTCACCTGCACTGCAAGTGAGCGTGCAGCCGGGTACCGCGCAGCAGCTGAGGAGCGTGCAGTTACGGAGTGCGCCGTTGAGCAGCGCGCAGCCTGGAGCAGAGGGGCAGGGGAGCATGCTGATTGTTTTGGTAGGCACACACCTGCACTTCCAGACGGGGCGCCGCAACAATGATTGTCGTTTTTCTGATAGTATCTAAATAATTTTACTTTTTTTTTTTAAATGCTCCTTTTCAAGGACGTGCATGGGGCTGAAAATCCGCCCAGGAATTTTTTGGACCAGACCGGCCGAATGTCGTTCATCAGAGCGGAGGGGCAGGGGGTGATAGTGGTGCTGATTGATATTTTCTTTTTTTTTTTTTCTTTTTTTTTTTTTTTTCTTCTCCCCTTGTCTGCATTATCTTTACAGCTGAGCACTGTGTCTGGTGGCAGCCTTGGAAAGACTAATGCAATTTTTTTCTAGCAGTGACAGATATGTGAATATGATTCACTGCTATAGTGACCATCACCAGCCCTCCCTGTAGGCTACTCCATCATATAAAACTTTATTTAACCCCTGATGGGAGCTGAGGGGGAGGGCCGTGCCACACCACAGTGTGAAAGAAGGGGAAACAGTGACAGACAAGACAGGACAAGACAAGACAACTGGGAGAGGAACAAACAGGTATGGTGGCTCGTTTAAGATAGTAGTTCAAGTGCTGTGCTGATGTAAGTCCATACTGGAAGTATGTGGTGTGTATGAAGAGGGTGGCTCATGTGTAGAGTGGGGGGGGGGGGGGAAGTGGGATGAAGACCCTGGTTCGGATAGTGGAGGTTGAGGGGAGGTTAGGAGAGGGATGAAGACCCTGGTTCGGGTAGTGGGTGTGGGAGGGGGGTAGGGAAGGGATAAAGACCCTGGTTCGGGTAGTGGGTTAGGACAGGGAGGGTTGGAATGGGATGAAGACCCTGGTTCGGGTAGTGGGTGTGGGGAGGGGGGGTGGGAGTGGGAAGGGGATGAAGACCCTGGTTCGGGTAGTGGGTTTGGGAGGGAGGGTAGGAAAGGGATGAAGACCCTGGTTCGGGTAGTGGATGAGGGAAGGGAGCCAGGGACACCAGAAATGTGGGGTCTTGATAGCAGGGGTGGTGTGAGCCTACATGAATAAGAGATGGAGTGGCATGTATCCCAGGATGTGAGAAGACGTGTACGAGTACCCGACTCAGCATATTCTGACGGGATCTATCATGTCTCTTAGTTAGTCTCGACAGGAGCTTGAGTATCTGTGTATGCATGCATGTGAGGTGGTCACCGAATACCCGAGTAGTTGCCCAAACCCAGGGAAAACACGGCCATGGGTGCCCCCCGGGCCACCAGGGCAACCGAGACCCCCACACAGTCCACAAACTACCAGGCCCAGGGACAGCCCCAGGACCCAAGGGGGCACAGACCCGCCCCCCCCGCCGACACCAAAGACAGCACCCAGGGCCCAGAGCGGCAGCCCCCCTCCCCGACCAGCCGCCCACCCGGCCCCAAGCCCCCCCCCGCCCCCAGCACCCAGCCACCCCCATCCCCCCGCGGCAGGCCGGGGGCCCCAAGCCACCCAGGGGCAGACCCCCGGGACCAGACCCCTCCCCAGAGGGGGGCCCACAAACCACAGCTAGGTCAGGTGGGGCGAGATGTGGGTGTGTAGCGGTGGGGTCGAAGTCACCGCCCGCCCTCCAGAAAAGCCAAGGCCATGAGAAGCGCCGGAGACCGCTGCCCAAGCGCCGGTAAGAGGCTCCGCAGCCACCCGCACAGGACAGCAACCCCGAGGCAGCCCACCATGCCGAGGCCCCCAGTGAGCAACGGGCCGAAGGACCCCGCACCACAGCCCACTAAGGGACACATGCCCCAGCGAGGCCCACCCGCCCCCCAGGGCCCCCGCCAGGCCCCCGCCAGGCCCCCACCTGCAGCCACCGGAGCCCAGCCGCACCTCGAAAGCCGCCGGCACCACCCATCCCCCCGCAAAGTCATAGCCAGCGAAGCCCGACCCCCACAGCCGCACCAAGCCTATGCTAGTGACAAACCCTATATCACCAACCCCCCCCTCGTTATTCTGCAATTTGCCCCCAGACAAGATACATGATCCCTACACCGTGATTAAGTGCAGCTAAGTGTGATGTGGTGCATTAATGACTGATCGATATTTTCAGCCACCCCCAGTCGGACGAACACAAGGCACTGTGCTGTGGCTGCCGGCCGTCTAATTTTGTCAGCTGCACGGCCGTGATGTTTGCGATCGCGGTGGCTTGTGTTCGTCTAACTGGGGTGGCTGCTGCATATTTTCAGTGGTGCGCGCTATGGCCACTGGCCATCTAGGTGTGCCGACCGTTTGTGAGCTTTCCCGGCTTCCCCGATGGCCAGCATGTCCCTGCCCCTTTTATATCAATTTTTCAATTTCGTCTAGTGGGCCAGATAGTATTGGAGACGGGCCAGTTTTGGCCCACGGGCCGTTAGTTGCCAACCGCTGCTTTACAACTTCTTTCTTCAACAACTTACAGGATGCAAAGCCATGAGGTAATGTATCTCTTTCTAGTTACGTAGTGGTAGTTTTTGATGTGTGACGACAAGCATTTTTTAGAAAACTTAGTATCGTAGTTTTGTAGCTGGCCATATATGGCTACTTACAGCCCAGTGCTCTAAGACGTGTCTGAATAATATAAAGGACCTCTTTCACAATACATGTAATTTTGCCCACAGCCCAATTTTTTCTTTATTGTGTGGTATTTGTAGTTAATCCAGAGACTCCCAAGAATATACCTTTAGAAAATCCAAAAGTCATCCAGGGCCTGTACTATGACCTATTTTATGATCATTGCCATAGGTGTGAGCCAGGGTGCACAGTTCCTTGCCCTGTACTGCTGCAATACCTGAATTTCCCCTCTGGGGATCAATAAAGGATTATCTTATCTTATCTTATCTTTACCCCAAAACTTACTCAAACACAAATAATAAATCATCAAATTGGGTCAAATCACCTTCACTGAAGTCTGGTGCATCTTTTGAAATCAAATGTAAAGCTAAGTATTACAATTGCAAGAAGTTATTGAATTTTAACTGGAAAAAAAAAAGTTTTTTTAATGATTTTTTCAAGAAATTCAATTCTTTAGAGAT
Organism: Scarus forsteni; assembly: GCA_036419115.1. Lineage (NCBI taxonomy): Eukaryota > Metazoa > Chordata > Actinopteri > Labriformes > Labridae > Scarus > Scarus forsteni. Next base: position 3,157,181 of record JAZDUH010000092.1, on the reverse strand, counting down.
GTGTCTGACCAACTTGCAGTTTCTGTACAACTAAAATACTTAAAAATGATTTGGCCACATATATATTCTCAAAGTGGGAAAAAAATCATCAAATTCTGAGACCGGTAAAGTTGTTCAATTAACAGGTTGGGTTACTGTGGAAGAATCAGAATACTGTTCCATGTCTTGTATATCAGGGGACCTTTAAAGATTTGTTCAGAATTCATCCTTTAAGTGTGATTTATTTTAGAATTTGAATGCTAGATTCAAAACAAACATGTCACATGAAATGTTATTCATTTTAATATTGAACAGCCACAAAGGGCCTGTATATTATGCCTTTGTGATGAGATAATAATGAACCATTGATACAAGTAAAAACCGATGCAGTTTTGGATTGTTGTAATCAGATTGTATATATCTACAATGACAGCAATACATAAACAACCATAATGCCTTCAGAGGACATACTGTATATTGGTCCTCTGAAGGCATTGAGACATGCAGTTACTATGCTCACTAATTTGCCAATGACCTCAACGAAATAATTTGAGGTAAGTTGTTCCTTAAACAACATCCACTTCTTTAAACGCCCGTGGTAGGACTCTACTATCCATCTTGTTTTGGTACAGCAACGATCACTATTGGCTGTTGAGGAATCCAATTGGGATTTACCAGTTGGTAAAAATGACGGCATTCTAGCATCATACCCCAACTTAGCAAGAAGATCTAAGGCATCCCTGAAACCGTGATCTACAATCATATTGTCATTTGCTTCTAACCAAGATTTCAATATTTCAATTTTTTCCATGATGAGCCGAGTTATTGTTGCATCATTTACGTTACCATGGTAGGGGCCAATAGTGTCTAAAACATATCCATCAGGCAGTACAACTGACATGAATTTTAGGTAATTTTGTTTTTCTGTCCTCCGTAAGATGCCCTTTGAAACTGATGATCACTGCATTTGTTGAGGTAGATATATGTACCATCTAAGATAAGAGTGACCTGGTCACCATAAAAAGCTTTAAAAAGACAGTGTTGTGAGTTATGGCATCGTGGCGTGAAATATGATTTGTGCCAAGGTATTTGAGAACAACTATTGTGTTCAAAATATCTGCAATTGTATGAAAATATCTTGACAGTGTAGCTTGGGAAAGATTAGTAAGCATGGTCATTTGATTCCATGAAAGGTTTGTTTTCAGTTTTGCCCCAAAGTAAAGAAGCAAATCTATTGCTCTGGAACTATCACTTGAACCTGAAACAAGATCAGATTCACACATGTCATACATGTTCTTAAATTGCACCAATGTCCAGCCAGTCCATGCATGGCAGTCAGAATCTGACAAGGTTTCAAACTTCAGTTTGGGTGATGTCTCATGTTTGGATACTTCATGTAGAATATATATAATATATATACTTCATATATAGAATATATGAAAAAAAATATTATTCAATTGAATGCACAATACTAAATTGAAGTTAACATCCATTTGCTGCAAATTGCATGAAATAAAACATTACCCTTGATATAATACAAGACATGGAACAGTATCCTGATTCTTCCACAGTAACCCAACCTGTTAATTCAACAACTTTACTGGTCTCAGAATTTGATGATTTTTTTCCCACTTTGAGAATATATATGTGGGCAAATAATTTTTAAGTATTTTAGTTGTACAGCAACTGTAAGTTGGTCAGACACATCTCTAAAGAATTGAATGTCTTGAAAAAATCATTAAAAAAACATTTTTTTTTCCAGTTAAAATTCAATAACTTCTTTCAATTGTAATACTTAGCTTTACATTTGATTTCAAAAGATGCACCAGACTTCAGTGAAGGTGATTTGACCCAATTTGATGATTTATTATTTGTGTTTGAGTAAGTTTTGGGGTAAAGTGAGCACCCTGGCTAACACCTATGGCAATGATCATATATATATGCTTCCCCTTGGTAATATCATGAGGAAATACTCTGTTAATTTTCACTGTTACGCTGATGACACACAGCTCTATGTATCTTTAAAGCCAGGTGAGACAAACCACTTAGATAAACTAGATGCCTGTTTAAAGGACATCAGAACCTGGATGGCCAGAAATTTTCTTCTTCTTAACTCAGACAAGACAGAGGTTATTGTGCTGGGCCCTCGACACCTTAGAGAATCCTTTTCTAGTGATTTAACTGCCATAGATGGCATTACCCTGGCACCAAGCACAACTGTTAGAAATCTAGGAGTGCTATTTGATCAGGATTTATCCTTTAACTCTCACATAAAGCAAATTTCAAAAACAGCCTTTTTTCATCTCATAACATCGCTAAAATCAGGCCTATCCTGTCCCAGAGCGATGCTGAAAAGCTAGTCCATGCTTTTGTTACCTCCAGATTGGACTATTGTAATTCTCTGCTTTCAGGCTGTCCCAGCAAGTCGCTTAAGCGCTTCAGCTGGTCCAAAATGCTGCAGCACGTGTACTGACTAGAACTAGGAGAAGAGACCACATTACTCCTGTATTAGCTTCTCTGCATTGGCTCCCCATTAAATATAGAATAGAATTCAAGATTCTTCTCCTCACCTATAAAGCTCTCAGTGGACTGGCATCAGTCTATCTTGTAGTGCTTGTAGTGTCGTACCTCTCTTCTACAACATTACGCTCCCAACATGCTGGCCTACTTGTGCTGCCATCAATCTCAAAAGTAGTATGGGAGGTAGAGCCTTCAGTTATCAGGCTCCTCTTCTCTGGAACAATTTACCAACCACAGTTGAGTCTGACACTCTCTCTACCTTTAAGGTTAGACTTAAAACATTCCTCTTTGATAAAGCTTTCAGTTAGGGACCAGCTTATAGGTTATAAATAAATAAATAAATAAATTAGTTCATAAACTAGACTCATAGTTTAGATGTAATAGGCCTAGACTGCCGGGGGGGAGGGGTCTGGCACAATGGGCTCTATCACTCTCTCTCTCTCCACATCTGCTTTTGCCCCTTTTTGTTTGCTCCTGTACTCGTCTCTGGCTCTTGTCTTGTAGGTGGCCTGGGATCCTTGGTGGAGACTGCCTGCTGCTGTGGAGTCATGAAACCTCAAAACTACAGCTATAAACATGACACACATAGTTGGCCATTCTATTAGGAACACTCCATTCTCATTATCATTATAGCTGTTCATGTAGTTATTAGCATGATCTCCATATCCATGATCGTTACACCTACAGTATCTATTTCTTATTACCACATAGTCATGAAGTCCCTCTTGAAAATGGGATGTCACATCTCAAGAGGCCTTTAACACATTTATACTTAACGGAGACAAATATGGTTGGGATGCACTTGTGGTCTGGGCACCCATGAGTTCATCACTACCATAAGTTCTTATTTTCAGTTTGAATATCTAAGATTATACTTCTAGAAAATGATCACCACAACCATTCAGACATGAGGACCCTCCAGAAATGAGATGTAGCATCTCAAGAGGCTAACCTCTAAGGAATCAGACGACAGGCCAATGATACATGGACCTGTCCCTAACTTTAGTTCTTACTTCGTCCACTTGTCTCCTCTTACTTCCCTTCCTTTGCCCTCACACCCATCACAGCATCGTGTGGATTTGCTGTTCATCATGAGACTGGGATCCACATTCAAGATTTCCTGCTGCTTAACAGAAGGTTTTTTCTTGCCGCCATGATGGAGGGATTCATGATTGGCTATATGGATTCATGTTGGGTGTTGGATGTATATATTTGTATATATATGTATATGTGTATTTTATATGTATATATGTATCTATGCATATATGTGTATCCATAAAATGAAGAGCTTTATGCTCTATTGTAAAGTGTCTTGAGATAACACTTGTTATGAATTGGCGCTATACAAATAAAGATTGATTGATTGATTGATTGATTGATTGATGATCATAAAATAGGTCATAGTACAGGCCCTGGATGACTTTTGGATTTTCTAAAGGTATATTCTTGGGAGTCTCTGGGTGTACTACAAATACCACACAATAAAGAAAAAATTGGGCTGTGGGCAAAATTACATGTATTGTGAAAGAGGTCCTTTGCTCTAGTTTTAATTGTCTTGTTCCTGAAGTTGAGTATCCAGGCCAGTCCAGCCCTGTCTGACCCGATCATGAAGCTAAGGAATAGCATTTATAGATAACCTATTTGGATGCGATCAAACTCATCTTAAAGTGTGTATTTCCATCAGGCATATATCTAAAAGTGAGACTTTTTTTGTAATTACTTAGAAACTCCTCACAGTCCCTTTAAGTTATTTTTTGCAATTTTATTTACAAAGATTTCTGCCTTTTGTGTCAAATATTTGTGCATTTTTATGTCACATGTAATCAACTGTTAGATTTTAATATGTTTCTGGTTTGTTTGTAGTTTTCTCTGTTGCCTGAAATGTTAACAGTGTCATACAGTGATTAAAGCACGAAAAACATGCATATGTAGCATCCTCTTAAACTGTGGTATTATTTTGTTGATTGGAGTTCTTGTAGGAGGAGAAAATCCCCTTAGTTCCTGGTACCATACTTCCCTGCTTGGTTCTGTGTAACAGACTCTCACAGTCTGTGGGCTCTAATTTCGTAGACCGGGCGCAAGCGCAGGCGCACCTGCCTGCGCCAGCCTTCGCCGCGCGGACTGGGTGTACCCTACGCACTTTGCAAGTTTCCTGCAGTGCCAAGAGAGGCGCACTCATGGCGCACAGGGGCGCACAAATGTCAGAATAGGAGGAGAATAGACGTGAGTGGGATTATCACAGCCGATCGCTGTCTTCACCAATCAAATGAGCGCCTCTCCTCTCCTTTAAATGCGCTGCGGCTGAGGCGCAGCATCTGATTGGTCTAAATTATCCCCGCCACCGCGGAAACAGTGTGCTGGAAAGACCCAGCAGTGGAGACGCTGTCCCTTCAGCATGAGAATGGACAGCGGGGCGCGTCACCGTGTGGGCCAGCTCACAGGACAGATGTAATCTGTTCCTTTGTCATTAATAGGAGTGAAAAAAATAAGAGACAGTTACACCACAGCTGGCTTATCCATTCATAATGCTTGTGATCCACCTGCACTCCTGGTTTGTCATCGCCAAATAGCAGAGCCCTTAGTGATAAACTGTATACTCTCCCAGTGTCTCCTCCTCATCCTCCTTGCAATAATGCTCTCCATCTTTTTAGAGCACGTTAAAAATAAAGACTAAAATAGATTAATATGGGAAATCACGGGTAAATCCTGAGTGACATACATTTATTTTCTCTCTTTTTTCTTCGCCTTTTTTTCTTTGAATTTAATGAAATGAGAGAAGCCAGATATATACTCAGTATCAGATGTTAAGGCTGTTTATTGTTGACTTGTAAGATGTGCATCAAACTTCCAGCTGCCGTCAGGTTAAGTTTCCATTATGACAAACGGCTTTAATCCGACGTCAGATGTGATGGGACAGTTAATATAGATACTAATGTATATGCTCGTTCAGACGGTTACATTAAATAGTGATTGCTGTGATTGTTTATTGCATTAAAATGTGCCTGACACATTGGAAACCTGCCTCTGAGGCGTGAGCACATGTGCGCTTGTCACCAAATTACAGCTGCGGAGGGTGCGCTCCGCCCTGCGCCGAGGTTAGACCAGGTTGCAGCTGGCGAGCTTTCAGCGCACTTTCTGCACTGTTTTTGGCGCGAAATTGTCACTGCGCCAACATGAATCTGCCGACACCTCCCCCTGGTGTGCCATCACCTCCCCTTGGTGCGCCGTCACACCCACCTCTGCGCAGACGGTCTACCAAATTGTCAAATTGGCAGCGCACGGCGGTGCGCCGGACGAAATTAACACTACGCGTTGTGCGCCAGGCTTGCGCCCCCTGCGCTGCGCCACGAAATTAGAGCCCTGTGTCTTACTGAGGGAGAGGAGAGAACTTTCTACTGTATCTAATGAAGTTAGCATCCACATGGAGCTCATACAACCACACTTCAAAACACTGAACTGTCCCTTTAATATCAGGGTTGCACGTGTGTAAAGGACTGTAGTCAAGACAGACAGACGGACAGAGAGGGAGAGAGTGATGGTGGGGATGAGCATGAAAAAGCATGAATGAGACTGAGCTCCTCCCTCTCTGTTTCTGTTTGCTCCTGTACTCGTCTCTGCTTCTCGTCTACTCTGCATCACTGCTGTGGACCCACAAAGCTTCAGTGAGTACAATCACAAGTATTTAGCCAAGTCTTTAGCCGCATTCTACTATCACTACAGTTCCTGTTAACTTCAGAGAGATGTAATTGAATATACGGTCGTTCCTGTACACAGCTCACATATATCAGTGTGACCTTGACAAATGATCATGATGACCTGCCCCTCTCCATGAGCATCAACCATCAACAGAAACATCATTAACATTTATTCTTATTTTTAGACCAGTTAGATCCATTTAAATTGCAGTTCAACTAGATGCATTAATCAACATCAATCCTCTCCAGATTATATTCATCGTAGAATAGAATAGAATAGAATAGAATAGAACTTTGCATAGAAATTGCAAAAGCCCCTCAGTCAGTGCAAAACAGTGTGAGAGACATACCATAAAGTATGGTGCAAACATAAGTGAAGTAAAATAAGATAAGAAATAAAAATAAAATAATAAGACAAAAATATAACAAAGTAATGAAGGTGAGGTGCAAAATAAATTAAACAAAATATGATACAGTAAGTAACTAGAAAAGCACTCGGAGAGCACAGACCTCCGCCAGCGCCACAATCCTCAGCCATATTGTCATTTTGACCATAAATATTAGCCCTACCTTTATTTCATGTAAACATTTAGATTCCTTGACCATGAAAACATACCATTAGCAACTGGATTCATCATGATATCTATTTTAGTTCAGTAGTTATTCACAGAAATCACATTTTTTGCCATGGTGGCCAGACGCTGATCCCGATCAACACGAAAATTGAATCAGTTCTTCCTTTTCCCAAGCTGAACATTTCTTGAAAATTTCATCAAAATCCATCCATAACTTTTTGAGTTATTTTGTTCACAGACAGACGGACGGACAGACAAACTCTCCCGAAAACATAACCTCCTTGGCGGAGGTAAAAAGAATAAGGTGCAAGAGGGAATGGAGTGGAATGATAGCGCAACAAAATAAGGTGCCATGTACAGGTACATTAATGACATGAGGTAATTATCATATTATAATTATTATGATGACATTAATTATTATGTAGATGTTCATGTTTAATATCAGACTGATCTCTCTGTCCATGGCTGTTATTGCTTATACGTTCATAAAAGATAAATCATGAATTTGCACACACATGCATGTAAGTGTATCTGTGAAATGAAGAGTATTGTATTTTGATGTGCTGTGAAATTAGACGGGCTATGAAGGAAATACAGAAACAGAATGACAGCTTCATGTAGCAAAGCTCGCTGCATACTGAGACAGTGGCTGTTTTAGAATTCTCCTACTATACTAGCAGTGCGTACTGACAACAAAATATAGCATACAGTATAAAGTATGTGAACAAATGCAAAAGTTGCAGAATGCTAAAAATACCCGGATGATTTACTGACTCTAGAAAAATTCACAGTCTGCATCGGACCAGTCTGCTTCACCTACTATTACCTACAATGCAAAGTGTCTGATTGGAAATGGCAGACAGTGGAGCATCAACAACCAGAGCAGCAGAGGAATAGAAATATAAGAGCCATTACTTTTTATCTTACCTTTACAACACGTAAATATTGTGTTATAAAAGGCAAAAGGGTCTATTGTTGAAGGTGTTGTCTATCCTATACCTGCAGGATTATTACTGTGAACCACCAACATTTTTCCGTTACGTTCTGTTTTTCTCCTCTATATTTCCACCACCGTGAATTTTCCCACTTCTCCTCATTCTTTATACTGTACTGTGCATGTGATGTTTATTCTTGATGTGTTGTTTTTTCTTTAAGAGGCCCTAATACACCGTCACACAAAAACATACAAGAGAATTCCTCACTTAAATAATAACTGTTGATTCATATAAAATGCTGCTTCTGGTGATATCTGCAGATTAATAACTGAAATGTCAACATGTACTCATGGTTTGTTTGTTTTGTACATTTAAAATAAAGTTTGGAAAATAAATCAGCTGTAGCCTACTTTACTCAAACTGAAACCTACAAAGCTAGCTACAAAATAAACCGAACAGAACAGTCAGACTACTTTACAGTGTAGTAGGCAGTATGCAGTGCCTACTAAATACTACGTTCATATGCAGTATATAGTAGGCGACTTCAAAAGTAGCCGGTCTGTGATGTAACATCCAGCGTTTCCACGGCAACAACAATCATGCTGAGTCTAACATGTCTGACACGCGAGTCCCACAACAAAGGTGAAAGATGAGGGATTTGACTGGGCTTAAAAATGTTGACTGTTTAAGGCCATTAAAGTGCTTTGTAATGAGTCATGGGCCCATTAGAGGGAATAAAAGTGGAATTATGAAACATGCAGAGAAAATATGAGCCCATGTGAGGTCACAGCTGAAGTGACTGCCTAATAGAAAAGTAAAGAGCAGCACCATGCACATTTCTGATGACTGTACTAAATAAAACCACTGCAGCTGTAACTTCTTCTACTTTAAACTTCCCAACAGTAAAGTGAAGCAGATCCACCTCAGACCCACCAAACACACCAGCGGAGCACTGACCTTCTTTCCATACGTGGTTCCCATTATTCCACACCGTCCACACGGCCTTCCTGCCTTTCTGGTTCCTTCCTCTCCTTTTCCCTGGCAGCTTCGGCCCCCCACCCTCCTCCTCCTCCTCCTCTTCCTCCCCCCACCAGCTGGCAGCCTGACAGCCCGTTCACTGTGCTCTGTTGGCCGGCCAAACTCCAGGCAGGCCCGCCAGCTTCATAACACCAAACCGGGGCGAGGCGAGGCGAGGCGAGCTGGAGCAGGCCGAGGGTTTGACTGAGGGAGAGCAGGAGCATGAGGAGGAGGAGGAGGAGGAGGAGGTGTCCCTACCACCTGTTCGGCCTGACTCTCTGCTCTCGCTGGTGAAGAGTTAAGATGCTCCGACTGGATTAAGCTAATTGGTGGCGACATGAGGAGAGGCAGCCGTGAGGTCTGAATCAGGCATCAGTTCACCAAACAAACTTCAAAAAACTCAGCGAATACTGAAGAGAACGTTTGTTTGGACTATCAGGCAGGAAAAACTTTCTCTGCACAGTATTTGATTCATGCTCGGGTTAAAGGTCTGGAGAAATGATGAGTCACAGTGTGAAGTAGCATTGTTAGCCTAGCGTAGCCGTGTTATGTAAGGGTCTTGTCCCTTCACTGGAGATGGATGGTGCCGGCTTTCTAATCACAGACCTGGATGTTCCCACTGGCTATAATAAACATGGACTTCTGTTGCATCTCCATTTATTTTAATTGACCCTGTTGTGACTGTTTTCTTTTTGCTTGTTTTTTTCATTTGCACCATAAATTAGAAACAATTTCAGTAACACTTTACTTAAAGATCTAGTTTATAATGCGTTAGAAGAACATGCATAAGACGTTATAATGCATGTATAATGCTTCATAAGTGTCATTATAATGGTGTTTAACCATGTATAAGAACTTGTACCAAGGTTTATAAAGTATTACAAGTGTGGACATAATGTATTATAATCAAGCCTGTATAATGTTTTATACCTGCATACTCAAGTGACAAGTGTTTAGAATGAAGAATCTGAAGTCCTGGGTCACAATTTAACCATCCTTACTTTAACAAAAAGAAACAGTTTTACAAGTTACATATTGTAATTTTAAAGAGGAAACAGAAAAAAAGCATGTGCAGCAATAATAGCACCCCTCTTCAGTATTTTGTTGCACACCCTTTGGCACTGATGACAGCCTCCAAATGTTTCTTGTAGCCATCTATAAGCTTCTTGCTCTTCTCAGCTGGTATATTCTCCAACTCTTCTTTTGCAAATTGTTCAAGCCCTTAAAGAGGACATATCATGCTTGTTTCTCCTTTTCACTATGCCAGACTAGGATGCCTGTAAAGCATTTCTGCCCTCAGTACAAGTCATTTAGTTCCTTCATTGCCCCACAATAGCGTTCTTAAAATCCTCATTTTAGGCCGTTATCAAGCTCTCGTTGAAACGCTCGGTTCTCAGACTGACCTAAAGTTACCTCGCAACGTCACAGCCCTTTGTGCTCTGATTGGTCAGTTCTATCAGAGCCTGTCCTTCTTCTTCTACTGTATTTTCCGGCAGGCTCAAAGCAGCGACCGCGTATTGAGTCCCCCTACAGGCCAGAGCTGTTAATGAGTGAATGTGAGCTAGGGATCTATATACTGCTGCTGGTGGATGTGTTCCTCAGTGACGGTTTTGTGGCTAACAGACATCACAGAGGAGGAAGTGTTTTATCAGATTACTCCAATAAAAAGAAATGTAGCTTGTGTCGTCACAACGATTTAAATCTCGCGATTATCTTGCAATGACCTATTTTCAGAGGCATCAAATCTCGTTCTAGGATATCAGAAAAAATACAGTATCTCATTTTTTGAAAATTCAGGGGATGTAAGGTCTTGTTTTCAAATTTATTATACTATATGTAAGTATTAAATCATGCACCAGCATGATATGTCTCCTTTAAACATTTGCAGGTTTCTTTTCCCCAATGGCAGAGTTCAGCTCATACCAAAGATTTTCAATCAGATTGAGATCGGGACTCACTGCTTGCCACTTTAAAACAGTCCATTTTTTCCTTTTCAACCATTCCTGCGTGCTTTGGGTCTTTGTCTTGCTGGAAGACCCACGATCTTTGAATCAAACCAAGTGTTCTTACACTGGGTAAGACGTTTCGCCCTAAAATTTCTTGATAATTCTATGATTTCATGATTTCTGTGATATGGTCAAAACCTCCAGTACCTGATGCAGCAAAGCAGCCCCAAACCATTATGGAACCTCCACCATGCTAAATTGTTGGTAGGGTGTTCTTTTCCTTGTAGGCCTCATTGCGCCGCCTGTAAACAAACTGTTGGTGTGCATTGCCAAACAGCTCTAGTTTCATTTTGTCTGTAACAGTACATTTTCCCAGAAAGATTGTGGTTTGTCCAGGTACTCTTTGGCAAATATTAGTCTTTCGTTTTTGTGTTTTTTCTTCAGCAGTGGTGTCTTCCTTGGCCTTCGCCCATAAAGCCTTGTTTGGTTTAGTGTGCGTCGTGTGGTACTCGTTGAGACCATGACCCCAGACTGTTCCAGGTTGGTCTTCAGGTCTTTGGAAGTTAGACGTGGTGTTTTTTCCACCATTCGCACCAACCACCGAAGACTTCTGTTATCAATTTTTCTCTTCCCTCCACGTCCAGGGAGGTTCTTGACAGTTCCATGCTTGGTAAACTTCTTTATAACATTACGCACTGTTGAAACAGGAATACCAGGGTCTTTGGAGATGGCCTTGTGTCCTTTGAAGGTCTTGTGTTTGCTGATAATCGCTCCTCTGATGTTCTTAGACAGCACCTTTGTTTTCACCATTGTGACAAAGAAACAAGGGGTGGGGGCTTTGTAAAAACAGAATCCATCATTCATTGGCTAATTGATGTCACATGAGCACAGACGATTTATCACAGGTGATGCTCATTTTGATTTGCCACAGATGAGTCACAATGTGGTTCCATACTGATTTGCAGTAAAGGGTGCCAATACCAGTGACACAGCAAACTTTGCTTTTCTATTTTTTCCTCTCTTGTTTTATTGTTTAAATTACTGTTTATCAATTGCTCTTTTGTGTCAAACACAAGTTCTCCATAGAAACAAATGTTTGACTTGATTCATTATTTTCCAGAAGATATTCAACATTGTGTACTTAAACTTCATGGGTGCCAATAATAATAATAATAATAATAATAATAATAATAATAATGATGATGAGTAGGACTGTATCTAAAAGTGAGACTTTTTTGTAATTACTTAGAAACTCCTCATAGCATCTTTAAATGCTGATATGCTATCTGTTTTTAAAGGTACTGATGGTAATGAACTGCAAACAAGGACTACAAAAATGACAGTGGATGCCAGTAAAACAGTCTCAGATTGCCTTTTAATAAATGATGATGCATATAGCCACAGTCATAAGCAACTTCATCAGGTCAAAAACTTATAGGTGAAAATTAGGGGTGGGAACCTTCAATGGGTTAGAAATGGCTTCTATACAATTTTATGGGCCACAATCATCCCCCCCCCCCCCCCCAAAAAAAAAAGTCCCCTGCAGAGGGAAAAAAATGGAGAAATTAGTCAGCATGGTTCTCCTCTAACCCATGTGCCACACACCATCAGAGTGCCACTCTCACACACCTTATATGCCTGCAGCTCTAATTAGCCTCACTGAGAGCAGGTGTGAACACTCACCTGCAGCTAATGCAGGTGAGTGTAAATTTAACAAAGCCAGAAAAGGAGCTAGAGGAATGTGCACCTTCCTCTAGCCTCAGTGAAATACTCTACAGCCTCATAACATTTAACAATGTCCATATTTTGCATCATAATCCATAACAGCACGCGAAGGGCAAATTGGGTATCATGCCTGTATTCAGATTTGACATAATTTTGTATTTTTTATTTCAAATTTTTGTGTGATTCACAAGGGAACAGTTTGATTACAGCAAAAATATATACTTCAATTTTTTTTACCCTTAATAATGTTTGTCAAAGACATGTTTGTGGATCCTCGTCAAGTTCTACTAACTTACTACTCTAAAGAACAGATGTATAACTCACACAAAAATAACATTAAAAAATTACAATGATTTTTAACTTTGAAAGTAAAAAACAAACATTTTAAAAATACATATATCTTTAAGATTTAATAATCATGCATGAAAGGGATATATATCATTACATCAGTAAGAGGTGAAGACTTTTAAATAATAATCATGGTAATAATAATAACAGCTTTAAGCAGTTTGAACCTTTAAATCTCATCCAAAGAGAATATCAGTTATTTTGGTTTGTTTTCACTTTTTTCTGTATCCTAAAATATGGACAAACAATTAGTTAATCTTTGATATATATATTAATATTCCTGTATTTATTGACCTCTATTAAACCTTTAGGCTGGAATATAAAGGGTTAATAGGAGTTAACCCTTGGTTGCTCCTTTTCTTTTTGCACTGTTTTTGCTCATTTGCACATCCACACTTTGCACTTTTTAATGACTTGGTGTTAATTTTCCATTTTGGTTTGAGCTCTGGACTAAACTCTGGTCGATGGTTTTGTGTTTTGTGTTTTCTTTCCTGTGTTGTTTCATGTTTTTAACTCTGTTACTTTCTCCTGATTTCCTTTCACAGGACAGTAAAGATAAAATAAAGAATAAAGAGATTCTGACTCTGAGAGCTCCTCTCTGCTTTAATCAGTTACAAACACAAACCTGCTGTTACTGACAAACTCTGAGCTCATTTCATCCTCATAGAAGAATTTAAACACACGTCTGATGTCAAGCTAACCGAACACATGTGAACCTTTCCCCAATGTGACCCTCAGCTGACCCCTGCAGTAAAGAGGAAGTGGCTGCAGTGCTCCAACAGGCCACTAGAGAGCGCTGCTACTCCAAACAGAGACCTCTCACTCTGGAGGAGTTTCAGACTTCTTTTTGTACTTTATTGAACAAATAGAGTTAAATGACCAGTGAATACTCAGTAAAATCAACATGTTAGAAATAACACCTCCTCTGTGTGGATAAGTCAGAGCCCCCGAGGTGCCACGGGGAAAAATATAAATAAATCCTGTGCACGAGATGCGCATGATATATTAAAATGTTAGATAGATAGATTGGATTAGATTGTATTTATTAATGCCTTTGGAAAAATTCCCTCAGGGAAATTCTGATTCATAAATAAACAATGATACTTGTAGGCTACTGATGCTCCTTCCCCTCCTCTGTCTTCCTGTTACTCCTCATCCCCCCAGTTGAGGAGTTATACAGTCTGATGGCCTTAGGGACAAAGGAGTTCCTCAGTCTGTTGGTCCTGCTCTTGTGGAGGAGCAGTCTTGTGCTGAACAGGCTCATCTGGTTGTTGATGACCATGTGTAGAGGGTGATTGGCATCATCCAGAATGTCCAGCAGTTTGTCCAGTGTCCTCTTCTCTGCCACGTCACCAAAGAGTCCAGCTTCATGCCAACCACAGAGCCAGCCCTCCTGATCAGTTTTTCAATCCTGGATGTGTCCTTGGTCCTTGAATATCTGATGAAACTGGCTCTTGGTAGCTGATGATAATGAAGCTGGCAGTTGGTGGCATCTTTCAAAAAAGAACACACTGCTGGTATCCTCAGAAATGCCTCCTGGCAGCAATGATGGTTGAAAAAGATATCCATAGGATATATAAGTAAAAAGAGTCTTAATAAGAAGTGCAGGAAGGTCAGAAAAAGATTAAAAAAGGAAAACTTTTGAAAATTGTGAAAAAATTAAGGAAAAAAACACAAAAAACAGCAAAAAATATGGAGAGCAAACTGGACAGGCTGCTGCTGTTTACAGCGCCATGGCAACAACTCATGTGCTCATGTTTAAGATAAAACGTGATTGATTTAATTATACAGGCAGGCGACAACAGGCTGTCTGAGCCTGTTGTCTTTTACTAAAGTTTCCTACTTTAGATTATTCCATCTCTCATGGAAAGAGCAGCAGGAATGTCCTTATATGATATTCTGAGGTGGAAGTAAAAGTTAACTAGCTCACTTCTTCTCTCATTTGTGTGTTTGCAAACATCTTACGTCACTACTGGGAGCCGTAGTGGACAAGGACAAGTCAAAATGTGGTAAATAACTTTATTTCGACAAATGTTTTAGTATCTCATGTGCACAATTTATAATTTTTATTTTTCATGGCCCCTCAGGAGCTCCATAGTATGTATGTTAATATATATATATATATATATATATATATATACATATATATATATATATATATATATATATATATATATATATATATATATATATATATACAGATTTATAATTAATTAATCTAATTAATCTCATTTTAATCTCATATCTGCTTAAAGTACCCAAATAAAGAATTTGAATTCTAGGATATTATAAAATTGTAGTGCATGACTAATCAAATGAATACACTAAGAAGTGAAGATTTGTAAATCTACATTTTTATTGGTGACTAAATAAAACCAAAGTCAGGGCAACTTGTCTAGAAAATTCTAAGCTCAATCAGGCAACTCAAATTACACTTTAAGTGTGTTTCATAAATCAAATTCAAAATAAGAAAAAGGTCGAGGACATCCAGCAAAACAATTAGGCCTGATGCATTATTAAAGAATGTAGTACAAATATAGATAAATAAATTCAAAAATAAAATAAGACTAAGTCTTAAATATGCCATTCCTGTTGTCACCTGGGCTTTGTTTGGTTTGACTAGAGACACATGTGTGAAGTGGCATGTGCCACTGCCATGTACGGGTCCTCCAGCTGGACAATATTAAAATGTTTGTGTGCTACGATTAATCTGTGATTAATTTTTATAATGCATTAATTTGTGGTGTAATTAATTAATCTAATTAATGCACTAAAGTGACAGTCCTAAATAGGTATATGTATATATATATATATATATATATATATATATATATATATATATATATATATATATATATATATATATATATATATATATATATACATATATATATACACACACTTAGCGTTGCTGTTGTTTTCAGCAGGACCAATCACCTCTTTAATCATTCGTCTTCCATCCATTTTTCATGGACAACCGTGAATGGTGACACTCCCACAGTTCGACGTTGTATGACACGTACCGTAAAACACCTATTAACTGCTCAGAAGAAGTTTTACGGCGGTCACTGCTCAATCTCATTTTTACTGTACTGTAAGTTAATGAAAGAAATTTAAAGTACTAGATGTTTTACAGTGGGTCACAGTGCTTTCCCATCGGCATTAAACACACCGTCTGAAAATGTAATACCTACAGCAAATTTATGGTAAATTAAAGACAATTTAAGACCTTAATTACCTGGATTTTAATTTAAGACATTAAGGCTTTTTAGACCTTGTCAGTGTTTGTAAAAGTTTTTTTCTGTTTTTCTCGCTGGAGCAAAGTCCAAATCACTTTGATTTTGGGTCACTTGAGGGTTGCTTTTGGGCTCCATTTGGCCCACGGGCCGCTAATTGTATCGGGCTGTTGTAAATAGTTAATACTGTGTATACCTCCATCTCATTCAGTCTCATTTCCTCTTATTTTGTACTTATTTTCCTTCATAATGAAGTTGATATTGCTTAAAAGCTCTGTTGCAACTTATTTCCTTAATTTTTAATGCTCTGTTCATTTATTTTCATTTCAGTTGTATTTATGCTATTTTAATTCAATTTCAATGACTTATTTTTATTTGAAAGTCTCTTTCTGGTGTTTCTCTCTATCCTGTAAAGCTGGAATTTCCCCTGTTGGACTTATAAAGGAATTTTTTTTTTTTAAGGACAATTTGGAGTAACCAATTAACATAATGAGTGCAGGAGGAAGCTGGAGAGCCTGAAGGGCACCCACGCATGCACAGAAAGAACATTCTTGACCCACATGGGACAGAATAATAAAAGCAATAACAGCACAAACCTGTTTTTTATCTTAGCTTTATCAGTCAGAGCAACAGGCAGTGTGGTACAAGAGAAAATCTGATCTGCAAACTCTCAATCATCAGTTTATAAAGACTTCAAAACATCCTTTAACTATTTATTATT
The DNA here is from genome assembly GCA_036419115.1 of Scarus forsteni. Lineage (NCBI taxonomy): Eukaryota > Metazoa > Chordata > Actinopteri > Labriformes > Labridae > Scarus > Scarus forsteni. The sequence goes on along the minus strand of JAZDUH010000092.1, from coordinate 3,140,484 downwards.
TCATATAAATGTGGTTTCTTGATAAAATACCCTTTAGCGACAAAGGTTCATTTTATCAGTCTGTTTCCCGGATATAAAAGACACAAGCAGAAACAAGAAACCAAGCTGTTTTACCATTTCAGTGCATGTATTCCAAATCAAGCTGTGTACACACTACAGGATTTATACAGAAGTAATCCATCTCATGAATTATAAACTATGTAACAAAATGTACCCGAAGCTACTGCGATTCATGAGCATTAAAACCATAGTGTAAAATTCAGCATTCGTACTTCTTTCAGAGATGACCTTTGTGAAATAAGCAAGATTAACATCCATGGTACGCCAGATATTTACTTCAGCATAGAGACATCAATTCAGCAAAAATTTAGCCTAATCACTATAGTCCAATATTTGTCGTCTATTTTTAGTTTTTTTATAGTTATTTTTGCCAAGATGTGCCTATTTATTGGGTATTTAAAGGGGTATTTGATGATCGCAAAACAGAATAAAACATTAATATAGGTCAGTGCTGATTCAGATAGGATATAAAGGCCTACAGGGTGCATCATAATTCATTTAAATGGAAAAAAACAAAACAAATATGTTTTTAATTTGAAACCATTTATGTGTTTTTGATTCAAGATAAAAAAATTGAAGTATCATTTAAGTATCATCATCCATGTATGGGATGATTGATGCATCATTATGGCACGGCAACACCTGCTGGTCAGCGTGCCTCCTTAATCGTGTCTTGTGTGTTTTATCCCCAATAAAAAGGCCTCTCTGTTAATCAATAGATAGATTACTTCTGTGTCAGTCCTGTACTGTGTCCACGACTTGGCGTTGATTTGGAATAAATGCAGACAGTGCACTGAAAGTCTGGTTCTCCATGCCTGCCAGAGGAGTTTTATTGTGAAGGGCACAGCACTGTCGGGCTTCAAAGCCCCGCCCACCAACAGAATGAAATATTGAGTGGAATTTTCATTTTTCGTGTGAAAACGAAAAAAAAAAAACGAAAAACGGACCTTTCCTGTTTTTTTGTTTTTTGCACAAAATGGTAAAACAGCTTGATTTTGTTGTTTCTGCTTGTGTCTTTTATATCCAGGAAATAGACTGATAAAATGTACCTTGGTCTTTAGCTCTTATATATTTAAAGCAGCACTGCGGAAGATCTCCGCTTGACCAGAGCGAGAACTCAACTACCCATGAGCTCTAGCGCGCGCATACTGTCGTAAGGATACAGATCTGCCGGTCGCGTGCGTTTGTTTTGTAGGCGAATCACAGAAGCCAGGACTTCGCTAAAAGTATTCTGTCTTCGGCGGCTTTTTGCAGGATGGGTAGCGACGAGGTAATGTATTTATTTTTGACTAAATGACGATGTTAACCCTATAAAGCCAAATGTATCATATTTGATACATACTTTTATAATACCTCTATCTACTCAATATGATCAAAAAATTGCAAAAAAACATCTGAATACAATCAGATAAATGATAAAAATGTCCTCAAATGGATAATCAGTTGTCAAAAACACCTAATGTATCAAATGAGATATGAAAAATCTATATGTTGAATTTTATGGACATTTTGATTTTTATGGATTTTAGCAGAAAGTGAAACAAACATTTCAGCTCCAAAAAATTAGAATTTTCTGGCTATAATCTATGGTCTTGGGCCTTAAAGCTGGGGTTGGCGATTTTGAAAAACTAGCATGAATTTGAAAGTAGCATGTCCTCAGGGCTCCGCCTAACCCCACCCCCCGCTCACATGCACGTGCGCAGCCGCTATATCCAGAAGACTGATTCAACTCCAAACCCTCAGCACAACACGTTCGTTTTACTACACCAAGTCATGTCTCAGTCAGCGGTAATGAAACACCAAACAAACATGTAAAGTTAGTTAGTGCTCACAGCCGATGTTGATCGGGGTATAGGTAGTTCCTCTGACATTCTCCACATAGCTGTCAAATCTCCTGTTTTGACCATGAAACTACCGTATTTCCCGTATTTTATCCTCTTTTCTCCCGTCCTCCTGTATCAGTATTCCCCCGTAAATCTCCCGTGTGATGATAAAATAATAAAAACCTTCCTCTGCCTCTCCAAACTGAACTCTGTCTCTAGACTGAATGGGGCGGTAATGCTCCAAAATGATGGATGCCAACCACTGAAGAAGAAGAACTCTCGCGAGAACTGCCACCTGCAGTAGCATGGATGGCAGTTCTCGCGAGATTAGAGCCAACAGCGGAAAAAACTTAGAAAAATAAAGAGTTTATTTTAGATTTCTTGTACATCTGTCTTAAATGTGAGGGATACTGGAGCTTGGTTGGGGTTGTGGGACGGCTCACAGCGGACTTCCCTTATTTTCAAAGACAAAACTTGAAAGGTAAGCATTCTCCAGCGGAGTCTGTTCCCTACACGCTACATGCTACACGCACTGTCTGTGCACGCCGGGAAAATGCACGCGCAGCAGGCACGCAGAATGGTGACGGGATTTGATTGGTGTAAAAAAAGGTATTCCTGCAAGATTATTGGTTGGTGTTTTCCCTGTTTTACTCCTGCTGTAGATAGCGGATAGTTTTTGCTCTATTTTAAGAACACATTATGAGTTGATTATCATCGGGTCATAAAGACCATTTTAACCAGTATTTCAAAAAGTGTATCTGAATCAGATCGCCAACCCCAGCTTTAAAGGGTTAAAAATCGCTAAGTTCAACTTGGTTTTATTCCCGTGAAGTCGCCCCCGTCCTGTTGAAACGATAAAGTGAATAAAAGTAAAGACAACGACGAGCTGGTGATATCACACACTTGAAATAGGTCTAAACAAAACTACATACTGGTACGTTCTGGATTTGTTGTGCTGGACTTTTTTCCTGTCAAGTTTTTTGAGGAACTTTGTCATAAATTTGTCGGCCAACATACCTGATAGTAGTCGGACATCCCTCCTCGTCTTTTATTTTATTTTTTATTTAACCGATGTTTATTCTGGTCCGAGCATTCAGCTTGTTTTTCTCTCGCTTTCTTTGTTTTGTATCCTCCGACAAAACTTTTCTCTTCCTTATGTTGTTGCCTCTGCCATGGTTAAAGCTCCACGATTGGCTTTCGCTGAGACTTCCGTGTTGTAAACGAATCGGGAATCAAGGGGAGTGACGTATGCCGTAAAGCAGTCCAAACGTGTAGTTTTTTTAGTGTGGCAGGGTTCCCACCATCCACCTCGAAGTTACATAGCGCCAGTTAAAGGGATACAGACCACTCCAGACCACGACAGAGGTGTCATTCAACTCATTGTAAAGTGGTGGACCATCACAATGAAAACCGAAGGATTATATTATGTTTGAAAAGCTACATAGTGTTGGTTTAAATCTTTAATCAATAAGAAAAAACATGTTTAATGCTACGACATGAATTTAAGGCTAAGATAAAAACATGATGACAGTTCATCTGCCCTGTCGCCTCTGGGACTTCTTCAGCTTTAGGAACCTGAGTAAAGAGACAAAATAAAGACATTTAGATTAAAAAAGAAACTAAAAATGTTTCATATCAAGTTTCAGTTTTTGTCTGTCTGTTTGTTACGGAGATCCTCTCCCTGTTGTTTATTCTCTGTTACAGTGATATGCTGCTGTTTTTTAAAATTTTAATAACTGAGAAAATTTGAAAAAGCATATTAACTTTTTTTTTTTTTTAAAAATACAAGAACAACAAAAAGAATGGGTGGAAAAATAAAAAAAGAAAAATTAAAAAGACTGGAGAAAGGGAAAGAAGGAGAAGAGAGTTTAACAAGAGAATTAAATGTTTTTTTCTTTGAATATGAAGGTGAATGAGATCATGTTGCAGTTATGCAGTATTAATAGTTAAATTAAGCCGTTATTAATTACAACTACCATCATTAAAAAGTCATTTTTAGTAGACAAGGACAGTTATCTACGGGAAAAATAAATAATACTATTTATAATAAAATTAATAAAGACAATTGTAATGTTTATAGTGGTAATAATAATATTTGAAACACAAAAGAAGCAAGATGTCTTGATTTATGACCATGCAATAAAAGTATGTCTTTATAAATAAATAATATAAAGAAACAAAGTGGGTTTATAACAATGTAATGCTTTGACTTGAATTTATTTATTTTACAGGGACGATGCAGTTTAACATAGTTCCATCACTGAGAATGAATCTGATTGTAACAATAACAACACTTGTTGAAGCAGTTATTATCTTAATCTGTAATCTTAATTTGTAAATGTTCATACCTTTAAACATCCTTCCTGTACATCTCCACCCACTCGATCACCTCCTCCTCGGACATCTGAGTCTGAAACAGAACGACAGACAGCTCAGTCAGAGATGAACATCAGACTTAAGGGCTGTTAGTGCTTGAATCAGTAAACTTTATAAACCAGGGTCTAGAGTGAAGAGTTTTCTGAATGCTCCTCCATCCAGCTCTGTGTAAACCAGAGTCAGAGTTTCAGGGTGAAACAGATGTCACCACATGCTCAGTACTCTTTCACGTGAAGGCTGCGCACACATACCAGGAACAACAACAGCTTCATCGTCTACAGCAGCCCTATTCAATTAGCGGCCCACGGGCCACGTGAGGCCCCAAAGCAACCCCTGAGTGGCCCAAAATCAGAGTGTTTTAGACTTCGGTCTGAAGAGAAAAACAGAAAAAACTTCTACAAACACTGACAAGGGCAAAATTCCAACATTATTCCAGACACTGAATGCAACAGGTTCTGAAAAGTTGCTGTTAAAGCTGGGGTTGGTAATCTGGTTTAGATACACTTTTTTACATTCTCATTAAAATGGTCTTTATGACCCGATGGTAATCAACTCATAATGTGTTCTTAAAGCAGAGCGAAAAATATCCACTATCTACAGCAGGAGTAAAACAGGGAAAACACCAACCAATAATCATGGAGGGACACCTGTTTTTAAACCAATCAAATCCCATCACCATTCTGCCCGCCTACTGCGCGTGCATTTTCCCGGTGTGCACAGATAGTGCGTGTAGCGTGTAGGGATCAGACTTCTCAGGAGACTGCTTACCTTTCAAGTTTTGTCTTTGAAAATAAGGGAAGCCCGCTGTGAGCCGTCCCACAACCCCAACCAAGCTCCAGTACCCCTCACATTTTAAGACAGATGTACAAGAAATCTAAAATAAACTCTTTGTTTTTCTAAGTTTGTTCTGCTGCTCTAATCTCACCACAGCTGCCACCCAGGCTACTGCAGGTGGACGTTTTCGCAAGGCTTCTTCTTCTTCGGTTTTACGGCGGTTGGCATCCATCATTTTGGAGCATTACGGCTAGGCGGAGCCCTGAGGAGATGCTACTTTCAAATTCATGCTAGTTTTCCAAAATTGCCAACCCCAGCTTTAAGCAAGTTAGTTTTAATGAACTTTCAAATGTGACCAAAAGAGGAAGTTTTATGTTCATACACACTTTAACATGTGCTCGTATTTACCTGTCAAAATGTGTTGAATTTATCTGTTTGAACTGTAAAATTTAAAGACACAGTACGTCAGCAGCAGTTTAGTTTAAGTCATGCTGTTTATTGAGTTTATGCCCTTTTGGATGTGGCAATAAATTAATGAACATCCAGTGTGTTTATCAATTTGTTTTTCTTTTAAGTGGTTAAAAGATAAGTTTGGTTTCTGCAGCTTTCACATTGTTTATAGAATGAAGTAGAACAATATACTCACCCAGAAGGCTTTCCTGATCCAAACAGTGCTTCAGGAGATATTTAGATCCAAAATCGAGCAGCGGACATCCGTATAATGGTAGCACACGGGGCATGTATAGCGCTCTTAAAACTGTATTAAAGCTATGGTCTACGATTTGGAAGCTTTGTACATCTTAATAACACCGTTTATAAGGCTGTTATGGTCCTATGGTCCTATCTACACAGTATAAAGACCAAAAAGAACGAAAAAAATCCATTCAGTATATCCGCTGAAAAGCTGCATATAGCTGACCAATCAAACCTAGAAGCCTGTAAGGTTCGATTGGTCCGTGAGTTGGTCTGTGAGTCCATCCAATCCTCGTCTCCCTCACTACGCAGCGTCCATGCCCATGGTCCCGCCTCCTCCCCTCTACCTCCGGTGAGCAGCTAGCAGCGTTAGCTACTGAACTATCATGGAGCCGGAAAAGCCTAGCGCCGAAACCGGGAAGCCGACTCCCTCTCCTGCGGGGCCCAACGGAGCTCTGCCCGCAGGTCGAGGCCTGTTAGCGGGCTAACGGCTAACGAATAGCCTCAGCCGGCCGTCAGACCTTCAGCATCGGCCGTTTCGCCCCTGGTTGATCAGGTAATGGCTTTGTTTACTACAGTGGGAGATGTCTGCTGAATAACTCTGGTTAGTCTGTGCCTGTCCTGGCTAATGACTTGTAGCGGAGCGGGTTAGCCTGTTAGCCGCTAATCCTTAGCATTGTAAGCTTAGCTGGGAGGACAGGCCGAGAAAGATAAATCCTCCCCCAAAATCGGCTCCACTCTAGCGGCGCCAAACCCGCATTGCCGCCGGTCCAGTTGAAATGGCTACTGCTGTGTGTTACAAGGGGGATGTCTGTGGTGTTTGATACTTTCAGTTGAGCTGAGCTGTTTTTGATTGAGTTTGCTGCTGATATATTGTGCTAGTCGCTCGTAGCTCTGTCCGAGGCGGCTTTATGAGGCGCCACGAGCTGGGGGCGGGATCTTGGAACACGGAGGAGAGAGGTGAGGGAGGGGGGGGCAGGCTGCGGTTTCAAATCGTAGACCACAGCTTTAATGTTGCAGTTTCCTCTCTCTTCCTGCTCTGTTCTCACTCCTGCAGCAGGAGGATTCTCCACATTCATGTTCAAGCCTTTATTCTTGATGGATTTCTCTTCAGAATTTTCAACACCTCCTTCTTTCCAGTGGCTCTAATGCTCCTCTATACTGGTGTAACTAATCATGTAAATAATAAAAAATGAATATAAACATATATAACACAATACAAACACAGTTATCATTATTATCATGGATACTACATGAAAACTCGAACGTTTCTGAGCATCATGGATGGTGAACACATCCTCAGCCATCAAATAAGAATGAATGAAACTAATTAAATGTAGATATGATTTCAGTTATTTCTAATAAAACAAAGCCCAGGCCGGATGTCTGGTCCTGGACTTTCAGACTCATAAATCAGAGAGGGATCATCTGAAGGATTAACAGATTTACTCTTCCTAAAAAAACTGATGCAGGCATCCATCTTTAGATCACTGTCCCTCAAACGACGACAGGTGATGAGCCAATCACAGCCAAGGACGGGATCAGATAGCACGACTACACCAGCATGGCTCAGGGAGAAAAAGAGAAAATATCCAGTTAGCAGCAGCTCACTGAGGTCAGAGATGACAGCAGGACAACAGCAGCTAAAGCCTGTTTGAAAAACAATAAAACACTTATTTAAGTGTTTACTGCTTTATGTTCTCATCATTTTTAATTATTTTATGTCTGTTTATATGCAGCACTTTAAAATGTTTGATGAATAAAGAGGAGTTACAACCAAGACCTACAGGACACTGAAACTACAGTTTATAAATACAACTCTTTTATTTCTGATTTATGCAGAGAAGACATGAAAGTGATCAGAGGTCTGAAACTGAGTCAGTGACACAAGCTAACAGAAACACATCCAGTTCTACAGTTCTGTGGTTCTTCCTCCAGGTTTATAGACTGTGAGTTAGCCTCATTCATTTATGTTAAAAACAAAGTCATGAGGGGAGAGGTCACACAAGACCAGGTTTAATATGGTTAAATAAAAGTTATTTATTCACTAACGAAACGTGATTAACAATAAACAAGGAGGTCAAACAAACAAACAGTAATAAAACACACTGCTGTTCCCAGCAAGTACTGAGGAAACGCCATCTAAAAGACTTTACAATGAGACGACACTGGAGGTTAGGTTCTACTCTGATATTAAATATATCCAAATAAATTAAGAAAAAGAATTTAAAAAAAAATAAGAACAAATAGTAAATTAAAATAAAGTTAAAAATAAAATGGAAAAACTAGACAATAAATAAAATTAAATAAATTAAAAAATAAGATAAAATAATATTTATTCACTAACGTAAGGTGATTGACAATAAAAAAGGAGCTCAAACAAACAGTCAATGAGACAAAAACAGACTAACTCAGACTTTAACCACATATTACTGTTTAACAAAGAGAAGCAAAAAGTTATCAAACTGTTCTAACACAAAACAGCACCAAACTCTCCAGCACAGGTGGACCGGGTCAGTCAGCTACTGCAGCAGACGCTTTCACACTGACGGAGGTAAATCCCAGGAAAAAGGTGGTAAGAGCTCAGGAAGAGTCGCTGCTTGAGGTCGGCCTTCAGAGACAGACAGCCAGTCCTCAGCTGATAGTCCAGGGAGGATTTCCAGGTTTTACGGACTCATGATTGACCTTTCAGTGAAAACATTTTTAGACTCACCTGTAGCAAAGAGCTCGAGGTGGGCGGAGCCTCTTCTGCTGAAACCCTGATCATTAAACTACCTCTTAGATCAGAAAGTCCTCCATCTTACCCAGATCCAAACCTCGTCTTTAACGCTCTCTAACGCTCTGGCTATAATTCTGCATCAGAGTTTGTGTAAAAATCTCTTTTTAAGGCCTTTAAACTCATTTTTGGGTATTTGTGCTTCCTCCAGCCGACAGTATGTCAGAGTATAAAAAATATTCATGCATCAGTGTGAACTCAGGTATTCGTGGAGTCTGTTATGTAACGAGCATTTTATTTTCATAAGCGTCTACCCGAGTTTCCCCACCCTCGTAATTAAAACATATCCGTGTGACGTGCCGCCAGTGTTGATTTCACAATCCGTCTGAAGACCTGATGATGGAAATGGGAGTATTTTAATGCTTGTGTGGTATTTATTTTGCTTAATGCTACAAGCTAATGCTAACAGCAGGGTGAAGTGAACCAGAGGAAACTGCAGACCAACACTGTTTGAGGGAAACGAGCTTTCTGTTATCCGTTAAAGGAATCAGAGGTTCATGTGTTCAGGACTGTAAGCGGCATGTGGCTGGAGCTTCACTCTGTGGTATATTTTTAATTCCCGTATGTACGCGGTTCTGGCTCATTAGCATACGAAGGCAACCGCCCTCAAAACCAGCTGTTTTTAACAGTTATTTGAGCGTAGAAAGAAAGCAGCTGTGCTTACTCGCAGAGTTTTTGGACCAAAGAATGTGAATCAGCCTGGACTCTGACCCCGCTGACACTGGGCAGGAGGCAGGGGACACTCTGGGCCAGCCAATCACAGGGCTACATAGAGAGACAGACGACCATTCAAGCTCACGCTCAGACAATAGGGTAAAGTAGAGTCTCTAATTAACCTAAAACCCATTTATGCTGTCAAATGTGGAAAATCTGTTAAATGAAGTCTCTTTCAGACTCAAACTGAGCTGATGGTCTCTGAGCTGACCTCATGTCTCCTTTACCTGATTAAAACAGAAATTAATTTACAGTTTATTCTCATTTCAGGAGATGATTGTTTCATTATGGGAAGAATTACAGCAGAAAAGAACAGATCTAAAAACTCTGTCATCGTCCATCAGGACTTCTGTGAGCAGTGGCTCTCATTCAGGCCTCAGGTAATCCTCACTTAAATGAGCTGAGTGACTGCTGCTGTTTCAACAGCAGGTAAACTCTGACAGTTTTTAACAATGACAAGATGGAGTTATAAATCACACAGGTGTTGAAATAAACAGGTCAAGTTTGAAAAACATGTGGAGGTTTACTGACATCAGACTGAGATTATAGAGGAAACTAAAACTGACCTATTTTAATAAAACATGAAATTCATCTCACCTGTCAGAATAAAACACCCACATGTAAAAAAAAACAAAGCTGCTGAACATTCTTCTTTGTGTACTTAATAAATCGTCTCTGATGAAGGTTAAGAGACATTATTAGAGTTAAAATGTCCTGATTAGGATCAGACCTTTAAAACCTCCTGGTTAGCTTTAGGGAAAGGGTCTGGGTTAGTTTGGAGAATATTCACACTCCTCCATTGGGATAAAGCAATAATGATAATTAATAATTATTATATAATAAAATCAAATCAAATTTATTTGTAAAGCACTTTTCATACAAAATGTAGCACAAAGTGCTTTACAACAGACACGTGAATTAAAATAAAGGAACTATGACCCAAACCCGCCCTCTCTGTTATCCACACACAGTGTTGATAAAAAGCCTCATAAATAAAAGACACTAATAAAACACACTGCTGTTCCCAGCAAGTATGAGGAAACACCATCTAAAAGACTTTACAATGAGACGACACTGGAGGTTAGGTTCTAGTCTGAAATTAAATACATCAAAATAAATTCAGAAAAAGAATTTGAAAAAATAAGAACAAATAATAAATAAAATGAAGTTAAAAATAAAATGGAAAAACTAGACAATAAAATAAGGAAAGATAGAAAAGATAAAAATAAATTAAAAAATAAGATAAGATAAAATAATAAAAGTAGGCTGTTATTAGAATAAATAAAAACACTAAAGGGTTATTCAGGTAAAAGCTTGATTAAAAAGGATTTTTGGGTTTGTTTATATATATATATATATATATATATATATATATATATATATATATATATATATATATATAGTAAAAAGATGCCTCACTGTAAGCTTTTGTTCTAACCTGCATTAAATTAGTTTAATAATGTAATGAAAATTAATAATTATTATGTAATGTTACAGACTCATCCTCAGCAGTGCACCTCAGAATCATCGAGTGTTTGGACACTCTCATCTGAAGGTCAGGGGTCAGATCCTGGTGTGTATATTTATATTTATGAGGATTATATTTACCATTATTATCTTTAATGTGCTGTTTGTAGCTTTAATTAAACATATGAGGCATTTACAGTGAAACTTTAGGCTTGTATTAGGGATATCTTTATTAGGGGGGGGAGGGGTCAGGGCTAGGGTGACCAGATATCAATTCACTAGATGTGGGACGAAGACTGTGTTTATGTGGGACAATGTGGGACACTGTGATATCTTATACTATATATATATATATATATATATATATATATATATATATATGTTATATATATATATATATATATATATATATATATATATATATATATATATATATATATATATATATATATATATATATATATTATGGGGTTAGTGAGACATTTTTTACATTTGTTTCTAAGCAAGCTACAATGATAAATCAGTAAAATTTACACATGTCCCATTAGTTCAGGATGTTTCAATGAAGTTCACCAGAAAGTATTCAGGATGAAGGGCAGTGAAAATATGATTGTTTTTAAAAAATGTTTTAATTAACATTCAAATGACAGATAGAACCTGTTAGAATAGAACACAGTGTGGACTCCTTTTCCACTCTGAAACAACCATAACAACACATTCACTCTCTAGAATCCTGACCTACATCTACATCCCAACATCATACATTGAAGAACTGTTAGTTAGTTAGTTAGTTAGTTAGTTAGTTAGTTAGTTAGGTAGTTAGGTAGTTAGTTAGTTAGTTACTTAATGGACTAGTAGCAGTATATTGTTTCAACAACTACACTTGAAAGTTACTCTGAACAAAATAAATACAGGATAATATAGTTCAAAATGTTTTAATTAACATTCAAATGACAGATAGAACCTGTTAGATTAGAACACAGTGTGGGACTCAGAACGCAGGACTAGAACATCAGCCTACTGTCACACTCTGCAACTATGCCTACTCTACATCCCAGCCCTGAAGGTTACAGGGAAAGATGAAGACCTTTCAGGCTGAGGCAGCTTCTACATCACATCCCTTTTAGCAACATGTTCTACATCATTTTCCTTTATAGCAAACTTGGGTCTCTCCCACTCTTTCATGTTTCAACTGAGACACTGTCTCACTTTACCCCACATCATTTGTCTGACTTTACCCCACTGCTACAATTTTAGAAAAAATCAACCTCTCTTAGCAATTCAGGCTAATCTTCAGCTAGCATCATTACATGGTTTTAAATGCTAGTAGTTCATCAACATGTATGATATAAGTTTATTTAATCTACCTGAATTAATTTGCCTTGGCACAACAGTTGATTAAATTGACAGCAAGAAAATTTACTTGAAATTTGATTTCAATTTGAAATAAATTGAAAAAAACATGCTTACAGCAGCACCACGAGGTCCTCTCATGGAACGGGCTTGAAAACATAATGGTCACATGACCACAAATGTGTTCCGTTGCCTAGATACAGGGGGTGTCTCACATTAACCGACGTCACACATTACCCCGTTCTCCCCTGTATATATATTCGTATTAAATTTTGCTATTCTGCCCATTATTATTACTATATTTCTGCCACCTGGTTGATGGCAAAAGTACTGTATATTCATTGACTCAAAAGTCTCTTTTTGAGCAACAAGTTTTTGGGAGTTTCTCACTGTCTGTGCCTTTTTATTTTTGTATTCACCTCCGTGTGAAACGGACAATTGGCTCAAGCAAACTTCACACAAAACTTTATGTGACTCGCCTTGAACTGGTTTCACCCAGGGGTAGATGGTTTCGCAGTGCTTGTTGAAGCTGCATTTCCTTTTCTTAGCCTGGCAGGTCCTCTCTTTCCTCCACGTCTTGCGCTGCATGCCGGTGCCGTTCGGACCTCATTTGTTTCTGGTTGTTCTTGTCGGTGCGCGCGCCCTCGAGCTGTGACCGCGTCCGAGTTTGATTGACATGATCAGATCTCCCGTCCCACCACCTGGTGACAGCCCTCACAACTACTACACACACAGCCGTCTGATAGATGCCATATAATTGAACGCGCAAAACTGGAGTCTGCCTATCAATGCGGGACACCGTTTCAATTTGCGGGACGTGTGAAAAGTAATGAGAATGCGTGACTGTCCCGCACAAAGCGGGACATCTGGTCACCCTAGTCAGGGCAGAACCTTGAATATGGACGGCGGTATTACTCGTCAAACGGACTTTCCTTTCCCGGAGTTTTGTGGACATCAATTCAATTTCCCGACGATAAACTGGAAAAACGTCCCAGACCTGAAGGACCTAATGACAGTTTCTGCTCAAAGTAAGTAATAATGATCTGTCAGAGACAAATAAGCAGAGTAGAGGAGGCTGTTTGTTGATCATAACAATCTGTCAGCTAACAGGTAACAGAGATGCATTCACTATACTGTGTAACCGAATGCCCTCGTTACGCAGAGGAATACGGTGAAAGCTGAGTTCTCCATGATGCACATCTGTTTCTGCATCAAGGGAAGCATCACAAAAACCCATCTCAGCAATATTTGTCTTATAATGTGCTTTTAATTAGTCTAAAACAGCCATTCAAAGCAGCTAGCTAACTACGGCGGAGTGATTTAGCGGAGGGACACACGGCGTGGGTTGGCTTAGGTCTGGATAAACTTTATATTTCCAAAAGATTAATGCACTTCAAAAATTGTCTATGTAGCGTACTCTTAAACTGTGGTATTACTTTTTGATTTGAGTTCTTGTAGGCAGAGAAAATGGCCTTTAGCTCCGGTACGGTACTTTTCCATTAGCGTCTTTTCTTCTTCACTGATGGTCACAGTCTGTGGCTTTCTGGTGGAAAGGAGAGAACTTTCTACTGTATCTGCTGTCCTTAGTGACCATATGGAGCTCATACAACCCCACTTCAAAAATACTGAACTGTCCCTTTAGGTCAGGGTTAGAGGTCAGGCCCACTAATGTTGGCATCCCAGGCACTGGCCCAATGTGTTATTTAATATGTATATCATAAAAATATGGTTTCTCTTTGACCTGACTTATCTCCAGTTTTGTATCAGAATAAAACAAAGGGATAAATGGTGTGATAAAGTAATTATACATTTCTTCTATTAAACCTGGGGTCTGAGTCTTGTCTCTGGGACTGGGGAGGTCCTGTTGGGGCCTTTTAAAGGGATTTCCAGTCCTGGGATAAGATTAGAGGGACGGTGAGGTTGAGGCCAGGTTTTTAATATAAAATTAATTTCTTAGGGAGGGGACCGTATTTCCATAGTCCTGGTTCATGCATCTCAGGTACCACAGTTCATTTACACACCACTGTCCTACTGGTCATGCTCGGGTCCATTACAGTTGGGCTGTGGGTTCAATAGATTAAGATGCACTAACAGTCTTTAAACAAGGAAATAAGATTCATTAAAACCAGATTATTTACATGGTTATAATTCACCTGTCAGCTGCACACACAGTTCATTCCTGATAAAATGTTACCGAGGCCTTTAAAGGTCCTTTTTGGTTACTTTATATACAAAATAGAAAATGTTTCATATGAGCCTTTAAATATTAATCAGATGATTCATTCCTCTGAGCACAGGTGATTTAACAAACACGCCTGAGTGTCTGTGATGAAAGATCAGAGTTTTCTTGTGACATAAAAATGCTCCTGAATTTCCCCCTGTGGGACTAATAAAGGTGTATCTTATCTTATCTGTTACCCTCATTTAATCCTCCTGCAGCAGTTTGACATAAACCACTGGATTACTGCTGACTGATAAATTAAAGCAAAGGTCAAAGGTCACACACACACCTTGTAAACGGCCTATAAAGAGCGAGGAGCTGCTCACCTGCAGCATCCTCCTCTGGCTGAGACACTGACAGGTAAACACTCACCTGCTTCACACCTTCAGCCGGACTCTGCTCTCAGCTTTGAGCTTCATCATGACTCCGGTCTTCATCTCCCTCGTCTTCATCTACCTGAGTGCAGCCTCTGCAGTAAGTCACAGACATGCTCCAGTTTGAACACATTCATGATCAGATAGAATCATTTTAATGTGTTAATGTTCTGTGGCTGCTGCTGTTTAATGATATCAGACTGATGAAGATGCTCTGCTGTCAAAGACCTTTAAAGGGCTAGTTCATGTTTTTAAAGAGGCCCATGGCAGAGGGGGGGCTGGTGCATGGTGCCACAAGACTCAGCCAGCCGCTGTAGCATGGCTGCTAGCTGTTAGCACAGAGCTCAAAGCGTCTGTGAGCTAAGATGCTTCACCCTCTGAGACACAGGCCTTTTTCTGGTCGGTTGCCATGACAACGTGACACTCACGGATCTACTGTTTGACCTGAGTGAAAACAAACGCGAGCCCTACGAGCCTAAAAAATCAAACGATGGATCATTTTCACATGTGGTGAAAGCATCTTAGCTCACAGAAGCTTTGAGCTCTGTGCTAACAGCTAGCAGCCATGCTACAGCGGCTGGCTGAGCCTTGTGGAGCCGCGGCTCGGTTCTTGTTAACAGCAACGTGGTCCGCTCGGTCCAGACCTCTCGGTCAGCCGGTGAAGCAGCGGTCTGATGAGCATGACGTCCGTGACATGTCCCGTTATGCGCGACTACGCTCAACGAAGTTGTAACGTTGTCAGGTGATGAAAAAGACACCTGATCATGTGTTGATGGAGTGCGAAAAGTGAATTTAAAAAGTTAATAAACAATGCTTAGCCTGGCGTGGGGGGGCAGGTACAGCCTGGTGGCCCCGCCAGACTTATAATACACTGGGGGAAACCCTGTACTGTTGAGTAGGAACCATGACATCGCGTGTACCGTGGAATAAAACGTTTTAATCACTATCAACTTAACCTCCAGGCGTTGTGTAAGAGGGAAGTGGTAGCTGGTGCTCGCGCTGGGTAAAGCCAGGTCAAACCAACCAATAGAAACTATTCTCTCATCCACCAGCGTAGGCCCCGCCCATTAAGTGCAGTAGAATTTGCAAGCAAAACTTTGGAGTTTGCGAACAAAGAGGAGTGATTTGCAAGAGAAGGTTTTCAACTTGAAAGCAAAGAGGACTGATTTATAAGCAAAATGGAAAAAAATATGTTCTCAGTTTGTTTGTTTTTTCAATTGCAACCTGTTGTGTTTTGATCTCAACTTTTTTTTTTTCAATTCCCACTTATTCTCTTTTGCTTACAAATCTCTTTT
The DNA here is from genome assembly GCA_036419115.1 of Scarus forsteni. Taxonomy (NCBI): domain Eukaryota; kingdom Metazoa; phylum Chordata; class Actinopteri; order Labriformes; family Labridae; genus Scarus; species Scarus forsteni. The sequence continues at coordinate 3,124,558 of JAZDUH010000092.1, read as the reverse complement.
TGGTTTCAAATCCATTCTTTTTGATTGGATGATAAAGAAACAAAATTCTCCATAGTTTCCCTCCATCAGAGGAAACACTAACGTCACTAAAAAGGATCATTCTACAGAAACGTGGATTTTTGGGGTGGCAAGATGTCTTTTGTTTTATTTCTTTGTTTAACATTTAAACTTCAAATTAATTGTTACATATGCCATTGACTTTATAAATACACATAAATGAAAGATTAATGATTTTTTTTTTTTTTTTTGGTACATTTATCACAAAACAACTTTTAATAAAGTGTATCCACACATCTGATTGTCACTGGTGTTCCTGATTGTTACCCATAAGAAAGGTAACACCAGTGACAGTAACACAAAAAATGCCCTTTAACAAAATGTCTGCTGCAGAGCATGACACAGCATGTTACTAATCTTGATATACTAACTAAATTATGTCTTCTAAATACATTTTTATTTGTTTGTTTGCAATTCTCTGCCAATAAAGTTGGTAACACCAGTGACATCAGCTAAAAGCTTCATATGAAATCATGAGATAAAAGTTAATATTTCTGAAAACTGAAAAGGACAATGTTCTTACCAGGGTCCCTCTTCATAGATCTTCAAGAAAGAGGTCAAAGGAAGTCAAGTGATGTCATCAGAGTGATTTCTTTTTTCAAAATAAAAGACTTTTGTCACATGGTAACACCAGTGACATGACTGCAGGGGACGACTACTTTAAATATATTTTATAATACTTATTTGGCATTTTGTTTAAAATTTAATTTTTATCATATATTTGATAGTTATTTATACATTTTACTTTTTTTTTTAGAAAAACATATTTTTAAACTCAAAATACAGCACTTTCTCTCCATCAATGACTGTGGGGACGAGCACTTTGGTTGTGGTTGGGGTTCTAAATAATTGATTAAAAAGCAAATATTACCAAGCTGATGGCTCCAAAAAGTGTGATAGCAGAAATAATATGTTTTTTTTAAATAAAATACATAAAAAAAAAACTAACACAAACTTTTTTCCTAAGGAGTAATATACCTCTTAAGGCTAGGGACAGAAAAATGCATGTTTTTGTAGAATGAGCCAAAACTGAACTAAAAAGAGACATTCTTTAAAAAACCAACCATCAACCCAAACAGCTGCTGCTGCTCAGGCTTCAGCTCATTTTCTGTTATAAAAGAGTGAAATTAAAAAATGTTTTTCTAGATCTGTGATGTGTTGTGTCGGTGTGTTGCAGGGAGCTGTTGAAAACATCTCAGAAGGTGAGTTTAATAATATCAAATGTTAAATGTTCAAACCCTGACTCTCAGTTTCTGTTCTGTTACATTTATTTAGTGAACACCTGAGAGTGAAGCTGTTCTTCTGTTTTCTGTTTGATTTCAGTCGCCCCGTTCGTTTATGAGTCCATCGCCAGAGCGAACACCGGATCAGGTCAGTCCTGTGTGTCCTCAGTTCATCTCTGTGAGTTAGAGTTTAGCTCCTCTAATGGTCATTCATACTGTGTTAGTCCACCTGGACGTTGTTTGGACTGTTTTAAACCTTCACACCTGTGATCGACACACCTGAGCTCTCTGATGATGTTGGATTGATGAAGTTTGTGTGACCATAAAGACAGAACTAAACATCAACACGACATTTAAGTCTGTTACATTCCCCGAAAGTAGGGGATGAAGGGGAAATAACAATTAAAGTAAAAAGGAAATGAGGAGAGAGGCAGGAATCATCCAAAATAAGTGAAAATTTATTCAACAACCTCAACTAAACAAAACAAAGTCCTTCAACAGAATCTGAACCTAATTTAAGTTGCCCCAATTCGGCAGGTAAAACCTAGTAGCAAGAGAAAAAAGAAAATCTGGATGGCTTCCTCACAGAATATTTACTGAACTCTTACAGATAAGTGATGAAGCTTTTTCACATCTGGACTCTTTCCTTGTTCAGAGTTTTTAAAGCGGGGCTGATGTAAAGAGAAACAACACGTTTATTACCAACAGAGCGTCAGTCTGGAGGATTATTCCTCCATCTTAATCACACATTTATTCAGAATCATAGGAAAGGCAAACCTGTAATGAAGTGATTCAGCTAAAGGAGTTCAAATAAACTCTAATTTCTGCTCCAATCAGAAGCTGCTGTTGGGTTGTTGTCACCATGGTAACAGCCAATGAGAAGCTGCTGTTGGGTTGTTGTCACCATGGTAACAGCCAATGAGAAGCTGCTGATGGGTTGTTGTCACCATGGTAACAGCCAATGAGAAGCTGCTGTTGGGTTGTTGTTACCATGGTAACAGCCAATGAGAAGCTGCTGATGAGTTGTTGTCACCATGGTAACAGCCAGGCCGGGCTCAGCATCGTCTGTTCTCCAAACATGACCGTTTACAGTTTCATTTTCTCGTCTTTCAGAGGTAAAACTGGAGTTTGGAGACATCCTGCCCAGCAGAAACAGGAACGCCGACCCGTGCACGGCCAGAGGCTGCAAGTGGAACCTCAGACAAAATGGAAAGATCTATGTGCCTGTGTCTATCTCAGACGCTTACAGTAAGATAACCTAGTTTAACATTGTGTTCATTCAGTCACATGTGCAGGAGCTCTTCTATAAGTCCTGGATCTCTCAGAACAGGATTTTAAAGCTGGAGAAAATTCATAATCTTATATTGTGTAAATAAAACTTAGCTCTCTGGATATGACTGTGGTTTTTTACCAAAGTTATTGCAACATCAGACTGTTGTGGTTTGTTTCCATCAGAGATCTGGATAAGTCAGGTCAACTCTGTTAAGAGAAGGATGGATTAAATAAGTGAACACTTCCTCCTTCTGCTTTTCAGACCTCAGTCTGCATCACAGCATTTATGTAGTAACAGTTTGTTTTAGATAATAAACATCACCTCATTTATTCAGATTTCTCCTCTGTTTATTTCCTTACATAGTCCAAATGAAGGTTTAAAACTAAACTAAACTTTTTTAATCCATTTTTGTCTTGTTACAGTGAGACAAACAAGAATCATTTCATTTAATGAAACCTTTTTGAAAGAAGTCTGACGATGATTTAGGATTAAAAATCCCTGTGTACATGTCTGTAACACCTAGGATCATGATATCATGGTAAAGTTTCATCATGATCTGATTTATGACCCTGAAAACACACACAGCTCTCAGAGTCATGTTGATTTCATTATTAGACACTTATGAACCAAAAACCAGGTTTTCGGGATCACCACCAGAATCTCATCATTTTTAAGTTTTACATTAAAGCTGGGGTTGGTAATCTGATTAGGATACACTTTTTGAAATACTGGTTAAAATGGTCTTTATGACCCGATGGTAATCAACTCATAATGTGTTCTTAAAACAGAGCGAAAAATATCCGCTATCTACAGCAGGAGTAAAACAGGGAAAACACCAACCAATAATCTTGCCGGGACACCTGTTTTTACACCAATCAAATCCCGTCGCCATTCTGCCTGCCTGCTGCGCGTGCATTTTCCCGGCGTGCACAGACAGTGTGTGTAGCATGTAGCATGTAGCATGTAGCGTGTAGGGAACAGACTCCGCTGGAGAATGCTTACCTTTCAAGTTTTGTCTTTGAAAATAAGGGAAGTCCGCTGTGAGCTGTCCCACAACACCAACCAAGCTCCAGTATCCCTCACATTTAAGACAGATGTACAAGAAATCTAAAATAAACTCTGTTTTTCTAAGTTTGTTCCGCTGTTGGCTCTAATCTCACGAGAGCTGCCATCCATGCTACTGCAGGTGGCAGTTCTTGCGAGACCTCTTCTTCTTCGGCGGTTGGCATCCATCATTTTGGAGCATTACCGCCCCATTCAGGCTAGAGACAGAGTTCAGTTTGGAGAGGCAGAGGAATGTTTTTATTATCATATCATCACACGGGAGATTTACAGGAGAATACTGATACAGGAGGACGTCAGGAAAGAGGATAAAATACGGTAGTTTCACGGCCAAAACGGGAGATTTGACAGCTATGTGGAGAATGTCAGAGGAACTACCTATACCCCGATCAACATCGGCTGTGAGCACTAACTAACTTTACATGTTTGTTTGGTGTTTTCTTACCGGTGACTGAGACATGACTTGGTGTAGTGTAAAACAAACACGTGCTGAGGGTTTGGAGTTGAATCTGTTAAAGTTAAATATAAACACTGAGACAGAGAGTGAAAATAAACACGTGTGAGTTCATTCAGAAACAGTTTAACCCTCTCTCGTCTCCTCCTCTCCTCTCCTCCTCTCCTTTCCTCTCCTCTCCTCTCCTCTCCTCCTCTCCTCTCCTTTCCTCTCCTCTTCTCTCCTCTCCTCCTCTCCTGTCCTTTCCTCTCCTCTTCTCTCCTCTCCTTCTCTCCTCTCCTCCTCTCCTCCTCCTCTCTCTCTCCTCTCCTCCTCCTCCTCTCCCTCCTCCTCTCCTCCTCCTCCTCCTCTCCTCTCCTCTCCTCCTCTCTCCTCTCTCCCTCCTCCTCCTCTCTCCTCTCCTCTCCTCTCCTCTCCTCTCCTCTCCTCTCCTCTCCTCTCCTTCTCTCCTCTCCTCCTCTCCTCTCCTTTCCTCTCCTCTCTCAGATGAGCAGCAGCAGAGCATCATCATCTACTCCCTCCTGACCTTCCATCAGAGCACCTGCATCCGCTTCTTTTGGAGGAGAAGCTCCGACCGAGACTACATCCACTTCTTCTCTGGAGACGGGTAAGAACAGACAACCCGAGCTTCCCTGCAGAGGCTCAAATCTGTCCTGTCTGTGGGGGCTTTAGTGTTTAAACTCACCTCAGGAGCCCATCACTGATCGAGTTACAGGACAGAAACATCCATTATCTATACCAGTGCTCACTAACCTTTATTGAGCTTGGCTCTGATGTGATCCATAAATGGTTTCCATACTTTAAGTTTATCAGGAGAGTCCTTCATGGGGCACAGCCCGGGTGACTGTGTTCACAGACTGGACTTCAGCTCTTTGTCCTGGTGAAGATTATTCATCTCCACCTCCTGGAGCAGGAAGCTTGTTGTTGTTTCTGAACTATCTGCCTCGACTTCTTGACTTAGCTCTGTGAGTAATGAAGAAGTTTCAGCCCTCAGGTCTGTGAGAAAGGCCTCCGGTGAAAGTCTCAGTTCCTTTCAGAGTTGGTCTACGATGAGCTGGTCACCTTTCGCCGTGTTTTCTTGTTAGCTTAGCTGGCTAGCGTTGCTCTTAAAGTCGACTAATTAGGTCATTACACTCCAACAAAGGTTGTCGGTAGTCTCTGAACTGTCTCAGCAGAATAATTGAACTTTCACACTCCTTTCAGGTGTTACTCCTACGTGGGCCGTCAGGGGGGGATGCAGCTGATCTCCCTGCAGAGTGACGGCTGTTTGTCCACGGGAACAGTCCAGCACGAGATCCTCCACGCCTTGGGCTTCCACCATGAACAGAACCGCTCCGACAGAGACGAGCACATCAACATCATAACCGAAAACATCCAACCAGGTACGACGGCCCGCTCCAGCCCCGTGTCACGTGTCATGGCCTGTATGTGTGGATTACTTAAAGGGAAAGATCAGGATGGGCAAAATAACAAATAAGAAAACAAACAGGATGGTTCTGGTGCAAACATGACTGAAATATGACTGAAGATATTTTTAAAATATGCAACAGTTTAATAACAAAAAAGGCCTGTTCGTAAAGGTGGTGAATAATTAAAGTTTCTGATTTTGTTTTTTTTCCTGCAGGAATGGAGAGAAATTTTGAGAAGGTGGATACAAACAACTTAGGAACTCCGTACGACTTTGACTCTGTCATGCATTACTCCAGGTATGAAACATCAGCAACGTGAGGCTGCACTCCTGAGAGTCATGCTAAAGATGGATAAATGATAAAGAAAATATGTTGAACACCTTTCACACGTCAGTGTTTATGAGCTGGTGTGGACTTAAATGGAGTAATCATGAAAACTGCAGTGAAAAGATGATCCTGGTCAGTTTGTTCAATAACAGACTTCATCTCTGTTTAGACGATTCATTATTCTCTTTAACTGTGAACTAAATGCCTCTTTAACTGGAGTTAAAGCAACAGAAACAAGCAAATGTTTAGCTTATCAACACGTGGGATGGAGTTTCAGAAAGTTAAAGGGACACGCCAACACACAGGCACAGACAGGCTAACACCACCCATTGACTCCCAGATAAACTCTTCAGCAGCTCTGTTAGCCTGCAGTGACTCATTTTTTGTTTGTGTAATTTTTGTAAAGAAATACGTAGGAAGCCAAATTGTGCAAACCACCGCGACAACAAAACCAAACCTGTGCTGAGGAGTAGAAGAAGACTGGTATGAAGGTTTGAGGCCGACTTTGTAAAAACACAAGCACACAGGACTGTTGCTGCTGAAGAGTTTGTCTGATGACTGTAGGCAGAGGCAGGCTAACACGTCCCACTGACAGCAGCATAACAGTTACCTTCAAAAGTAGCACCAGAGTTTAAGCTTAATGAACGACATTGGAAGATAACTGCCAACAAAAACAATCATCAGTATTTTAATGTAAGAACATTTTGGCTGAAGGTTACAGACATTATTTTATTCATTAACGATCATCCCAGAGTCTGGCTGTGATTCTGGAAAAATGGACAAATGTACAATGTTTCATTAATCAAAAGTATATTAAGTTAAAGAATAAATGTTTTCATTGTTTCACATCTGTTTCTAACATTTAAAAATGTCACACAGATAGAAAATGTTACATTTCTGTTACGTGGAGGTTTTGTGCTCTTGACAAAAAAAATACCATTATCAATATCGTTATTGGAAATAAAGGTTTCAGAATCAGAGCTGTGATGAGCTGGCACCATAAATGACAGCTTCTCCTGATTAATCAGTCAGATTTAATTTAATAAACACTTAAACACAAAAAGACTGCAGTGACCCTGCATGAACACACAAACTGGGTCACAAAATAAGAAACAAACACCAGCCCACACTCTCAAATATGTAATTAAACAAAATGACACATAAAGAGAATAAAACAATATCAGCTTAAAGCCAGACTAAACAGTCAGGCCAAGAGTTTGAAGGATGAACAGCAGGTGGCGCTCTCAGGTCTGCAGGCTGTAATATTAAAGACCTGAGGACTCGACTGAGCTCATCCGGTGAAATCAAATCAGAAAAATCAGAAGGCCGAAGAGCATTAAGACATTTATTTATTTATTAGACATTTAAACACCAAAGGAAGAAACTCCAGATCTTTGCTCTCAGTCTTTAAGAGTCGATGTGCAGCGAGGTCAGAACAGTTAGTTATATTATTAAGTCTGATCCCTGACTGTGCTGAATGTGTGTCCATGTTCATGTTTTTTTCTTTGGTCCTGTAAGGTTTGCCTTCTCCAAAAACAACAAGCCCACCATCATCCCCATTAAAAACCCAAACCGAGTCTTCGGACGGGCCACAGCGATGAGCCAGAACGACATCAACCGGGTCAACAGGCTTTACTGCCGTGAGTGACTTTATCAAAACTAACTCTGTTCAAAAGTATAAAAAATAACTTTATTTGAAAGTCTAACAAACTAACTTTATTTAACAGCATAAAAAATAACTTTATCTACTCGTATATCCGAGCATGCAGCTTCTGAACAGCCCTGCAGTCATGGGAACATTTGTAAATAAATAGATATAGATAAATAAAAAAACAACATAAGCATGTGTCTAACGCCGTCATGTTTGTTTTCAGAATAGTCGGTGAGAGACGGAGCAAACCCTCCGCTGGTGAAAAAACTCCTGCAGCTGCTAACCCTACTGTTGATCCAGTAACTGCAAAAACAGGAGAAAAAGTTGTATAAATGTTTGTTTTACTCATAATCAGACTCAAAAACAGGAGAAAAAGTTGTATAAATGTTTGTTTTACTCATAATCAGACTTCTTGTTGAATTCTTTTTACATAATCAGACTCTTGTCTTTTCTTTTTTTAAACATGATTTAAAATAGATAGATTAATTAAGAGCTTTGAAATAAAATATTTAAACACAGACCATGAAGAGCTTCAAAAAAACATTAAACATAGACCATTAAACACAGACCATTAAGAGCTTTAAAATACACATTTAAACACAGACCATTAAGAGCTTTAAAATAAACCTTTAAACACGGACCATTAAGAGCTTTAAAATAAAAATTTAAACACGGACCATTAAGAGCTTTAAAATAAACATTTAAACACAGACCATTAAGAACTTTAAAATAAACATTTAAACACAGACCATTAAGAGCTTTAAAATTAACATTTAAACACAGACCATTAAGAGCTTTAAAATAAACATTTAAACACAGACCATTAAGAGCTTTAAAATAAACATTTAAACACAGACCATTAAGAGCTTTAAAATAAACATTTAAACACGGACCATTAGGAGCTTTAAAATAAACATTTAAACACAGACCATTAAGAGCTTTAAAATAAACATTTAAAAACCGACCATTAAGAGCTTTAAATAAACATTTAAACACAGACCATTAAGAGCTTTAAAATAAACATTTAAACACAGACCATTACGAGCTTTAAAATAAACATTTAAACATAGACCATTAAGAGTTTTAAATAAACATTTAAACACGGACCATTAGGAGCTTTAAAATAAACATTTAAACACAGACCATTAAGAGCTTCAAAATTAACATTTAAACACAGACCATTAAGAGCTTTAAAATAAACATTTAAACACAGACCATTAAGAGCTTTAAAATAAACATTTAAACACGGACATTTAAGAGCTTTAAAATAAACATTTAAAAACCGACCATTAAGAGCTTTAAAATAAACATTTAAACACAGACCATTAAGAGCTTTAAATAAACATTTAAACACAGACCATTAAGAGCTTTAAAATAAACATTTAAACACAGACCATTAAGAGCTTTAAAATGAACATTTAAACACGGACCATTAAGAGCTTTAAAATAAACATTTAAACACAGACCATTAAGAGCTTTAAAATAAACATTTAAAAACCGACCATTAAGAGCTTTAAAATAAACATTTAAACACAGATCATTAAGAGCTTTAAAATAAACATTTAAACACGGACCATTAAGAGCTTTAAAATAAACATTTAAACATAGACCATTAAGAGCTTTAAAATTAACATTTAAACACAGACCATTAAGAGCTTTAAAATAAACATTTAAACAAAGACCATTAAGAGCTTCAAAATAAACATTTAAAACACAAACCATTAAGAGCTTTAAAATAAACATTTAAACACAGACCATTAAGAGCTTTAAAATAAACATTTAAACATAAACCATTAAGAGCTTTAAAATTAACATTTAAACACAGACCATTAAGAGCTTTAAAATAAACATTTAAAACACAGACCATTAAGAGCTTTAAAATTAACATTTAAACATAGACCATGAACAGCTTTAAAATTAACATTTAAACATAGACCATGAACAGCTTTAAAATTAACATTTAAACACAGATCATTAAGAGCTTTAAAATAAACATTTAAACACGGACCATTAAGAGCTTTAAAATAAACATTTAAACAAAGACCATTAAGAGCTTTAAAACTAACATTTAAACACAGACCATTAAGAGCTTTAAAATAAGCATTTAAACACAGACCATTAAGAGCTTTAAAATAAGCATTTAAACATAGACCATTAAGAGCTTTAAAATAAACATTTAAACATAGACCATTAAGAGCTTTAAAATAAACATATAAACACAGACCATGAAGAGCTTTAAAATAAACATTTAAACAGACCATGAAGAGCTTTAAAATAAACATATAAACATAGACCATGAAGAGCTTTAAAATAAACATTTAAACAAAGACCATGAAGAGCTTTAAAATAAACATTTAAACATAGACCATTAAGAGCTTTAAAATAAACATATAAACACAGACCATGAAGAGCTTTAAAATAAACATTTAAACAGACCATGAAGAGCTTTAAAATAAACATATAAACATAGACCATTAAGAGTTTTAAATAAACATTTAAACACGGACCATTAGGAGCTTTAAAATAAACATTTAAAAACTGACCATTAAGAGCTTTAAATAAACATTTAAACACAGACCATTAAGAGCTTTAAATAAACATTTAAACACAGACCATTAAGAGCTTTAAAATAAACATTTAAACACAGACCATGAAGAGCTTTAAAATAAACATTTAAACACAGACCATGAAGAGCTTTAAAATAAACATTTAAACATAGACCATGAAGAGCTTTAAAATAAACATTTAAACACAGACCATGAAGAGCTTTAAAATAAACATTTAAACAAAGACCATGAAGAGCTTTAAAATAAACATTTAAACATAGACCATTAAGAGCTTTAAAATAAACATTTAAACACAGACCATGAAGAGCTTTAAAATAAACATTTAAACACAGACCATTAAGAGCTTTAAAATAAACATTTAAAAACTGACCATTAAGAGCTTTAAATAAACATTTAAACACAGACCATTAAGAGCTTTAAAATAAACATTTAACCACAGACCATTAAGAGCTTTAAAATTAACATTTAAACACAGACCATTAAGAGCTTTAAAATAAACATTTAAACATAGACCATTAAGAGTTTTAAATAAACATTTAAACACAGACCATTAAGAGCTTTAAAATAAACATTTAAACACAGACCATTAAGAGCTTTAAAATAAACATTTAAACACAGACCATTAGGAGCTTTAAAATAAACATTTAAACACGGACCATTAAGAGCTTTAAAATAAACATTTAAACACGGACCATTAAGAGCTTTAAAATAAACATTTAAAAACCGACCATTAAGAGCTTTAAAATAAACATTTAAACACGGACCATTAAGAGCTTTAAATAAACATTTAAACACAGACCATTAAGAGCTTTAAAATAAATATTTAAACACAGACCATTAAGAGCTTTAAAATAAACATTTAAACACAGACCATTAAGAGCTTTAAATAAACATTTAAACACGGACCATTAGGAGCTTTAAAATAAACATTTAAACATGGACCATTAAGAGCTTTAAAATTAACATTTAAACACAGACCATTAAGAGCTTTAAAATTAAAATTTAAACACAGACCATGAACAGCTTTAAAATAAACATTTAAAACACAGACCATTAAGAGCTTTAAAATAAACATTTAAAACACAGACCATTAAGAGCTTTAACATAAACATTTAAACATAGACCATGAACAGCTTTAAAATTAACAGTTAAACACAGACCATTAAGAGCTTTAAGATAAATATTTAAACACTGACCATTAAGAGCTTTAAGATAGACATTTAAACATAGACCATTAAGAGCTTCAACATAAACATTTAAACACAGACCATTAAGAGCTTTAAAATTAACATTTAAACACAGACCATTAAGAGCTTTAAAATAAACATTTAAACACAGACCATTAAGAGCTTTAAAATAAACATTTAAACACAGACCATTAAGAGCTTTAAAATAAACATTTAAACACAGACCATTAAGAGCTTTAAAATAAACATTTAAACACGGACCATTAAGAGCTTTAAAATAAACATTTAAAAACCGACCATTAAGAGCTTTAAAATAAACATTTAAACACGGACCATTAAGAGCTTTAAATAAACATTTAAACACAGACCATTAAGAGCTTTAAAATAAACATTTAAACACAGACCATTAAGAGCTTTAAAATAAACATTTAAACACAGACCATTAAGAGCTTTAAAATAAACATTTAAACATAGACCATTAAGAGCTTTAAAATAAACATTTAAACACAGACCATTAAGAGCTTTAAAATAAACATTTAAACACAGACCATTAAGAGCTTTAAAATAAACATTTAAACACAGACCATTAAGAGCTTTAAAATAAACATTTAAACACGACCCATTAAGAGCTTTAAAATTAACATTTAAACAGACCATTAAGAGCTTTAAAATAAACATTTAAACATAGACCATTAAGAGCTTTAAAATAAACATTTAAATACAGACCATGAACAGCTTTAAAATTAACATTTAACACAGACCATTAAGAGCTTTAAAATTAACATTTAAACACAGACCATTAAGAGCTTTAAAATAAACATTTAAATACAGACCATGAACAGCTTTAAAATTAACATTTAAACACAGACCATTAAGAGCTTTAACATAAACATTTAAACACGGACCATTAGGAGCTTTAAAATAAACATTTAAACACAGACCATTAAGAGCTTTAAAATAAACATTTAAACACAGACCATTAAGAGCTTTAAAATAAACATTTAAACACAGACCATTAAGAGCTTTAAAATAAACATTTAGAAACCGACCATTAAGAGCTTTAAAATAAACATTTAAACACAGACCATTAAGAGCTTTAAAATAAACATTTAAACACAGACCATTAAGAGCTTTAAAATAAACATTTAAACACAGACCATGAAGAGCTTTAAAATAAACATTTAAACACAGACCATTAAGAGCTTTAAAATAAACATTTAAACACAGACCATTAAGAGCTTTAAAATAAACATTTAAACACAGACCATTAAGAGCTTTAAAATAAACATTTAAAAAACAGACCATTAAGAGCTTTAAAATAAACATTTAAACACAGACCATTAAGAGCTTTAAAATAAACATTTAAACACAGACCATTAAGAGCTTTAAAATAAACATTTAAACACAGACCATTAAGAGCTTTAAAATAAACATTTAAACAGACCATTAAGAGCTTTAAAATAAACATTTAAACACGGACCATTAAGAGCTTTAAAATAAACATTTAAACACAGACCATTAAGAGCTTTAAAATAAACATTTAAACACAGACCATTAAGAGCTTTAAAATAAACATTTAAACACAGACCATTAAGAGCTTTAAAATAAACATTTAAACACAGACCATTAGCAGCTTTAAAATAAACATTTAAACACCCAACATTAAGATCTTTAAAATATACATTTATTAAGCGACCGTTAAGAGCTTTAAAATAAACATTTAAACACAGACCATTAAGAGCTTTAAAATAAACATTTAAACACAGACCATTAAGAGCTTTAAAATAAACATTTAAACACAGACCATTAAGAGCTTTAAAATAAACATTTAAACACGGACCATTAAGAGCTTTAAAATAAACATTTAAACACGGACCATTAAGAGCTTTAAAATAAACATTTAAACAGACCATTAAGAGCTTTAAAATAAACATTTAAACACAGACCATTAAGAGCTTTTAAATAAACATTTAAACACTGACCATTAAGAGCTTTGAAATAAACATTTAAACACAGACCATTAAGAGCTTTAAAATAAACATTTAAACACAGACCATTAAGAGCTTTTAAATAAACATTTAAACACTGACCATTAAGAGCTTTAAAATAAACATTTAAACACGGACCATTAAGAGCTTTAAAATAAACATTTAAACACAGACCATTAAGAGCTTTAAAATAAACATTTAAACACAGACCATTAAGAGCTTTAAAGTAGACATTTAAACACAGACCATTAAGAGCTTTAAAATAAACATTTAAACATAGACCATGAAGAGCTTTAAAATAAACATTTAAACACAGACCATTAAGAGCTTTAAAACAAACATTTAAACAAAGACCATTAAGAGCTTTAAAATAAACATTTAAACACAGACCATTAAGAGCTTTAAAATAAACATTTAAACACAGACCATTAAGAGCTTTAAAATAAACATTTAAACACAGACCATTAAGAGCTTTAAAATAAACATTTAAACACAGACCATTAAGAGCTTTAAAATAAACATTTTAAACACAGACCATTAAGAGCTTTAACATAAACATTTAAACAGACCATTAAGAGCTTTAAAATAAACATTTAAACACAGACCATTAAGAGCTTTAAAATAAACATTTAAACACAGACCATTAAGAGCTTTAAAATAAACATTTAAACACGGACCATTAAGAGCTTTAAAATAAACATTTAAACACAGACCATTAAGAGCTTTAAAATAAACATTTAACACAGACCATTAAGAGCTTTAAAATTAACATTTAAACACAGACCATTAAGAGCTTTAAAATAAACATTTAAACACAGAACATTAAGAGCTTTAATATTAACATTTAAACACGGAGCATTAGGAAGTTTAAAATAAACATTTAAACACAGACCATTAAGAGCTTTAAAATAAACATTTAAACACAGACCATTAAGAGCTTTAAAATAAACATTTAAACACAGACCATTAGGAGCTTTAAAATAAACATTTAAACACGGACCATTAAGAGCTTTAAAATAAACATTTAAACACAGACCATTAAGAGCTTTAAAATAAACATTTAAACACAGACCATTAAGAGCTTTAAAATAAACAGTTAAACACAGACCATTAGGAGCTTTAAAATAAACATTTAAACACGGAACATTAAGAGCTTTAAATTAAACATTTAAAAACCGACCATTAAGAGCTTCAAAATTAACATTTAAACACAGACCATTAAGAGCTTTTAAAATAAACATTTAAACATAGACCATTAAGAGCTTTAAAATAAACATTTAAACAGACCATTAAGAGCTTTAAAATAAACATTTAAACATAGACCATTAAGAGCTTTAAAATTAACATTTAAACACAGATCATTAAGAGCTTTAAAATAAACATGTAAACGTAGACCATTAAGAGCTTTAAAACTAACATTTAAACACAGACCATTAAGAGCTTTAAAATTAATATTTAAACACAGACCATTTAGAGCTTTAAAATAAACATTTAAAACACAGACCATTAAGAGCTTTAAATTAAACATTTTAAAAACAGACCATTAAGAGCTTTAAAATTAACATTTAAACACAGACCATTAAGAGCTTTAAAATAAACATTTAAATACAGACCATGAACAGCTTTAAAATTAACATTTAACACAGACCATTAAGAGCTTTAAAATTAACATTTAAACACAGACCATTAAGAGCTTTAAAATAAACATTTAAACACGCTCCATTAAGAGCTTTACAATAAACATTTAAACACCCACCATTAAGAGCTTTAAAATAAACATTTAAACACGGACCATTAAGAGGTTTAAAATAAACATTTAAACAGACCATTAAGAGCTTTAAAATAAACATTTAAACACAGACCATTAAGAGCTTTAAAATAAACATTTAAACACAGACCATTAAGAGCTTTAAAATAAACATTTAAACACAGACCATTAAGAGCTTTAAAATAAACATTTAAACACAGACCATTAAGAGCTTTAAAATAAACATTTAAACACAGACCATTAAGAGCTTTAAAATAAACATTTAAACATAGACCATTAAGAGCTTTAAAATAAACATTTAAACACAGACCATTAAGAGCTTTAAAATAGACATTTAAACACAGACCATTAAGAGCTTTAAAATAAACATTTAAACACAGACCATTAAGAGCTTTAAAATAAACATTTAAACATAGACCATTAAGAGCTTTAAAATAAACATTTAAACACAGACCATTAAGAGCTTTAAAATAAACATTTAAACACAGACCATTAAGAGCTTTAAAATAAACATTTAAACACAGACCATTAAGAGCTTTAAAATAAACATTTAAACATAGACCATGAAGAGCTTTAAAATAAACATTTAAACACAGACCATTAAGAGCTTTAAAATAAACATTTAAACACAGACCATTAAGAGCTTTAAAATAAACATTTAAACATAGACCATTAAGAGCTTTAAAATAAACATTTAAACACAGACCATTAAGAGCTTTAAAATAAACATTTAAACACAGACCATTAAGAGCTTTAAAATAAACATTTAAACACAGACCATTAAGAGCTTTAAAACAAAAATTTAAACAGACCATTAAGAGCTTTAAAATAAACATTTAAACACGGTACATTAAGAGCTTTAAATTAAACATTTAAAAACAGACCATTAAGAGCTTTAAAATTAACATTTAAACACAGACCATTAAGAGCTTTAAAATAAACATTTAAATACAGACCATGAACAGCTTTAAAATTAACATTTAAACACAGACCATTAAGAGCTTTAAAATAAACATTTAAACACAGACCATTAAGAGCTTTAAAATTAACATTTAAACACAGACCATTAAGAGCTTTAACATAAACATTTAAACATAGACCATTAAGAGCTTTAACATAAACATTTAAAACACAGACCATTAAGATCTTTAACATAAACATTTAAAACACAGACCATTAAGAGCTTTAAAATAAACATTTAAACACAGACCATTAAGAGCTTCAAAATAAACATTTAAAACACAGACCATTAAGATCTTTAACATAAACATTTAAAACACAGACCATTAAGAGCTTTAAAATAAACATTTAAACACAGACCATTAAGAGCTTTAAAATAAACATTTAAAACACAGACCATTAAGAGCTTTAAAATAAACATTTAAACACAGACCATTAAGAGCTTTAAAATAAACATTTAAACACAGACCATTAAGAGCTTTAACATAAACATTTAAACACAGACCATTAAGAGCTTTAAATAAACATTTAAACACAGACCATTAAGAGCTTTAAAATAAACATTTAAACACAGACCATTAAGAGCTTTAACATAAACATTTAAAACACAGACCATTAAGAGCTTTAAAATAAACATTTAAACACAGACCATTAAGAGCTTTAAAATAAACATTTTAAACACAGACCATTAAGAGCTTTAACATAAACATTTAAACAGACCATTAAGAGCTTTAAAATAAACATTTAAACACAGACCATTAAGAGCTTTAAAATTAAAATTTAAACACAGACCATTAAGAGCTTTAAGATAAATATTTAAAACATAGACCATTAAGAGCTTTAAGATAAACATTTAAACATAGACCATTAAGAGCTTTAACATAAACATTTAAACATAGACCATTAAGAGCTTCAACATAAACATTTAAACACAGACCATTAAGAGCTTTAAAATAAACATTTAAAACACAGACCATTAAGAGCTTTAACATAAATATTTAAACATAGACCATGAACAGCTTTAAAATTTACATTTAAACACGGACTATTAAGAGCTTTAAATGAACATTTAAACACAGACCATTAAGAGCTTTAAAATAAACATTTAAACACAGACCATTAAGAGCTTTAAAATAAACATTTAAACACAGACCATTAAGAGCTTTAAATAAACATTTAAACACGGACCATTAGGAGCTTTAAAATAAACATTTAAACACAGACCATTAAGAGCTTTAAAATAAACATTTAAACACAGACCATGAAGAGCTTTAAAATAAACATTTAGACACAGACCATTAAGAGCTTTAAAATAAACATTTAAACACAGACCATTAAGAGCTTTAAAATAAACATTTAAACACAGACCATGAAGAGCTTTAAAATAAACATTTAAACACAGACCATTAAGAGCTTTAAAATTAACATTTAAACATAGACCATTAAGAGCTTTAAGATAAATATTCAAACATGGACCATGAACAGCTTTAAAATAAACATTTAAACACAGACCATTAAGAGCTTTAACATAAACATTTAAACATAGACCATTAAGAGCTTTAAAATAAACATTTAAACACAGACCATTAAGAGCTTTAAAATAAACATTTAAACACAGACCATTAAGAGCTTTAAAATAAACATTTAAACATAGACCATGAAGAGCTTTAAAATAAACATTTAAACATAGACCATTAAGAGCTTTAAGATAAATATTTAAACACTGACCATTAAGAGCTTTAAGATAGACATTTAAACACAGACCATTAAGAGCTTTAATATAAACATTTAAACACAGACCATTAAGAGCTTTAGAATTAACATTTAAACACAGACCATTAAGAGCTTTAAAATAAACATTTAAACATAGACCATTAAGAGCTTTAACATAAACATTTAAACATAGACCATTAAGAGCTTTAAATAAACATTTAAACACAGACCATTAAGAGCTTTAAAATTAACATTTAAACACGGACCATTAAGAGCTTTAACATAAACATTTAAACATAGACCATTAAGAGCTTTAAATAAACATTTAAAACACAGACCATTAAGAGCTTTAGAATAAACATTTAAACACAGACCATTAAGAGCTTCAACATAAACATTTAAACATAGACCATTAAGAGCTTTAAATAAACATTGAAACACAGACCATTAAGAGCTTTAACATAAACATTTAAACATAGACCATTAAGAGCTTTAAATAAACATTTAAACACAGACCATTAAGAGCTTTAACATAAACATTTAAACATAGACCATGAACAGCTTTAACATAAACATTTAAAACACAGACCATTAAGATCTTTAACATAAACATTTAAACACAGACCATTAAGAGCTTTAACATAAACATTTAAACATAGACCATGAACAGCTTTAAAATAAACATTTAAACATAGACCATTAAGAGCTTTAAGATAAATTTTTAAAACATAGACCATTAAGAGCTTTAAAATAAACATTTAAACATAGACCATTAAGAGCTTTAACATAAACATTTAAAACACAGACCATTAAGAGCCTTAACATAAACATTTAAACATAGACCATGAACAGCTTTAAAATTAACATTTAAACATAGACCATTAAGAGCTTTAAAATAAACATTTAAACATAGACCATTAAGAGCTTTAAGATAGACATTTAAACACAGACCATTAAGAGCTTTAAAATAAACATTTAAACACAGACCATTAAGAGCTTTAGAATTAACATTTAAACACAGACCATTAAGAGCTTTAAAATAAACATTTAAACATAGACCATTAAGAGCTTTAACATAAACATTTAAACATAGACCATTAAGAGCTTTAAATAAACATTTAAACACAGACCATTAAGAGCTTTAAATAAACATTTAAACACGGACCATTAAGAGCTTTAACATAAACATTTAAACATAGACCATTAAGAGCTTTAAATAAACATTTAAAACACAGACCATTAAGAGCTTTAAAATTAACATTTAAACACGGACCATTAAGAGCTTTAACATAAACATTTAAACATAGACCATTAAGAGCTTTAAATAAACATTTAAAACACAGACCATTAAGAGCTTTAAGATAAATATTTAAACACGGACCATGAACAGCTTTAAAATAAACATTTAAACATAGACCATTAAGAGCTTTAAGATAAATATTTAAACACTGACCATTAAGAGCTTTAACATAAACATTTAAACATAGACCATTAAGAGCTTTAAATAAACATTTAAACACAGACCATTAAGAGCTTTAAGATAAATATTTAAACACGGACCATGAACAGCTTTAAAATAAACATTTAAACACAGACCATTAAGAGCTTTAACATAAACATTTAAAACACAGACCATTAAGAGCTTTAACGTAAACATTTAAACATAGACCATGAACAGCTTTAAAATTAACATTTAAACACAGACCATTAAGAGCTTTAAGATAAATATTTAAAACATAGACCATTAAGAGCTTTAAAATAAACATTTAAACATAGACCATTAAGAGCTTTAACATAAACATTTAAACACAGACCATGAACAGCTTTAAAATTAACATTTAAACACAGACCATTAAGAGCTTTAAGATAAATATTTAAAACATAGACCATTAAGAGTTTTAAGAGACATTAAGAGACATTTAAACCAGGGCCGGTTCTAGGTATGCATACATTAGGGGGCAGGCATAAATGTGACGGGAGTATCATGCACACACATTATGCACATCAAACTTGATAAATACTGAATGCAACGAACAGGCAAAATGCACACATACCAATCCAACATGGCTGACTAGCACAGAGAAACACAGCAGGCTACCAGCCTAACAGAGACTCGGACAAGGACTTCAGTGAAAACCACACCTATGCAGACACACAGGTGAGTGAAACAAGACGGTGAAACACATGAGATCAAGTAAGGCAGGGTAAACACAGAAAGTAAAACAAACTACAGAGGCCACACAAGGAGAAAACATCAGGCATGAAAACAGGTCAGGGTTGAAAAAGATGTGAAAGCTATGACCCCCTAGAGGGGTCAGGGGCCATGCTCCCCCGTAAGAAAATTTGGAATATTTCATATTTAAAAGCATCAATCTGATGGATTTTGAGAGAAACATGAAGCAGAATTACAGGACAGCATGACTGTAGAATAAAGTATCTATCTATGCATGATCACATTATACTATGTAAGAAATGAGTTTGGGAGTTTGAAGGAAAAGGTTGATATTTTCACTTTTTAGATGAAACATGCAGCAAATCACTTCATCTCTACAGCTCTGTCCTGAGTAACATTCATTCACCATGTTTAGTCATCATGACCAAGATCTCAAAAAGATCAACACCCTAATTTGTTTAGGGAAAAAAACATTGACATTTTTTTGTGCAAAAATAGACTGGAGAAAAATTTTTTAAACATTAAATAATAATAAGAGCGCTGGGAGACCACACATCCATAAATCTTAATGCACTGTTTCCTATCATAACATTCATATGTGAGTTGACCCACAGGTTGACAACCACTGCACTAGTAGACTGCATTGGGAGCTTGATCTTACACCTATTCTGCCATCATGGAGAAGATACCTCAGGATGACTTTATCATTTAGCAAAGCTGAAAACAAGAAAACAAGAGCTGGACTGCTCAGGAATGTAGACTTTTTCTTTACCATAAGACTGCCTTGTCATTGTTATAAATCGCTCTGTTCACTGAAAACCGTAATGAGCAACTGACACACCATTTGAGTTATAATAAACACACAAAGTGATTCAGGACCCCTGTCCCGTGTGCTTCACGTCTTTACGCTCATTGGCACCGTGAGGAGCTCTTTGTGCTAATATCTCCAAATGCTCTCGCGCTTGTAGAGTTAATGTTTTTATTGAAGTCAAGGCTCCTTCAGGCACATGCACATGTTGGCAGTTCACTGATAATCTCTGATATCATGTTGCATTCCTACCCCTCACCCTGTCTAGGTTGATGTTGCGCTCTGATTTGTTGTAAATCTCAGTGCTTATCCACGCAGGCTGTTCATGTGGAAATGGTCTGTCGTCTGCGGCGCTACTGCCACTTTGAATTGGTTAATTAAATTATTTGACTTAGCTGGAGCCCAGCTCCAAGTTTGTGGAGCTCTGCACAAAGGTAGTGGAGCTCGGAGATGAGCTCCGGAGGGCTCCAGCCCACTTTAACCCCTGGGCTCATTTGCATATTAAACAGTGATTGGGTGTTTACTTAGGGGTGGGTTGTTGCCGACTGCAGACAGACGCTGCTGGCTCACAGGATGGAGCAATGGAGGGAGAGAGAGAGAAGATGAAACTGTGCTCTTTTCAGCAGATTTGATTTGAGATGTGAGGGGGCAAGGTATTTGTTCAAGGGGGCGTTGACCCCTCTTGCCCCTGCCTATAGCCGGCCCTGATTTAAACAGGGACCATTAAGAGCTTTAAAATAAACATTTAAAACACAGACCATTAAGAGCTTTAAAATAAACACCAAATTAATGGTAAATTTAAGACAATTTAAGACAAAAATTATCTGGATTTTAATTTAAGACATTTAAGGCTTTTTAAGGACCCATGGGAACCCTGTTAAAAACAGCCTTTCAGAATGTGTTACACTCAGTGTCTGTGATAATGTTTGAATAAGACCTTGCTAGTGTTACCGGGCCGCTAATTGAATAGGGCTGTTGTAAACTGTTAATACTGTGTATACCTCCATAATTCAGTCTCATTTCCTCTTATTTTTTACTTATTTTCCTTCATAATGAAGTTGATATTGTTTAAAGGCTCTGCATGTTGCAACTTATTTACTTAATTTTTCAAGTTCTTTTCATTTATTTTCATTTTGTTGCATTTATGCTCATTTTATTTTATGTTAATTACTTACTTTTCATTTTTAAGTCTCTTTCTGATGTTTCTCTTGTATCCTGCTGCTGTGATTTTAGAATTCCCCCTGTGGGACCAATAAAGGAATATTTATCTTATCTTATCTTATCTTATCTTAAGGACAATCTGGAGTCACCAGTCAACATAATGAGTGTGTTTTCAGTTTGTGGGAGGAAGCTGGAGAGCCTTAAGGGAACACATGCACAGAAAACACATTCTTGACCCACATTGGACAGAATAATAAAAACAATAACACAACAAACCTGTTTTTTATCTTTGTTTTATTAGTCAGAGTAATAACAGTGTGGTACAAGAGGAAATCTGATCTGCAAACTCTTAATCATCAGTTTATTAAGACTCCAAAACACTTCCTTTAACAATTTATTTTTGCATATATGTGGTTTCATGATAAATCACCCTTTAGCTCTTATATCTTTAAATCTTTAATCAATAAGAGAAAACATGTTTAATGCTACGACATTAAAGACAAAAATGACAAAAACGTGATGACAGTCATCTGCCCTGTCGCCTCTGAAGTTCTTCAGCTTCAGGAGCCTGAATGAAGGAGAAATAAGAAACAAAATAAAGAAACTTAAATTAATAAAGAAGCAAAAAATGTGTCACTAAGTTTTTGATCCTCTCACTTTTGTTTCCTCTCTGTTACAGTGATCTGTTGCTGTTTTAAAATATTAATAACTGGAATATATTTACATAATCACACAGACTTTCTGCCGTTCTCTCTCATACTGGATTAAAAACACTTAAACCATATAAACACCGCCTTCGTTTGGATTTGACGGGTGTTATTGTTTCATCAGTGTCCGTGTTGACTGGTGTCAGTTTTTTTTTCAAGCTACCAAGAGGATACACAAAACTTCTACATATTTTTATCAACATAATCAGATTTTTAAAATTAAAATATAAACAAATAAATCTTTATCATCACACCTACACAGCCAGATAAACCGTAACACCAGCCTGACAAGTACAACAAATATAAAAATAAAACTGTTTTTGTAAATAAAATAATTTTATTTCAGTGCATTTATGTGTTCTTGTGTTTTTGTAATGACTGGGATCTTATCTTGTTAAGATAGAAATACAGTTTCTTTTAATAAATGCCAAAGTGTGATAAATGGTGCACTAAAAGGTGCAACACAAGACAAAACAAAGCAACGAGTCACAAAAACCAGCTGAAGTTTGTCAACAAAGAAGAATTTTTAAAGATAACTAAAGCTAACTGGGAAAATTTAATAAAGCATATTGACTTGTTAAAAAAACAAAGAACAACAAAAAGAATGGGTGAAAAAATAAATTAAGAAAATGAAATAGACTGGAGAAAGAGAAGGAAGGAGAAGAGAGTTTAACAGGAGGATTTAATGTTGTTGTTTTTCTTAGAAAAAGAGGGTGTATGTGATCATGTTGCAGCTATGAAATATTAATAGTTAAATTAAGCAGTAATAATTATAACTACCATCATTATAAAGTCATTTTTAGTAGATAAAGAGAGTTATCTAAGGGAAAATTAAATATTTTGATAATAAAGTTCATTAGGATGACTAATGTTTATAGTGATAATAATAATGTTTGAAACCCAAAATAAGCAAGATGTCTTTGTTCATGACCAGTTAACAAAAATTATGTCTTTATAAAATAATACAGAGAAACAAAATTGGTATATAACAATGAAATGAATTGAACTGAATTTATTTATTTAATAGGGACGATGCAGTTTAACAAAATTATGAATGAATCTGATGTAATGATGGTTATTATAATTTTAAAATAGTGACGATAACAAAACTTGTTAAAGCAGTCATTATTTGCAGAAAAGCACAGGGCTCATGGTGGCTATGAGCTGCATGTTTTTTTCAAGAGCTGTGATAAATGTTAAAAACAAGCAGAAGAAAAGAGCTGCTGATGGAACAGACAGAAAGAGCTGGAGATGTTTTTTGTTTACTGAGGCCTGGACCACACAAATACGATATATTCCTAAACGCACATTTTTCCATCCTATTGGGCCACTAAACCACACCAACATCCACATCAATGGAGATATTTTAAAACGGATTAAAAAGTGGAGAAATTAAAAAATATCTGGCTGAGTGGATTCCTGTCTCGATGTTAAACAGAGCTGGGGTTAAAAGTACCAGAGTGATTTTTTAGGGATACACGCCTCCATGTATCTGAACATCTTAACACTATTTACAAGAAACAGAGAAAAAGTTTATTTTCAAAATGTGAATGGTGGACATGGTCTAAAGCAGAAGATGCAGACCTATTGGAGACAAATAAAAACTTAAAGCAAAGTTGACCTCCTATCTAAAACTGAGCTCCTGTAGATGAGACTCTGAGTTCATCTCAATCTGTAATCTTAATTTGTGAATGTTCATACCTTAAACATCCCTCCTGTGCATCTCCACCCACTCGATCACCTCCTCCTCGGACATCTGAGTCTGAAACAGAACGACAGACAGTTCAGTCAGTAGCTGGGATTCCATCACAGTTTTATGCTGATTAAAAGCGATATTCCTAAAATTTTGACAAAATGTACAGTTCTGCTCAGTATTATTGGCACCCCTTCATTATTTTCATTGCTTTAACAATATCTTCAGAAATAAATTGAAATGTACCAAATGTATGTCATCAGGATCTTTGAATTGAAGGTCCAAAATACTTAAACAAAAAACATCTTTTCATGTTACATGTTGTAATTTCAAAGAGAGAACTGAAAAAAGCATGTGCAGCAATAATGGCACCTCTCTTCAGTATTTTGTTGCACACCCTTTGGCACTGATGACAGCCTCCAAATGTTTCTTGTAGCCATCTATAAGCTTCTTGCTCTTCTCAGCTGGTATTTTCTCCCACTCTTCCTTTGCAAACTGTTCAAGCTCTTGAACATTTGCAGGTTTCTTTTCCTCAATGGCAGATTTCAGACATACCAAAGATTTTCAATCAGATTGAGATCAGGACTCATTGCTGGCCATTTTAAAACAGTCCATTTTTTACTTTTCAACCATTCCTGTGTGCTTTTGGATGTGTGCTTTGGGTCTTTGTCTTTCTGGAGGGCCCACATTCTTTGACTCAAACCAAGTGTTTTTACACTGGGTCAGACATTTCGCTCTAAAATTTCTTGATAATTCTCTGATTTCATGATTCCTGTGATACGTTCAAGGCCTCCAGTACCCGATGCAGCAAAGCAGCCCCAAACCATTATGGAACCTCCACCATGCTTAATTGTTGGTAGGGTGTTCTTTTCCTTGTAGGCTTCAAGTGGTTGCAATTAAAACTGCCTATTCTAAATATGACTGCATGATCATAGTAGCTAAAGAAGTATGATTTCTAAACCTTAATATGTGAACATTACTTCTGCCAAGTTTGAGTCTGATAAAGTGATGCAGAGCAAAGTTAGAGAGGTTTGTAAAGAAACTGTACTGTCACATTGTGTACTTAAACTTCATGGATGCCAATAATGGTGAGTAGGACTGTATTTGTGCTTTGAACATCTTTCCATTATAGGTTGTTCTAGGCAGGAGCATCGTAACTGTTGTGAAATATCATCCCAGAAGAATTCACTGCAGGAAGATAGATGCCAAGGCTTTTTGAACCCTTTCTCCCTCATTTCTATCTCCTTCTAACACTCTGCATTCCTCTGTTGTTTGCTGTCTAGTATGGCAGTTGTGTTTTTCTCAAGAATAATGGTAAGTAAAGTCTCCGTCTCCTCCTCTGTCCAAACATACTGTGCCATGTTTACTCCGAGAGAAGTGATCATGTGACCAGGTACGTCACGTCTTTTGATGTATAGTTGCGGATAATCATTGCGCTTTTGCGATATATTTGAATATAGAAATTTTTCTACTTACAGAATTCTTTCCAGAGGAATAATAACCTAAAATGAAAACAGCTGCTAAGCGGCAGCCAGGAAAATCTGGATAAATGGCTTAAACCTCCAGGAGAGGGTTAAGAGAAGCCTGCCGAGAGACTATTTAGAATATTACGGATTTTTAAAGTCTAAATGCCTGTTTAAACAGTTAAATATAACAGAGGCAGGTTATTATTTTGACTTTGTATCTGTTATTTAGATTAGATATTTATTTTCAAGGCAATATATTTATTATGTTGAATTTGAGTTGAAAGAGAAGAACATTTCTGAGAACTAAATGTTCAAATGAAGGAGAAAAAATGAAATATTTTCATTAATTTTCACGCATCAGTTGAGTTAGGTTCTGCTTTAGAAGAATTATCATCATGTATGAGTGAGGGGGTACTTATTAGGGGTGGGAGATTAAATCGATTCATATAAGTATCAGGATTTTTTGTTTGACGATTTTTAAATACATTTTTTTGTTCAAAAATCTATTTTTTTTCAAATGTAAATGCTTCATTTTAGTCTGTGTTTATAAGCCACTTTTAAAGTCAGTCCAGTCTTTTGAAGAGAGAGTATAAACAGCTGGTTAAAATATATTGCTGAATAAATCCTTAAAACAGACTCACATGTGATGTGTATTTTTCCTGATATAGTCTGTAGGCATCATCATTGTTCATCTTTTTCACTGGTGTTAAAAAAGCTAACTAAAGATTGAAAAAATCAGCAATATTGTAGAATAACAAATTAAATCGAATCAGCATCTAAAAAATAGTAAAAAATCAAAACAGGAAAATCTAAAATAAATAAATATATCCTGTTTTTACGAGATAGTATCTCATAAAAACAGGCAGATTTTTTATTTATTTTCAAGTGAATGCAATACGCCACCGTAATGCTCAAATTAAGGAGAAAAAAATAGATATGTTCATTTATTTACCAGTTGTGTTACGCTATGCTTTAGAAGAAT
The DNA here is from genome assembly GCA_036419115.1 of Scarus forsteni. Lineage (NCBI taxonomy): Eukaryota > Metazoa > Chordata > Actinopteri > Labriformes > Labridae > Scarus > Scarus forsteni. The sequence continues at coordinate 3,097,929 of JAZDUH010000092.1, read as the reverse complement.
CATCATGTACGAGTGAGGGGGTATGAGACAAAAAAGGTTGGGAACCACTGGTCTACAGAGTAACAGGAGCTGCTTACCATGCTCGGTTTGTTAAACTATCCACGCAGATTTGTTGTCCAAAAAAAGAAACTCCTGCGTCTTTGTGTGTCCACTCACCATTGTTGGTTGTGAAAAGTTTTCTTTTTAGTACTTGCCAGAATTGTTTACTTTTGTTTCTCATGGAAAAAGGGAAAAAAAATACTTATAGGACATTTCCTGACACATTTAATGTTAATAAGACAAAAATAGCTGTATATTAAAGGAGTTAAATGATTTCAAGACTGTGTTAAAGTACTTTTTGAACATTTCGAGCTCACTGCAACAATAATAATGATAACCGTGATAATTTTGTTCACAATAACCGTGATATTAAACTTTCATGCTGTTACATCTGTCCAGCATGTACTAAAGTCTCGGCTGGTGGACTGTGTGAACAAGAACACTGCTCCATAAATATTATGATCCTTAAAACATGTGTGTTACCATGTACTGCAGCAGCTCTTTGGTGTTCTCCTCTGTGATCCCCAAACTGAAAAGAAAACACAGCAGCACATTAAACAGTTGGAGAAGGACGAGCAGAGTCTTCATCACACTGACACTCAGTAATCGTACCTGATTAAACACTCTTCAACGTGCTTCTGCACCGACTCAACGAAACCCTCACTGTCAGCAGGAACGCCCTGAAATCACAGTTTAAAATCATGTTTGGAAATGTACAGAGATATTTAAATAAAGAATATAGTGTTGATAAGAATATAAAAAGAATATAGTAAAGTCTTTATACCACTGTGAGCTCCAGCTGTTTTAACTCCTCCTCTGTCAGCTGTGAACTGAAGCTGAAACACACAAGAAAAATGATTTATTAAACAGTCAAATTATAAAAAATGTATTATCTGCCTGCTCACTTTTTACAAAGTGAATGTTTCATACCTTTCCTCAGATCCCAAATTGTATTTTCTCAACCACAACAGCATCTGATGCTGAGACATTTGAGTCTGAAACCACAAAAATAAAGACTTAAACCAACAGTTTTAACATATTAATCCATAACTATGCACCCAGATAGAACTGTAACCTTAGAAAAGAATAACATTATGCAGATGGTGATAAAATACTGTTTATACATTGTTGATGAAACTGTTAAATTATTGATTATGTTGGTTCATACCAATCAGGTTAAGGCACCTGGAAAAGCATTTTTTTTTCTTCAACAGACCACATTTTGGCTGTGTCCAAAATGGCATACTAATGTACTACATACTACATACTCATGTGTATATACTGTATACTACATACTATAAGTATGATTAGGATGCCAACCGTTCACACTGTAGTATACTACTAAATTTCCCATGATGCATTTCAAACCTCTGACGACAAAAATCAGAAGCACACCAGGCTATCAAATATCTCTGTTGATTCACCACATTTGAAAGTTCAGAGAGCATTTTAGGCAAGAAAGTCACCACGGAGAATACCAAAATGTGGTCATTTGAGCCATAAACGCACAGATGCTACTTTCATTTCAACATTTTGGACATTCTGTTATGCGCGCCATTATGCTATAAAAGTTACTTCCACTCAACTCCAAAAACAAGAGCCCAATTTACAAAGCATTAAAGAACTAAAAGGAGATAATAAAAGATGCCTTTATTTTGAAAACAGGAAGTTGTGGCCGCTTTTTAGCTGAATGCCAGTCAGTCTTGTGTGGCGCAATGCATTATGGGGCGTTTGAGTGTGACCAGTATGCCCACTTAGCATACTTAAGATTTTTTGCGATATAGTACACATCCGGGTATTTCTCGCACACTCAATCTTTCATACTATCTAATATGAACACACTACATACTCATTTTGACGTCACACTTAGTATGAGTAGGACGTTAATATGACATTTCAGACATAGCCTTACCTGGTCAGTGAGTCCTGTTGTTTAACCCTGCATTGTCATTGGATGGTAAATGTGTTTATGGGTCGAGCCCAGGGCTTGACGCTTAGCATTTTCTCAAGTAGCACGGGTGTAACCAAGTTGAAAAATGTAGTAGCACAGAAATATTTTTAGTAGCATGATGAAAAGTTACCAAGTAATGTGTTTTTCTTTAAATTCCGCGATAAACCTGGCCTAACATACGTACACCAACTGGTCAATTACGAACCACTCCATTTTCAACAGGGATGAATGTATATGCAGTAAACTAGACATTAAAAAAAAAAAAAATCAGGACCATAGAGAAATTTAATCTCAAGTCCACATCTAGACAGAATTATCCTCTCTTCTGTCTCATACACTGAAGACATGTTTGGCACATTTTCACCTGATTTATGCACCGTCCACTGAAAACAGCTCTGAGACCCACTTATGGGCCTCCACCCACAGGTTGAGAACCACTGCACTCGTACATTGTATTTGGCGCTTGATCCTTCAAAAATTGTTTTATATCATGGACAATATGTGATGGAGGAGACCTCAGGATGAATTTATAATTTAGAAAACAGTGAGTGAATGAGAGCTGGACTGATGAAGAATGTTCAGTTTTGATTCATCCAAAGGCTGACTCTTCATTCTTGTCTTTGTGTTCACATTAAACAGCGCGCATGAGCTATCCAGACACCGTTTGAATCATAAAATCACACAAAGTGACCGATGATCCCTCACTGTCCCAACGAAGCGCGTCTGTCTGCGTCTTTACGCTCACCGGCACACGGAAGAGCGCGTGCCCAAAGACGGCGAGCGATTCAGGAGGGATTTAGATCAAATGTTCACGTGCATCGGCTGCACCGCGAAAAGACATTACTGACAGACAACAACGGTAACAGCCACACTTTAAATGGAAAATATCAGGCCAGTAGTCCACATCGTGGCTACATCAGACGGCGGAGAATGCATCCTCGTGCGTAAAATGGGGCTCGCGAGGGACAGCGCTGTGCGTAGTGGCATAATATTGATAGAGACATGTCGGAAGCTGCATTCAGGAATACAACCGGCCACAACTTCCAACGTATTCAACACAAGATAAAACATGTTTTGAACGGTCATTTCTTGTAGTCGCACGAGTGCTACCAAATGCAAATCACAACTCGCACTGTAATATTTTTAGTAGCAAATGCGAGTACCTCCTCGCACTGTCGAGCCTTTAGGCCAAGAACTCACACCACTTTAAACTCTTATTTGGACTCACCTCTTCATTTTACTGGATTTCTCAACATTAAAGTAAATAAATTACCTTATATATTTTTTCTAAGTTGATTACAATGTCTTCAACATAACTTTTTGTTTTTGTGAAATAACTTCATTAACTGTGATTTTGAGCCTGTTATGTCGATGTTGTAATATTATAACTCTGGGTCACTGTGGTAGCAAAAACCAGGTCCACCTTCCACATTACATCAGGACACTGGTCTGCTCTCATGTTCTCATATGGTCAGGTATACTGATAGAAATAAAATGTTTTATGGTTATTACCATGAATAACTAATAAATGTGTTTTCTGTTAAATTCTTTAGAGTCTGGACCATAATCGAATTATTTTTTTTCTGATTACAGTATTTGAAACTCTATGTGTTAGTATTTGAAACAGTATCCATGTCTCATCAGTTAAAATAATCAAAGGTGAAATAAATATTGAACTGAGTCTGTTTTTGGGGCTTTGCCCAAACACCAGCTTGTTGCATTGCTGCTATGTTTTTTGGGGGAAGATTGCTGCATCGTTCAGGGACAGGTGAGAGTGGTCGAGAACGGTCATGAATGTGAAGTTTTCCCTTTTATGATGATAAGTAGAGACATTAGGTAGGCTTTCCAGAGACTTTAGTCTGAATTTGGTTAAGGGTATAAGTAATATAAGGATATATTTGAATCAAAACTTTTTAGCCTGGAGAATAAATGCTCTTATATCTCACTTACATATTTATTTATTTGATTTAATTTTTCCAGTAAAGCTCTGTGTTCTCTACACTGTGCAGAATGTGAAGGATGCCATCATGAATGGGGACAGTGACTTTAACATCAACTCAGACACTGATTCAAGTGATGAGGAGACTGATGTAGATGTCCTTAAAGCTCAAAAAGAAAATCTACTGTCCACTGACTGTGCAGCTCATGACTATGTGGACCACACCCTATGCAGCACATGTAACCTTAGTCTTTGCTTTTCAGAGGAAAACAACTGTTTCGGGGACTATCACTAAAAGTGAACAAGGCTGAACACTGGACACTAATGGCCCTTTTCCACTAGCACGCGTTGGTCCTACTCTACTTGGCCCTACTCGATTAGCAGCGTGTTTCCTCTAGCCTGGTACCTCCTAAAACAAGCTAGTTTTAGTACCTACTCCGCTCTGGTTCTAAGCGAGCTGAGTCCATACTAAAAGATGACATCACCTACTGCCGGCTACTGATTGGTCAGACAATGTCGTCATCGATGGGTCATGAGTGCGATGACCTAGCATGCTAGCAGTAGCTACCATTAGCTTACCCTCATACGTCTTTTCTTTGCAGCTGGATTGCTCTCGTCCTCGGCTTCATTCTGTTGTATAGCTTCCAAAACTCTCCTGTGCTTCTCAAGGGGTATTTCTTCTTACCACCTGCAGCCTTCTTCTGCTTTCCTTTTTTACTCGCTTTGTGACAAAAAGACACAGATTGTTGTGTCACACTCAAAATGACGTCACTGCAGTGCCGTTCTCTGTTTACAGCAACACTGCACCCTGTTGGGCAGGTGACTGGGGCTAATGGAAAAGCAGCACAAGGCGAGTAGAGTAGAGCTGGGTAGAGTAGAGCCGGGCTAATGGAAAAGGGCCACATGACTGAATGCTTGGGGGAACTTTTTGTAAATTCTGACTAAATACAGTTTCTTCATATTTATTTTTAATAAATGACAGAAAAAAATGAAAAATGAAAAAATGAAAGTTGTGTGATTTTTATTCATGATATGGACTGTTATTGGGCAACATAAGTGCTCAACCCTGCAAATGAGCCCTTATTTGTTGTGTATATCTGTTTTAACAGTGGAAGTATTAATACAGCAAGGCCCAACATTATAATATTACAACGTGTTCCTAAAAACTTACTAGAACATAACATTTTAAAACCCTTTAATTTCTGCTTCAGATGCCCCCTCTAACAACATCTGAGAGGTGAAAAAAATGTTTTGCACATTTTTTTTCTATATTTGGGTTTTACAGGGTTAAGAGAGTCGATACAATGTGAGGTCTATGGAGCCATGATAAGCCACAGGGTGATATCAGGGTGAGGTTAGTTAAAGGAACAGTTCAGTGTTTTTTGAAGTGGGTTTGTATGAGCTCCATGTGTCCACTAAGTCCATCAGCTACAGTAGAAAGTTCTCTCCTCTCCCTCAGTAAGACACAGTCTGTAAGAGTCTGTGACGCAGAACCAAACAGGGAAGTATGGTACCAGGAACTAAGAGGATTTTCTCCTCCTACAAGAACTCTGATCAAAAAATAATACCACAGTCTGTTTTTAAGTACATTAACTTTTTGGAAATATAAAGAGAAGCAGAAAATACTGAAGCCACATCTCACCCCTGTCTTCACCTGTGTCACAGTCTGCTGACTCAACATCTTAAAAGGTCCAACTCACTAAATCACTTTTAATAGTTCTTTTAATCCCAAACATAAAATGGAAATGTTTGTGATATACTGTTAAATCACAGGGATTTGTGAGCGAGGCGTTAATCAACAGTCTTTCTGGTCTGTGTAGATGTAAATGTACAAATACATCAATCTGATTTGATTGTTGTCTTAGTAATAATTCAGTTTGACATTATAAAGTAATAGAGTCATTACCGCTTCGTGTCCTTTATGTTTCAGACCCACGTTCACCTCAGGTAAGTCCAGACTGCAGAAGAAGACAAGAGAACATTTTCATAATTTCAAAGTATGATAAAGTCTTTTGCAACTATTGCAACATCAATGAAGATTTTAAAAACAATAAAATAACTCATACCTGTCTTCAGTCTTCTTGTGGTTGTCCAGAGAAAACCCAAACTTCACCTCTGAGGCTGAAGGCTGTAAATATGTAAACCATCAAAACTGACAAATATCTACCACAACAGCTAAAACCACAATCATAACTTTGTTATGATTAAGTATTTGGTTTTGAGGTAAGTACATAGAAGATACTCTTACCATTTCATGTCCTTTATGTTTCAGACCCACGTTCACCTCAGGTAAGTCCAGACTGCAGAAGACAAGAGAACATTTTTAACACTTCTAAGTTTGATAATGCTTTTTGCAAATATTGATGCAAATATTGATATATCAACAGAATCAACAAAACAAATGAACCAAAATGCTTCACCTCATCAACACGGCATGGGCACATTATAAAGAGTAAAATGTTGTCTCGCATATTTGGTCTATTCCTCACATAAATAGGCTCACAATAAGGGCGGCAAGTCAACTTTCACAGTGTTAAAACCGAGTGTTCTTGATGAGAAATATCTGTACCAGCAAAGTTAGTGAGTTAGGAAATATCAGCATAACTGATATCCACAAATCCAGGATTGGTAAGGGTTTAAAACAAACTTTGAGTAACCAAATCCTGTCCTTCTCCTCTTCACTTCAATGAGGATTTATAAAAACATAAAAAATCGCTCACCTGTCTTCAGTCTTCTTGTGGTCGTCCAGAGAAAACCCAAACTTCACCTCTGAGGCTGAAGGCTGTGAGTACATAATGAAACCTTTTAAACTGACAAACATCTACAAGTAACAACCATCATGATGATTCTTGTCTGGGTTGTCATATTGATAAACTGTTATTAAATAAAAGAGACATTACCATTCCAAGTCCTTTATGTTTCAGACCCACGTTCACCTCAGGGAAGTCCAGACTGAAGAAGACAAGAGAACATTTTCATAATTTAAAAAGGAGACAATAACTGTTTCAAACACAAAACACTCAAAAAACTAAATTTTAAACACTTTTGCCATTTTATAGCGAACTTCTGGGTGACCCATTCCTCTTCTTCATTACTTCTCTGAGGAGATATCACATACCTGTCTTCAGTCTTCTTGTGGTCATCCAGAGAAAACCCAAACTTCACATCTGATGGTGAAGGCTGTGAATATATAAACCATTCAGACTGTCAAACATCTACATCCAACAACCATAATTATGATTCTTGTCTGGGTAATGGTTTAATTTAAACTGTCATTAAATGAAAGAGTCATTACCATTTCATGTCCTTTATGTTTCAGACCAACGTTCACCTCAGGTAAGTCCAGACTGTAGAAGGTAAGAGAGCGTCATTGTCTGATAACAACTTGCGTTGCAAAATGAAACTTTTAAATTTCATGTGTGTTCACCCCAGACATTTCTGCTGTTTAACAACCGACAAACTGATTCTTTAGGCCTGAAGACTTTGTGATGAGGGATCTACAGGTCCTTAAATGGTGACTCACTGCTCAGGTTTCAGACCAGTTTTGGATCCACTCTTTCAAAAAACTATTGGAGACTCATTTCTAAGTTTTGTTCAACTTTTTTTTGACTTGTGAACAAAGTTCATGTAACCAAATCCTCTCCTTCTCCTCTCCACTTGAATGAGGATTTTTAAAAAATCTCACACCTGTCTTCAGCCTTCTTGTGGTCGTCCAGAGAAAACCCAAACTTCACCTCTGGTGCTGAAGGCTGTGAATGCATAATGAAACATTTAAAACTGACAAATATCTACATGTAACAACCACAAAGCTTTTGGTTTGAAAATGAAAAGCACAATGAAAAAGATTTCAGAAGAGTCATTACCATTTCAAGTCCTTTATGTTTCAGACCCACGTTCACCTCAGGTAAGTCCAGACTGCAGAAGAAGACAAGAGAACATTTACGTCACTTCCTCAGCAGACAACTATCATCACAGAGAGCTCATAGAAAAAGTTACTGTCTATTCTCTGTAGCCATGAAGGGATGATATATCTCTAAAGGTCAACCTGGAGGTTAGCATGGTTCTGTTCCCTCGACCAAAGCCTGTGGGATTATTACTGTGTTCACGCATTAGTGCTGATAATGAGGTTTGTGGTGAACAAAAACTCATGAAACTTCCATGATAAGCCAAAGAAACACTGTCTGTGGAGTAAAATCTAAAACCAAACTGCGTGTAATGGAGCCATAACATGGCAGTTTCACTTTAAAGCTGCAACTGCTGCACTGTCAACAAATAAGCTCCCACTGTGACCTCTGTTCAGCACTTTATGAGCGGAAGTCCTGTTTAAACCGAGCTCCAATGTTCTTAAAAAACAGACACACACTCACATATAGCTACATGCATGCTCAGCACGCACTCCAAAAAACAAGCATACACTTTGTGTTTAATGGTGGAGATTCTGTGTGAAGATGAGGTCCCTTTAACTTCATCAATACACACACATACATACACACACAGCAGAGATGTCAGGAGACTTTTTACATGCGTTTTGGTCTTATGTGGCTTGATTAGTTGATTACCATCACCTGGCACCTGACCTTGAGATAATTAAGGACTCTGCTGTCATGGTAACAGGAACAGATGCAGCCAGAAGCAGCCACTTTGACTCAGTTTTTACAAGGCATTTTGATGCCTTCAGACTGTGTTGAACAGTTGCTTGTTTCTCCTGTCCAGCATGGAGACTTCATATCAGGTTTGAATGGACGTCTATGGGAAAGATTGATGGACTTTGGCGGAAACAGCAGGCTCTGATTTAATTTCAAAACGAGTTAGGGCTTCACATTTTGTTTTATTTGAGGCCCAACAGTCTCTGACCTATCTTTTGGAATAAAAATATTCCGGTCCAATATACTGTTTTGCCATTATCACATTTTGTTCTGGGAATTTTTTCAGGTGGAAACTGACTGCTCCTCTCACTCCAAAAAAAAAAAAAGACAGACAATACATGGAAGTGCACATGTGATTGTGGCTTTGCACTCTCTGGATAGCTTTGCTACGGGGAGAGTGGCTCTCAATAATGCTATAAAAATAACAATAAAAAGTCCAATGCCAGATGCATTTCTGTTGCAACATGGAAAGTCAAATCTTAAATGAATGTATGAACCACTGAACTTATTTCAGGGGAGCTTTTCTAAACCCAAAGACTTTAGGGCCTTTTAATCTTAGGGGCTGAAGTGCTAACTCACCCTGCTCGTCAGGACTCATTCTTGCTCCACTCTTAAATGTTTGAGGGCACCTTTTACATGTTTTCCTTGTCTGCTCATTTTGTTTATCCTCACAGTCTTTCCACATACCTGTCTGCAGTCTTCTTGTGGTCCACCAGAGAAAACCCAAACCTGACATCTGAAGCTGAAGGCTGGGAATAAGTAAACCATTCAGACTGTCAAACATCTACATCCAACAACCATAATTATGATTCTTGTCAGGGTAATGGTTTAATTTAAACTGTCATTAAATGAAAGAGTCATTACCATTTCATGTCCTTTATGTTTCAGACCCACGTTCACCTCAGGTAAGTCCAGACTGTAGAAGATAAGAGAGCGTCATTGCCTGACAACAAATTATGCTGCAAAATGAAAATTTAAATTTCATGTGTGTTCATCCCAGACATATCAGCTGTTTAACAACCCACAAACTGATTCTTTAGCCCTGAAGGCTCTGTGACGAGAGATCTACAGGTCCTTAAATGGTGACTCACTGCTCAGGTTTCAGACCAGTTCTGAATTCACTCTTTCACAAAACTTATGTAGGCTCATTTCTAAGATTCTGCTCACCTGTTTATTTGAAAATGTATTAGGAAATATCAGCATAACGAATATCCACATATCCAGTATTGATAGGATTTCAGAACAAACTTCAGGTAACTTAATTCTCTCCTTCTCATCTCCACTTCAACAAGGATTTTTAAAATACAATAAAAAAAATCACTCACCTGTCTTCAGTCTTCTTGTGGTCGTCCAGAGAAAACCCAAACTTCACCTCTGAGGCTGAAGGCTGTGAAAATGTAAAGCATCCAAAAATGTAAAATCTACATTTAAAAACATGATTATGATTCTTGTGTAATATTTTGGTTGAACCTTAAAAATGTAAAAGATTGATTACCATTTCATGTCCTTTATGTTTCAGACCCACGTTCACCTCAGGTAAGTCCAGACTGTAGAAGACAATAGAGAGTCATTGCCTGATTAAAAATTATGATGCGTAATAAAACATTTAAATTTCATGTGTGTTCACCTCAGAGAACTCAGCTGTTTAACAACCCACAAACAGATTCTGAAGCCCTGAAAACTTTGTGATGAGGGATCTACAGGTTCAAAATGGTGACTTTTTACCGTATCAGCCCTCGCGGACCCTGAGGTCCTCTGGCACTGGTCTTTTAACCCTACCAAAAGTTAGAACTATGACACACAGGAAGGTGGCTTTTAGTTATTTTGGCCCCCGATTGTGGAACAGAATTCCGGAGAGTCTCAGGGCTGCAGGGCCTGTTGATACTTTTAAAAAGAGGCTTTAATCCCACCTTTTTAATCTAGCTTTTACTTGATTAAATCGAGGTTTTTATTCCTTTATTATTCATTTTTATTGTATTACTGTATATCTTATTTATTCTTTTAGCCAAACTTCTGATCATATTTAATTCTTAATTTTTTTTTGGGGTTATTTCAGTTATCCATTTTATGTTATCTTATCTCTCTTCTTATATTTATGTTATTGTTTTAGTATGATGGATTTTAGCTCCAGTGTTTCCTCATGGGGGCTCTCCACACTGGGAGCTGCTCCTGGTCCACTTCTGCAGCTGCTGCTGGGGGATGGCTCCGCCTGCATGGCCATAGTCCCCTGCGCTGTGGTGTGGGGCCTTGTGACTGCGCTGGGCGGGGTAGTTTCCGGTTGTGCTCCTTGTGGGCCAGGAGCCCTCCTCAGTGTTGATGGCCCCCAAAGGTAGCTTATTTCTTACCTCAGTCCTCGGTGCACAGCCATGTCTCTCTCTCTTTTATGACAGCTCGTATGAATGTTGTGTGTATGTGTGTGGGCACAGGTGTGTGTGTATGTTGATGTCTGCGAGTGTGTGTCTGAATATGTCTCTGTATTTGGGGGGGGGGGTCTGTTTTTATATTGTTTTTAGCCTCTGTGAGGCACTTTGTGTTGCTTTTAAGCACGAAAAGTGCCTTGTAAATGAATAATGACTTGATTTGATTTGACTCACTGCTCAGGTTTCAGACCCTCTCTGGATTCACTCTTTCACAAAACTATTGGAGACTCATTTCTAAGATTTGTTCACCTTTTTTTGATCTGTTAACAAACTTCAGGTATCCAAATCCTCCCCTTCTCCTCTCCTATTGAATGAGGATTTTTAAAATACAATTAAAAAAATCTCTCACCTGTCTTCAGTCTTCTTGTGGTCGTCCAGAGAAAACCCAAACTTCACCTCTGAGGCTGAAGGCTGTGAATATATAATGAAACCTTTAAAACTGACAAATATCTACATGTAACAACCACAAAGCTTTTGGTTTGAAAATGAAAAGCACAATGAAAAAGATTTCAGAAGAGTCATTACCATTTCAAGTCCTTTATGTTTCAGACCCACGTTCACCTCAGGTAAGTCCAGACTGCAGAAGAAGACAAGAGAACATTTTCATCACTTCCTCAGCAGACTATTATCATCACAGAGAGCTCATAGAAAAAGTGACTGTTTATTCTCTGTAGCCATGAAGGGATGATATATCTCTAAAGGCCAACCTGGAGGTTAGCATGGTTCTGTTCCCTCGACCAAAGCCTGTGGGATTATTACTGTGTTCACGCATTAGTGCTGATAATGAGGTTTGTTGTGAACAAAAACTCATGAAACCTCCATGATAAGCCAAAGAAACACTGTCTGTGGAGTAAAAATCTGAAAGCAAACTGCGTGTAATGGAGCCATAACATGGCAGTTTGACTTTAAAGCTGCAACTGCTGCACTGTCAACAAATAAGCTCCCACTGTGACCTCTGTTTAGTGAATAAGTTCTTCATTGGCCTGATCAAGATGGTGCCAAAGGCCGTGGTGATTATGTTTGTGTTATAGTTTGAAAAAAAGATTTATGAATGAGTGCATTAGGGTCTCTTGACAGCTTTGTAGTCCTTTTTTGCAGTTTGTTTAAAACCATTCTGACTAAATCACAATAATGCTTTAAAACTACACAATTTCCACAAAAATCGTACTGGGGCTCAGTGTAGCTACTGGGTCTTTGTTATAATAATCCAGCCAGCAGCTGGGCAAAGACATGCACTCCAAAAAACAAGCATACACTTTGTGTTTAATGGTGGTGATTCTGTGTGAAGATTAGGTCCTTTTAACTTCATCAATACACACACATACATACACACGCAGCAGAGATGTCAGGAGACTTTTTTCATGTGTTTTGGTCTTGTGTGGCTTGATATTAGCTGATTACCATCACCTGGACACCTGACCTCCAGGTAATTAAGGGCTCTGTTGTCATGGTAACAGGAACAGGTGCGGCCAGAAGCAGCCACTTTGACTCAGTTTTTACAAGGCATTTTGATGCCTTCTGACAGTGTCAAACAGCAGCTGTTTTCTCCGCGACCTTTAGAGCTACCTGACTTATAAACACACCGTAAGCGTTGGACAAGTCTTTGGATCATGAATATGTAATTTTTATGAAGATAGTGTAAGAAAGGACAGAGTTATCATGATTTACAAACAGCCTGTCCAGCATGGGGAATTTATGCCAGGTTTGAATGGAAGTCTATGGGAGATATTGATGGACTTTGGCGGAAACAGCTGACTCTCATTTAATTTCAAAAAGAGTTAGAGCTTCACATGTCTTTTAATATGAGACCCAACAGTCTCTGACCTATTTTTCTGAAGAATTATTCCGGTCCAATGTACTGTATTGCTGTTATCGCAATTTGTTCGGGGAATTTTTCAGGTGGAGACTGACTGCTCCTCTCACTTTAGATCAGGGGTGTCCAAACTTTTGACCATCGAGGGCCACATAAAGAGAAGCACATGGACAACTGAGCCACTTTCTGTGCCTCATTTTCAGTGTATTGAAGTTAAGTTTTTAAGGTTTATGGGTGTGTTATCACCTGTCAAGGGGCCTTTGTCAACCCAGGCTATTTCTAGATTCACACCTAGTATGAACGACACCTTTTGAGCAGCAGAGATGTGAGACACTGATATCTTATCTTCACTTTCAGACACAAAACAAGAGCAAACTGCTAGAATGTTGGTGCTTGAGGATGAATATTGCAAAATACTTTGTAACTGAGACCTTGTGATCAAGTAAATACACCAGAAAATGTGCATGATTGATGGTATTTGTGGCTGTAATCAAAATGTCTTGATTCCTCAACTGTTACGGGGGCCAATTCAAAATGGACAGTGGGCCACATTTGGCCCCCGGGCCTCAGTTTGGACTCCTCTGCCCTAGATGATGTCATAAGATTATGTCACGCACTCTGGCTAACTAAATTTCTGGGGATTTTGATCAACACAGTGGTTTATGGAGGCTTGCTGACCGAAAGTAGAAATACAGCTGCGTTTTAAAGTTTGAATGAACTCTGTAGGTGAAGCAGTAGTGCTTAGAAAAACAGTATTTTTTTGGTGTGTTCGGGGAGTCTCCCCATTCATTTTCAATGAGACTTTTTTCGCAGTTTTTCGCAAATAGCTCGGACATATTTTCACGAAATTCTTATAAAAGTCATAGCACACCGATCGGGACCGAGCCGCATGTTTTGATATATAATTTGTGAGGTTTTTCTCAAAGCCCTAGGACTAGTAGTGAATCGAAAAACTGGACAGAAGATGAAAAAAAAAAAAAAAAAGACAGACAATACAGGGAAGAACACGTGGTTGTGGCTTTGCTCACAATAATGCTTTAAAAATAACAATAAAAAAGTCAGATGCATTTCTGTTGCAACATGGAAAGTCAAGTCTTAAATGAATGTATTAACCACTGAACTTATTTCAGCTTTTCTAAACCCAAAGACTTTAGGACCTTTAAACCTTAGGGGCTGAAGTGCTTACTCACCCTGCTCGTCAGGACTCATTCTTGCTCCACTCTTAAATGTTTGAGGACACCTTTTACATGTTTTCCTTGTCTGCTCATTTTGTTTATCCTCACAGTCTTTCCACATACCTGTCTGCAGTCTTCTTGTGGTCCACCAGAGAAAACCCAAACCTGACATCTGAAGCTGAAGGCTGTGAATAAGTAAACCATTCAGACTGTCAAACATCTACATCCTACAACCATAATTATGATTCTTGCCTGGGTAATGGTTTAGTAAAACTGTAAACAAAAAGAGTCATTACCACTTCAACTTCTTTGTGTTTCAGACCCACGTTCACCTCAGGTAAGTCCAGACTGCAGAAGAAGACAAGAGAATATTTTCTTAATTTCAAAGTATGATAACGCTTTTTGCAAATATTGCCACTTCAATGAGGATTTTTAAAAACATGAAAAAAATAAAATCACTCACCTGTCTTCAGTCTTCTTGTGGTCATCCAGAGAAAATCCAAACTTCACCTCTGATGCTGAAGGCTGTGAATATATAATGAAACCTTTAAAACTGACAAATATCTACATGTAACAACCACAAAGCTTTTGGTTTGAAAATGAAAAGCACAAAGAAAAAGATTTCAGAAGAGTCATTACCATTTCAAGTCCTTTATGTTTCAGACCCACGTTCACCTCAGGTAAGTCCAGACTGCAGAAGAAGACAAGAGAACATTTTCATCACTTCAAAGTTTGATCATGCTTTTTGCAAATATTGAAAGTCTTTCTCACATTTACAGCTGACATGTCTGCCTTATATCAGCAGAATCAGCAAAACAAATTAACCAATATGCTTCACCTCATCAACACAGCATGGCAGGATATTAAAGTTGAGTTTTATTATTTCAAGAGTAAAATGTTGTCTTTCTTATAATTGATCTTTTCCTCATATGAATAGACTCACAACTAAAGCAGTAAGCCAGCTTACACAGTGTTAAGACTCAGGGCCAGATCCACAAAAACTGGATTGCTCCTGCTAATAGCGCCATCATGTGTGCAGCAATAGCTCACACAATCTGCCCTGCTTTATCCTCAAAAGAAATTGCTCTAATGATATGCCGGCACAAACACGCCCACACAGTTTGGCATCTGAGGCCATTAGTAGGACTGCTGCTCTTGAGGCCAGAAATGCATCAGTTGTAAGGGGGCAGTCAGCCTGAGGCAGCTGCCACTTGATGACAATTAAGAGGCCGGAAAGAAAAAATGATTGAAATTTATAATGACCTGATTTAGCATCTACGTTTCTTGTCGTTTTCTAATGGTTAAGGCTTTATATGTTGATTTATTATTTATTACATTGTCCTGATGATCTTAAATAATAACAAAAACATATGATAAATAAATAATATACATAAACAAGTCGCAAGGAGCTGTCCATGGTCCTGAATCTTTATACTGACCTATTTACATTACGGCAGAGCTGTCCATGGTCGTGTCTTGAGGTCAACTTAAAGCCCACTCTGACCGACCACTGAATTACTATTGTCAGGATGAGACAGTTGAATTTATTTATTTTTCAGGTTTGTTTGGGTATCACTGATTTATCTCCTTATTTAGTGAAGCGCTTGGCACTTAGCAGACGACCCCTATCTTCTGAGACACAGCTGCCAAGTGGATAAAAGTCAAAGTATTAATTGTGCCCCTTAAGAAAAAAACTATTATTTATTATGAACACAAAGTGGTTCAAAGTGGTCAAAGGACCATATGCCCATAAGTGTCAATTTTCTCATCTTCTTTCTGTTGTTCAACCCGTTTGTTTGTTCTTTTTGTATTTCTTTTTTTGACCTTTGTTATTGAAACAGCCAAAATACAGACGTAGACAAAATTGTTGGTACCCTTCCATTAAAGAGAGAAAAACCCACATGGTCACTGAAATAAGCTGAAACTGACAAAAGTAATAATACATAAAAAATTACTGAAAATCAACTAATGAAAATTAGACTTTGTTTTTGAATTGTAGTCCAAGAGAATTATTTTTAAAAACAAACTAATGAAACTGGCCTGGACAAAAATGATGGTACCTTTAACTTAATGTGTTGTTGCACAACCTTTTGAGTCAGTCTCTGTCATCAGGTGATTTCTGTAGCTCTCAGTGAGACTCCTGCACCTGTCCACAGGTATGTTGGCCCACTCCTCATGAGCAAACTGCTCCAGCTGTCTCAGGTTTGAAGGCTGTCTTCTCCAGACTGCATGTTTCAGCTCCTTCCACTTATGTTCAACAGGATTTAGATCAGGGATCATAGAAGGCCACTTCAGAATAGTCCAGTGTTTTGTTCTGAGCCATTCTTGGGTGTTTTTAGCTGTGTGATTGGCTCATTATCCTGTTGGAGGACCCATGACCTGTGACTGAGACCAAGCTTTCTGACACTGGGCAGCACATTTCACTCCAGAATGTCTTGAAAGTCTTCAGATTTCATTGTACCTGCACAGATTCAAGACACCCTGTGTCAGACGCAGCGAAGCAGCCCCAGAACATAACTGAGCCTCCTCCATGTTTCACAGTAGGTACAGTGCACTTTTCTTTGTATGCTTCATTTTTGTGTCTGTGAACATAGAGCTGATGTGACTTACCAAAAAGCTCCAGTTTTGTCTCATCTGTCCAAAGGACATTCTCCCAGAAGCTTTGTGGCTTGTCAATATGCATTTTGGAAAATTCCAGTCTCGCTTTTTATGATTTGCTTTCAACAGTGATGTCCTCCATTCAGTCCACTTTGGCTCAAACAGTGATGGATGGTGTGATCTGACTCTGATGTACCTTGACCTTGGAGTTCTCCTCTAATCTCTTTGAAGTTGTTCTGGGCTCTTTGGTTTCCATTCGTATTCTCCGTCTCTTCAGTTTGTCATCAGTTTTCCTCCTGCAGCCACGTCCAGGGAGGTTGGCTACAGTCCTGTGGACCTTAAACTTCTGAATAATCTGTGCAGCTGTAGTCACAGGAACATCAAGCTGCTTGGAGATGGTCTTATAGCCTTTACCTTTAACATGCTTGTCTATCATTTTATTTCTAATCTCCTGAGACAGCTCTCTCCTTAGCTTTCTGTGGTCCATGTTCAGTGTGGTACACACCATGATACCAAACAGCACAGTGACCACTTTTCAGCCTTTAAATAGGCAGACTGACTGATTACAAGCTTGGAGACACCTGTGATGATAATTACAGGACACACCTTAGTTTAACACGTCCTTATGGTCACACCATTTTCAATCCTTTGTAAGGGTACCATCATTTTTGTCCAAGCCAGTTTCTCTATTTTGATTTTTAAAATATTTCTGCTGAACCAAAATTTAAAATCAATGTCTGCTTGTCATTAGCTGATTTTCAGTAAATTGTTAATTATTATTAATTTTGTTATTTTCAAGTTATTTCAGTGACCATGTGGGTTTTTCTTTCATTAAACAAAGGGTACCAACAATTTTGTCCATGTGTGTAAATGCAGAAAATACAACTCAAATGACCAACAAGTGATCAAGAGGGTCATAGGGGCTTTTTAGCAGACTGTATTTAGACGAATTACTCATGTTTATTAAAAAAACAGAGGCGATCACAGTAGGCTATATTACGGTCATCATTGATGTCATCTAGGAGTGCAAGGATCAGGTGGCCTGGCAACCGCTATCTGCAAATGATTTCATTGTCACTTAAATCAGAAAGTGTTTCTCTCCTCCAATAAATCTTTTTTTGTGCGTGTCTGCCATCTCGCCTGCCTCGGTGCCTTCACATGGCTACAATCACTGCTGCCATGATTACCAGAGAGTCCTGGTATGACGGCCCTTCAAAAGGCTCAGCTCCACAGTTACCACCAACTCAATTTACAATCATTTTGACGAGGGGGGTAGAAAGAGACGTTGCACTGATTTAATACACAGGTCTCACTGGCAATAAAATGCACTGCTTTTCTGCCTGTGGTAATTAGCGCTGGTCTTTGTGGATTAGGTGGTATTTGGAGTGAGGCTCATTTGCATATGAAAGGGGCAATTTTGTGCTGAATTTACAAATATTCCCTCATTTTTATGAATGCAAATTGGACCGGCGCAGTGAGAAGTGGCAGTGCAGTTTGTGTTCAGTTTACGTGCATTACAACCTTTGCATATTCTTTGTTGAATGTACACTATTTTTTTCTGTCATTTGCACAGGTTTAGCGGTCACAAAAGCAGTGCAATCTTTTTGAGGATCTGGCCCTTAATGTCCAAACGTTCATACCTGTCGTCGCCCCTCTTGTGCTCTTCTATCCACTGGATCACCTCTTCCTCTGACATCTGAGTCTGAAACCACAGCACCAGACTTCAGTGTTGGCAGAAATCATTTAAAGTCAAAGAGATATACACTGGGATGGCAAGATGGCGGTGCGGACCGGCGGTCAGGCAGGTGCTGCCGGAGCACACTTAGACAACCACGCCAAACTTTATAAACTTGCCCAACTTGGTTTGTGTTTCAACCATCTACACAAAAACAAAATACTGCAGCGACAGATTGCAGCTGACGTTGCTCAAAAGGCGTTTGTTCTATGTTATGTAACCGTGTTAGTCCTACTGTCTGTGCGTTGCTGTTACTCAAACCGGACTGACCACCGTGATATCACTCCCAACTCATGGAGCCAGTACACGACCTACTCAACTCTGCTAAATAATGGCCACGCTACTCCACCAACAACGAGTCTCACAAGTTCGACAGGGAGAAAAGAGAGGCAATCCCGACCATTTCGAGCGATCCTCTATTTAATGACAGCTCTCCTGTTGGCTGGTGATATCCAGCCAAACCCAGGACCTCACCTGTTTGACAACGGCGGGCCACTACCCCCCCTCAAGGAAATGAATGCACGGACTAATCTTACCAAATCTGTGCCGGGGACGAGTGGCGGCGGGACGGCGTGCCGCAGAGGACGCCAGGCATGGAGGGTCGGCGGTGGAGGAGGGGGTGCCTTGGCCGATGTGTCCATGATCACCTCGCCGGGAGTGGATGCTCTCGGAGTGCGGAGGTCTCCGCTGGGGGAGGCGCTGAGTGCCCATATTATTCCACCTGAGTCTGGGGCCGCTGTGACGGTAGGCGACGGGGGACGCTTGCTGTGTTCACAGACGGCCGTGGCTGCTCTTGGCGTGCTGCGGCCCTCACCGCTGGAGGTGCCGGCGACTCAACCTGCATCTGCGGCCGCGGAGGTGTTCGGCGCGGGCGGGGGACACATGTATCCACAAGCAGCCGATGGTGGTGGTGGTGAGTACCAAATAACCACTGGGACATCTCAGCGCCCCAAGAAACAAAAACTAAGGGGACTAAATCCAGCGATCAAGGAATATCGGAAGTCAAAAATTTTCAAAACGCTTAATCATGCAAAAATAATCTGGGACCCGCGGTCCAAACCAACGGGACTACTGGGCGGACATTTAAACATCCGTAGCGTCCGTGCCAAACAAACTCAACTGGAACACTTGTTGTCTCACTCCAACCTGGACTTTCTAGGCCTTTCAGAAACATGGTTAAACTCAAAATCCTCAGAGGCAGCGATGAATTTTCCGGGTTATAACATCTTTAGGAGGGATAGAAGAGGTGGGAAAGTGGGGGGCGGAGTGTTGATATACGTAAGAGATACAATGAAATGTAGTCTTATTGAATGGTCACATCATGAAATAGATTTTGAATGTATTGGGGTAAATATTACACTGTCTCCAGAAATGTCTTTTATTGTTATTTGTTTATATAGACCACCCTCAACCAACAGTTTGTTCTATGAGCACCTACTTTCCATGCTTAAAGAATATGATGGCAAGAAAGAAATTATAATTTTTGGTGACATGAATTGTAACTGGAGTAATAAATCAGATAGGAAAAAACTAAAGGAAATTACAGACAAATTTAACCTCACTCAGCTGGTGGAAGGTCCAACTAGGATAACACAGTCCTCTCAGACACAGATTGATTTGATGTTTACAAATAAGCCTGGGAGAATAACTAAGACATATAATCTGATAACTGGCATGTCTGACCACAACATTACATTACTGGTGAGGAAGCTTACCAGCAAACGGTTTGACAACAAAATTAAAACAAAACCACCTCACCAGATAATTCCAAAAAATGAAGTAGACAATCTTGACAGAGCTCTAAAACAAACTGATTGGTCTGATCTTCTATGTTGCAAAGATGTAGAAAGTAGCAGTCATCTTTTTGTGACAACTACAAACACAGTAATTTCTCCCTTTCTAAGAAAAGTGAAATGTAGACCTAGGCAAAAGAATGCCCTGCCATGGCTCAATGGTGCCCTCTGGCAGCAAATGAAAGAGCGTGACTTGGCATTGAAGAGATCACTCAAGACTGGATATAGCAATGATAGGCAGATTTTCACAAGCCTGCGAAACAAGGTAGTTAGGAACTTAAGAAAAGCTAAAGCTGATTTTTTTATTAAAGTAATAGAAGACGGAAGGGGAAACGGTAAACTAATTTGGGAAAACCTTAATAAATTAACAGGGAGAAATAAAAATAAAAATCAGAAAATAAAGGAATATGAACTTATAGTGAATGGAAACGTAACTCAAGATCATGATGTGATAGCTAACACCTTTAATAGCTTTTTTATTGATTCAGTTGAGGAGCTGGCCCAAAATTTCTCCACCAGAATCTGGACATGCACTCCAATTAAGGATGACAAGCCAATTTTCAGGATAGGAGAATGTACCAACTCTGCAGTGGTAGATATTATGAACTCCTTAAGAGACTCAAAAGCAAAGGATGCATATAACATGGACACAACTTTCCTAAAAACACACAAGGATGCACTAGCTGGCCCTATAGTCCATCTGATAAATCTGTCTATTAGGCAATGCATTTTTCCACATACTTGGAAAACGGCTGTTGTGACACCTATTTTTAAGGCTGGTGACCAAACAAATGTGGCTAACTATAGGCCCATCAGTATATTACCTGTAGTGTCCAAGGTGGCTGAGAAATGGGTTGCCCAACAGCTGACTGCCCATCTGAACATAAGCCACACTCCCCTGCATCCACTGCAGTTTGGTTTCCGCTCCAACCATTCAACAGAAACTGCTAACTGTTACTTTCTGGAAGGTGTCAAGTCAGTGTTGGACAAAGGTGGCATTGTGGGGGCAGTATTTCTGGACCTTAAGAAGGCGTTCGATACTGTACACCATCAGGCACTCCTATCAAAGCTGTCGTCTTTTAATTTCTCTGCGGAAGCAGTCAATTGGATGAACTCATATTTATCAAACAGGAAGCAAAGTGTCCGCATTGGTAAATCTCAGTCAACATATCTTAACTGTAACTTAGGAGTTCCCCAGGGATCAATACTGGGGCCTATTTTATTTAGTTTATACATAAATGATCTGCCTTCTGTCTGTCCAACTGTCTCCATACAAATGTACGCTGATGACACAGTTCTTTATACACATGCTGAAAATAAGCAACTAGCAGCAGAGAAACTGAATGCAGCCATGGTCCATGTCTCTGACTGGTTGAGGAACTCATGTTTACATCTAAACACAAACAAAACGGTTTGTATGTTCTTCTCACGTAAGTCTACAGAATCTGACCCAGACATTGTGATCAATGGAAACAATATTCAGGTAGTATCAGAATTTAAATATCTTGGAATTATATTGGACTCAAACTTGACATTCAAAAAGCATGCTAAAAAGGTAGAAAATATGATTAAATTCAATTTGGCCAACTTCAGGCACATAAGACCATACTTAACCATAGATGCAGCAAAACTTTTTATGCATGCCATGATCTTCTCACACATAACATACTGCTTCACAACCTGGTCACAGGCAAATCAAACGACTTTGAAGCCCATAGAATCCCTATACAAACAGACATTAAAAACACTTGATCAAAAGCCCAACCGTTACCATCATTGTCATATAGTCCAAAAACACAATTTATTTACTTTTGATAGCTTTAAACATTTTTTAGATGCTTGCCTGATCTTTAAGATAATAAACGGGCTTGCACCTCCACCACTAAACAGGTTTATAAAACGAAATGAAAGTGGTCTGAGAACAACAAGGGCAACTGCCAGAGGGGACTGTGAGGTACCATTCAGGCAGAGTATGTTTGGTGAAACAGTCTTCTCTGTCAGAGGCTCACACCACTGGAACAGTCTCCCGAATGAACTAAGAGTGACTACTAACTATTTGACTTTTAAATCCAACCTCAAGAGGTGGCTTAAAGCTAACCAAATCTGTAATCATGGATAAGCCAAACACTGTCACTGGTGTCACCCATACTTCCCTAGAAACGTTCTGTACCCTCATGTCTTTGTTTTTGTTTTTTTCTCTCTTCGTATTGTATTGTATTGTGTTGTATTGTTTGTGCATGAATGGTTTTTACTCTCCACTTTTTAACAACCTGCTCAGGGACTACAGATGAAAATTAGCTCATGGCTAACTCTGGCATATTTACACTATCAATGTAAAAAGAAGTGTTGATCAATATGCGTTGTCCCTGATAAACAAATAAATTAAATTTAAAAAAATTTAATGAAGAGCGTGTGTTACCATGTACTGCATCAGTTCTTTGACGTTCTCCTTAGAAATGCCCAAACTGAAGGAAAACAAAGCAGCTGTTCAGCACAAACGAGACCCACACTCAGACTCTTCATCACGCTGAAGCTCTTTTAAACCTTCATACCTGATCAGACACTCTTCAACGTGCTCTTGGACCAACTCCACAAAACCCTCACTGTCAGCAGAGGCATCCTGAAACCACAACAAGAGACAGAAATGGTTTAGAAATATGAAAAAACATCAAAATAAAGGTGAGGTTTATGATAATTAAGAGTTGATTACCAGTTTGAGCTCCACTTGTTTTAAATCTTCTTCAGAAAACTGTGACCCAAAGCTGGAGAGACAGTAATGATCAAATTAAAGCAAGTCAGTTGCTAATGAAATGAATTTCTGATATCAAGGTGTCGTACCTTTCCTCTGATCCCATGTTGTGTTTCCTCAACCACAGCAGCAGCTGATACTGGGACATGGAAGTCTAAAACCACATTTAAAACACAGACGGATCAGTTCTGAAGTCTAAGAACTTTAAGTTCTGGTATAAGTTTCAGAGGAAGGATCATTCTTTGAGAGTCGATACAATGTGAGGCCTATGGAACCACAGGGGGATATCAGGGTAAGGCTAGCTAAAGCTGCTATGAGGAGAATCTATTACTGGCGACATAAAGACTCTGTTACCCATGAGCACGTGCGGCGACTGCCGTAATGCTGCGTTCCAGTTACCTCGGAACTGGGAGTGACATCACCTCCGACTTATCGGCGTTCCAGTTGAAGTCGGAAAAAAACATGCTGATCTACCAGGCTATTGTTAGCTGTTGTTAGCACGCCCTGCGTTGTTGTTCACTAATATCACATGAAGAATGTGATTATCACTATGGGAGCATTTTTGTAAATATAAGTCTAACAATACTATGTATACAGCTGATCTAGAGCGACACACCCCAGTCAGAAGTGACAATAAATGGATTATTACAGGAGCTAAATAACTGTTCACACTGGGGGCATCCATCTTCCATTGTCAACTCGGGGGTGGTGAGGTTTCACCGAGTTCCTAGTAGGAAATTCAGACTTTGGGGGACGTTCCAGTTGCAGTTTCCTACTTAGAACTCGGAAATTCCTACTTCTTACTAAAACTGGAACGCACCAAAAGGCGTGACAATTTTTGGAAAACTTAGTATCGTAGTTTTGTAGCTGGCTATATATCTCTACTTACAGCCCGGTGCTCTAAGACGTGTCTGAATAATATAAATTTGCTCTAGTTGTCACATCTCAGTCTGCAGCCTCAGCCTCTCCCACAGCCTGTCACTCCCAGCTGCACCTTAATCAGTCCTGACTCACCTCACCTGTGCCGCCGCTCACACCTGCACCTCATCTCCCGTAATCAAGCCAGCTACAAAAGCCCCAGCTCCACACTCAACCAGCGTCAGACTGTCGTCGCACTCATGCTGAAAGGTCCAGACTTGTTTCCCGGATTGATCACCCGTTGCCGACCAGTTTCGTCCCAGACTCTGCCTCATACGCCTGACCCTCGGCTCGACTCCAAGGTATCGACTAGCTTCTGTCCTGTATTCACCCGCCTGTCTGAATCCCCGGCTTTCGATCCTGCTGAAGTCTCCTGTTGCCGAATCCAGCCCGCTCTACGTTGTGACCCACGTCTGGTATCTGACCCTGCTTCCGTCTCCAGTTGCCGAACCCAGTCTGCTCTACGTTGTGTCAATCGCCTGGTGTCTGACTTCCTGCCTGTCTTCGACAACGCGAGTTCGCCTGAATCCCTCCTCCAAGTGTTCCTGAGCGCCTCAGCTCGTCTGTGCGTGAGTCAAGCCTGCTTCACCTCCTTCTATAAAGACTGTGTGAGCTTCTGTCACTGCATCGCCTGGGTGGCTCAGTCGGTAAGGCGCCCGACTGTGGACCGAGCTGTCGCGGGTTCGACCCCCGCTCAAGCCACAGCCTGTTCTCTGTTTCAACGGTGTGGGTGTCAGTTTTGGACTCCTCTGAGGTGCTGCAATCAGAGGAGTGTTCACCTCTTAAGTTCGCTGTTGCGGGTTGAAGCCCCGCTCAAGAATCAGCTACTCCCCTGTAAAGACTGTTTGAGCTCCTCTCCGTCCTCAGCTTCTTCCCTGAAAAGGCTGTGGGAACCGATAGCTGAACAGCTCCGGGTTAGCTCAGTCAGGAGAGCGCCCGTCCACAGATCTCCCGGTCGCGGGTTCGCAGCCCGCCCTGAACCGTTTCTGTACTTGGTGTTAATAAAGACTGTTCTAATTAAACTGCTTGCTTCTGGGTCCTACCTGCAAACGTGTCACTAGTTTTAATTGTCTTGTTCCTGAAGTTGAGTATCCAGGCCAGTCCAGCCCGGTCTGACCCGACCAAGAAGCTAAGGAATAGCGTTTATAGATAACCTATTTTGATGCTATAAAACTCATCTTAAAGTGTGTATTTCCATCAGGCAGATATCTAAAAGAGAGACTTTTTTATAATTACTTAGAAACTCCTCATAGCCTCTTTAAAGGGACAGTTCAATATTTTTGAGGTGGGGTTGTATGAGCTCCATATGTCCACTAAGTACATTAGATGCAGTCAGTAAGAGTCTGTTACACAGAACCAGCCACAAACAGGGAAGTATGGTACCAGGAACAAAGGGTATTTTCTCCTCCTACAAGAGCCACGGTTTAAGAAGATGCTACCGAAAAATTTGTTGAAGCTTATTAGCTTTTTGGAAATATAAGGTTTATCTGGACCTAGCCGACTTACGTCACCTATCCCTCCGTGCAGCGCTGCCGCAAGCCGCGCAATGCTAACATGCAACAGTAATGGTTGTGTGTGTGTGTGGGTGGCAAAGAAACACAAAGATAGTCTCCAAGTGTTTTGGTAAACAGTCTCCTCTACTCTGCTTGTTTGTCTCTGATCATTATTACTTACTTTGAGGATAAACTGTATTAGGTCCTGCAGGTTTGGGACATTTTTCCAATTTATCTTTGAAGAATGTCCACAAGACTCCAGGATTCAGAAGAGCAGGAAAGTCTGCTTGAGTGATACAGAAGATGTGAGAGTCACCAGTATCCCCTGATTCAGACAGATCCTGAAGTTGCAGCAGCAGCACTCGGCCTGTTTGGTCTCCATCTGCAGCAGCTCGTCTCCTACATATGGATATCCTCTTGGCTCCAGAGTGAAGGGAGCTTCATCGTTGCTGTCATAATCACTTGTTTTTAATTTCCTACGCTGTCTCTTCCTCACGACGCTAAGAGTCAGAACAAAAGGATTACAATACTTGATTAAAGTTACACGAGGCTACAACCAACCTGAAACTGTTAGCTTGTTACGTTTACATCAGCTGAGAGGAAGGTGGAGTGATTCAGAACTGTGTGGAGAATTCATGACATGAGTTGGTTTAGTTCCAGATAAACTTTCTATTTCTGAAATGTTAACGCTCTGAAAAACACTTAAATGTAGCGTCCTCTTAAACTGTGATATTATTTTTTGATGGGAGTTCTTGTAGGAGGAGAAAATCCCCTTAGGTCCTGGTACAGTACTTCCCTGTTTGGTTCTGTGTAACAGACTCTTACAATCTGTGTCTTACTGAGGGAGAGGAGAGAACTTTCTACTGCAGCGAATGGACTTAGTGGACACATGGAGCTCATACCACCACACTCAAAAATGCAGAACTGTCCCTTTAAGTGGAGTTGCTAGAGCCCTATGGTACTTGTATGACTGCCAATGAAGGAACTTGTGAACTTGACCCTGTGAGGGGAGATAATTAAGGCCTTGCAGAGCAAATCTGAAATCATGCATGTCTGTCCTGCTAGCCTTCATTGCCCAACAGCTTCACTCGGCTAAATGCTAAACAGCCCAATCAGGTAAGAGAGGCGAGAGCAGCGGGAGCTGTGACGACACCAAAGTGTTTGAAAATAATGGCAGCTAATGCCGGTTAGCCTGTGGTCATCATGGTTAGTCTGTGATACTTGGCACAATATGCTCTCCTCATTAGTTTGTGGTATAATTAACAACAGTTAGTTGTTAACGGTTGTTTGCCTTTATAAGCTGTCAGCCGTAGTGGCTAATATCTAACTGTTGTTAGCCATTAGCCACTACATTAAGCTGCTAAGTATGCTATGTCACAGCAGCGCTGCTTGATACTGATTGGTCTGTGATGAGTGTGACAAGCCAAATGATCGTCCAATCACAAGCTGCTGTTGTTGGTGAAGGTTCAGCCCCTGAAACATTTTCAGGGCTCCTTCCCAGATGAATTAGTAAAATATTTCCAACATGGAACTGTCCATCCGGTGTGTCAGATTAAGATAATTAACTAACTTAAAGGTTAAAACCACTCAAAAATCTATGTTGGCCTGACAGTATGCTACAGTAGGATTCTTTATTCTGTGATGCAACAAAAGGCGACTCATCCTCATTAGCTAAAGTCAAAGAGCTGCAGTGGGGTCAGGAAGCTGTCACTGGAGCACAAACTGAAATAAATCCAACTCCCTGGATATTAGG
Source organism: Scarus forsteni (assembly GCA_036419115.1). Taxonomy (NCBI): domain Eukaryota; kingdom Metazoa; phylum Chordata; class Actinopteri; order Labriformes; family Labridae; genus Scarus; species Scarus forsteni. The sequence goes on along the minus strand of JAZDUH010000092.1, from coordinate 3,070,907 downwards.
AAGATGGGTTGTCTCTGCGTTTATGCTTGATGTATCAACAAACAAAAGAAATGGTCACTATTCCCATTTCAATGTATTCTGTTGTGTTATAAAGGTCTTTGCTAAATTTAGCCTGTTGTTTTAAAAATGGCCATCAGGACTCACCTCTGTGGGGAGAGCATATTTTGTTTGCTGTGCCCATTAAGCCGATCAAGACGATACAACAGCTGTTTGAAGCCTTACCAAAGCTAAAGAGCTCCAGTTAAAGGACCAGGAGAAGCTGTGTTACAAAGTCCTACCTGTGACAGCAATAGACTTTGGAGTTTGGGGACGTGGGCTCACAGTTCATCCATCTGCACCACCAGGTAGCCTGTGACCTGCCCTGCTCCACCGTTCTCCATCCCTGTTCCGACCTGTGACTCCATCTGATACAGTTCCTCTGTGTGATCCCTATCATTAAGATATCTTCACATACTAATGGCATGTCTTCATCACTTAAGTCAAAATCGCTCATGTTTAGTTCAGTTTTAGTGAAATTCGTGTTTGTGGTTTCCTCTGATGACCTGACCAGCTGATGGTGGAGGGTATACATAACCTCTATGAGGACAAGCCAACTCAGTTTAGAGTATTTTAAGCCTATAAGAGGGTTAATAATGAGACTTTTGGTGGCACTATGTACTGCTGTGTACCTGCTAGAATCTGTTGTTGAAAATCTCCAAACGGGAACAAAGCTCACGAGTTCCTTTATGGTCTAACTTTCCCTGAGGAAAAAATGGTAAATGGTAAATGGACTTGAGCTTATATAGCACTTTTTTAGTCTTTGACTACTCAAAGCTGCTTTACACCGCAGGTCACACCTACCCATTCACACTTACATTCACTCACTGATGGTTTCAGAGTTTCTATGTCAGTTATCCATCAGTATCTCTAACACAGTCACGCCCTTTCATGTCCATTTACACGCCACTGACGCAGCAGTGGGAGCAACTTGGGGTTAAGTGTCTTGCCCAAGGACACATCGCCATGTGTCGCCCAGAGCTGGGCTTGAACCTGTAACCTCCCAATCACTGACCAAGCGCACTATCCAACTGCACCACCGACGCCCCAAGAACACTGCATGTAAAAGCTTTGACCAGTTTTGTCAGAGTATTTCCACACTGACCTCAAGGAATAACATGTACATATACTACACATTGCACCAACTAAAAAACAAAAAGTACTGGAACCACATCTCACCCCTGTCTTCACCTGTGTCACAGTCTGCTGACTCAATATCTTTTAAGGTCCAACTTACTAAATCACTTTTTATGTTTTATCAAAAAACATAAAATGGGAATGTTTATAATAAACTATTAAATCAAAGGGATTTGTGAGCAAGGATTTAATTCACAGTCTTTATGGTCTGTGTAGATGAACATTTTTTACCAGTACATCAATCTGATTTGATTACTGTCTGGATAATGGTTTAGTTAAACTGTAATTAAATAAAAGAGTCATTACCATTTCATGTCCTTTATGTTTCAGACCCACGTTCACCTCAGGTAAGTCCAGACTGCAGAAGAAGACAAGAGAACATTTTCATCATTTCAGAGTTTGATAAAGTCTTTTGCAAATATTGCCACTTCAATGAGGATTTTTAGAAACAATAAAAAAAATTCTCTCACCTGTCTTCAGTCTTCTTGTGGTCGTCCAGAGAAAACCCAAACTTCACCTCTGATGCTGAAGGCTGTGAATACATAATGAAACCTTTAAAACTGACAAACATCTACATGTAACAACCGCAAAGCTTTTGCTTTGAAAATAAAAAGCACAAAGAAAAAGCTTTCAGAAGAGTCATTACCATTTCAAGTCCTTTATGTTTCAGACCCACGTTCACCTCAGGTAAGTCCAGACTGCAGAAGAAGACAAGAGAACATTTTCATCACTTCCTCAGCAGACTATTATCATCACAGAGAGCTCATAAAAAAAGTGACTGTCTATTCTCTGTAGCCATGAAGGGATGATATATCTCTAAAGGCCAACCTGGAGGTTAGCATGGTTCTGTTCCCTCGACCAAAGCCTGTGGGATTATTACTGTGTTCACGCATTAGTGCTGACAATGAAGTTTGTGGTGAACAAAAACTCATGAAACTTCCATGATAAGCCAAAGAAACACTGTCTGTGGAGTAAAAATCTGAAAGCAAACTGCGTGTAATGAAGCCATAACATGGCAGTTCCACTTTAAAGCTGCAACTGCTGCACTGTCAACAAATAAGCTCCCACTGTGACCTCTGTTTAGTGAATAAGTTCTTCATTGGCCTGATCAAGATGGTGCCAAAGGCCATGGTGATTATGTTTGTGTTATAGTTTAGAAAAAAGATTTATGAATGAGTCCATTAGGGTCTCTGAACAGTTTTGTAGTCCTTGTTTGCAGTTTGTTTAAAACCATTCTGATTAAATCACAATAACGCTTTAAAATAAAAAAGTCTAATGCCAGAAACTTTTCCTGTTGCAACATGGAAAGTCAAATCTTAAATGAATGTATTAACCACTGAACTTATTTCAGCTTTTCTAAACCCAAAGACTTTAGGGCCTTTAAACCTTAGGGGCTGAAGTGCTAACTCACCTTGCTCGTCAGGACTCATTCTTGCTCCACTCTTAAATGTCTGAGGACACCTTTTACATGTTTTCCTTGCCTGCTCATTTTGTTTATCCTCACAGTCTTTCCACATACCTGTCTGCAGTCTTCTTGTGGTCCACCAGAGAAAACCCAAACCTGACATCTGAAGCTGAAGGCTGGGAATAAGTAAACCATTCAGACTGTCAAACATCTACATCAACAACCATCATTATGATTCTTGTCTGGATAATGGTTTAGTTAAACTGTAAACAAAAAGAGTCATTACCATTTCAACTTCTTTGTGTTTCAGACCCACGTTCACCTCAGGTAAGTCCAGACTGCAGAAGAAGATAAGAGAATATTTTCATCATTTCAAAAGCAAACTGAGACTGTTTTTTTATAACATTGACAAATGAACTGAACTGGAACATCTGTTAAGCTTAAACAAAGTCAGTAAGAGGAAAATTAAACTCCAACATGGAAGATCAGAGAGCTGCTGCAGGACTTCCAGCCTATCACGCCACCTTGTAGCCTCCTGTTTGAGAGGAATCTCTTTTTCCAATGACCTGATCAAGTTGCCATGGCTGTGGCAGTTGTATCCATAGAACTGTACTATTGTTTTTGTGAGGGTACTCCCCTCTCTGTGCTCCACGGCTTCTGGTCACCTCTGCAGCATTGGTGGATTTCCACAGTCACTGTGGTTTGTTCTGGCTGTTTCCTTCTCCTTTCTCTTTATTGTAGACTTTAAGCCTTGTTGAGCCTCCAGTCATTAGCTTATGCTGCTGAGTGTTTTTGAGTCTTGGTTGTTCATGTTGTCTCAGATGAACTTACCTGATCTCTGCTCCTCTTCTTCACAGCGTTCTCCACGAGCCACCCCAACCCCCTGTACATACTCACCTTCATCACTGGAATCCCTCACAAACACTGGACTGACCCCTGACCCCTTTACCTGGAGTGTGCTAACCTATAAAATCACTGTAAACTACTCACTGCTTCCATTCTTCAGCTTTGGGTCCAACACTAAAACATCTAGGATCACTTCCCTAACAGTTTCTTTGTATAAAGAAAAATATCAAATGATTGCATCAGAGCTCCAAGAATGTTTGTAGTTGTGTTCAGACTTAGTGTTCTTGATGAGACATAGCTGCATCAGCAATAATGAGGAAGAAATATCAGCATAACAGATATAACCAAATCCAGTATAGCTACAGTTTTATAACAGACTTCATGTAACCAAATCTCCTTTTCCTCGCCACTTCAATGAGGATTTTTGGCAATAAAAAACGTCACATACCTGTCTTCAGTCTTCTTGTGGTCGTCCAGAGAAAACCCAAACTTCACCTCTGATGCTGAAGGCTGTGACTATATAAACCATCCAGACTGTTAAAAATCTACATTTAAAAACATAATTATGATTCTTTTTTTTTTTTTCCTTGAGATTTAACAATGTAAAAGGCTGATTACCATTTCATGTCCTTTATGTTTCAGACCCACGTTCACCTCAGGTAAGTCCAGACTGAAGAGGAAGACAAGAGAAGATAATATTCGCTGGTAGTTTGTCTCACCTGAAGTGGTTTGCTTGCTGTCACTACTCTCAGCAGTTTTTGGCTCTTGGCCTTTTTCTCTCACTCTATCTGGGACCTTTAGTTTTTGTGTGTTTTTGTGCTTGAGCTGTTCTGATTCTTAGTACCTTGTATTTTGTTCCCTCTGGTTCACAGTGATTCTCCTGGAGCCTTCACCCAGCCACTTGTGGAAAACTCACCTTAACTCGCACTGGATTCACTCACCCTCTTAACTGTTTTTATTGTTGTAAATAAACATGGTAAACCTGGTTTTGTCGTCTTGGGCTTCAGGTTTTGTGTCCAACATATAAATTCTATGGGTCTGTACCTTGACAATTTCAAGTGTAAAATGTTGTCTTTATTTTTTTGTGTACTCCTCACATAAAAAGACTCACAATGACAGCAGCAAGTCAGCTTACACAGTGTTAAGACTTAAGGTGTCTACACACTAAAAGCGACTTGGGCGTCCTCTGCGATCACTCTCCATGTAAAGTCAAGCAGCGATGGGGCGGGGTTAACCTTCCAGTGACACGGCTGCAGCATTCAGGTGATCACTTCATTTGTTGCATGTTGCCAAAGTTTAAAAAAAGCTGATCTTTTCAGGCGATATCGTGTGTTGCTGTGCAGCAACAGCTAATCAGCGGTGTGTGATTTATGCCTAAGTCACACATTCCCGTTTCTCATGGCGATTGTGCACGATTGTCATAATCCTGATGAAACATCCTGTGGTCATGGTGCATGAACTACTTGGACTGGATCAGCCTTGTATAGTCGTGGATGAATGGCGGGGAACGTGGAAGGCTCCCGACAGTTTTGAACTGTTCAAAACCGTCGTGGAGAATCGCCGCTCTCAGTATAGCGGGGGGGAAGGCTAATGCAGTCCTAATGCGAACGGTATTAGCGTGGCTTTTATGGAGCTCAGTCAGCCTGATCGTAGCTCAATCCTGAAAGCTTTATGAGGACGACTGACAATGATGAATCCGTTTCTTCCCCGACTTTGTCCCGTTCAAGACGGCGGGAGGGGCTCAGTCGGGGCTTACGTGACGCGAACTGAGCTCGAGTGGGGCTGACGTCGTGTCAGCGGGATGGATATTCATGGAATCCTCGTCATATTGCTGTATTAACCTAACTGGAGCAGGACGAACGCCCCCGAACTGCTATAGAAGTGCTGTAGAAGTGCTACTGACGGTGTATTTACGGGGTGTGTCCAGGGGTGAGACAGTCATTTCATCCTGTATCATAGCGATCACACCAGCCTCCTCAATCGTGTACAGTCGTGCACAATTGCCATGAGAAACAGGAATGTGTGATTTAGGCATAAGTGACAGTACTCATGACAGACAGTTTTTCTTCTGGACTACAGAGTAACAGTCCATGTCCCTGTGGAAACATTAGTCAGTGAGGACAGTAGTTCCATCTAGACGGGCTGTAGAAAACTGGCAGATGATGCTGCTGCAGGGCATCAGCTGCAGTGTTTCGTGTTTGATAAGAGAGTGAAAAGGATACAGTCTGAATAATGTCCGCTTATACATCCTATTATATGATATATGATATGATCATGGTCAAACTCGAGCAGATGTGAAGTCACCAAGCGACAGCCACTGGTCGGTGATCAAAATAAGATATTCATGAGCACATGATGCAACTTCACTGGACAACGCCAATTTGATTGCGGAGTCTCGTTTGGTGTGAACGCAGCTTTAGTGTTCTTAATGAGAAATTTCTGTCCCAGCAATTATGTTAAGACATATCAGCATAATGAATATCCACAAATCCAATATTGCTATGATTTTAGAACAAACATCAGGTAACAAGATCCTCTCCTTCTCCTCTCCACTTCAATGAGGATTTTTAGAAACAATAAAAAAATTGACTCACCTGTCTTCAGTCTTCTTGTGGTCGTCCAGAGAAAACCCAAACTTCACCTCTGATGCTGAAGGCTGTGAATACAGAATAAAACCTTTAAAATGGACAAACATCTACATGTAACAACCACAAAGCTTTTGGTTTGAAAATGAAAAGCACAGAGAAAAAGATTTCAGAAGAGTCATTACCATTTCAAGTCCTTTATGTTTCAGACCCACGTTCACCTCAGGTAAGTCCAGACTGCAGAAGAAGACAAGAGAACATTTTCATCACTTCAAAGTTTGACAATGTTTTTGTGCAAATATTGAAAGTTCTGTTCACATTTACAGCCGACATATCTGCCTTGTATCAGCAGAATCAGAAAACAAATGAACCAAAATGCTTCATCTCATCAACACGGCATGGGCACATTTTAAAGTCATGAGTTTTATTATTTCAAGAGTTAAATGTTTTTCTTATATTTGGTCTATCCCTCACAGAAATAGACTCACAATTAAAGCAGCAAGTCAACTTACACAATGTTAGGACCTAGGGCTAACTTAATGGTGCAGTGCAGAATGGCGCAGAGCTGCTGCACCCCGGGCAGTGTAAATTTAGTCAAGCACACCGCTGTACATAGCCAATTCGGAAATTTGGTAGACCAGCTGAGCTGAGATGGGTGTGACGGCGCACCAGGGGGAGGTGCCGACAGTTTCAGGTTGGCGCAGTAATAATTTTGTGCAAAAAGACTGTGCGGAAGGTGCATTAAAGCTCACCAGCTTCAACCTGGTCTATTCTCAACGCAAGCGAAGCTCACCCTCCACAGCTTTAATTTGGTGACAGGTGCACATGTGCGCACACGTCAACAAAGCCTCAGAGGCAGGTTTCCAGAGTGTCAGGCACATTTTAATACAATAAACAATCACAGCAATCACTATTTAATGTAACCGTCTGAACCAGCATATACATTTGTATTTATATTAACTGTCCCTTCACATCTGATGTCGGATTAAAGCCGTTGGTCATAATGGAAACTTAACCTGACGACAGCTGGAAGTTTGATGCACATCTTACAAGTCAACAATAAACAGCCTGAACATCTGATACTGAGTAAATATCTGGCTTCTCTCATTTCATTAAATTCAAAGAAAAGACAGAGAAAAAAGACAAAGAAAAAAGAGAGAAAATAAACGTATGTCACTCTGTCTCTTAAGGAATTACCTGTGATTTCCCATATTTCTCTGTTTTAGTCTTTATTCTTAACGTGATCTAAAAAGATGGAGTACACTATTGCATGGAAGATGAGGAAGAGATACCAGGAGAGGATATATGACCTAAGGTTCTGCTATTTGGCAACGACCAACCAGGAATGCAGGTGGATCACAAGAATGATGATGAATGTACAGACCTGATCAAAATCTTAAGACCAGTTGAAAAACTGCTAGAATATGCATTTTGCACATTTGGACCTTAATGAGGTTTTAAATAGAGCTACAATATGCAAAAGCAAGAAAGGGGAGTGCGACAAAAAGCACTTTGAAAAAGTAATTTATTGAAAACAAGTAAAGTGAAATAGGCTGTTTATCAGCTGATCAAAAGTTTAAGATCATCACTCAAAAAATGACAAAAAACTCTCCAAACCAGAACAAAAATGTTTCTCAGTAGGACTCAGTCATGAGTAGCTCCACCGTTCTTGTTAATCACTTCAAAAATTAGTTTGAGCATGCTTGATGAGAGTGTTTTCAGGAAGCTTTTGGGAACATTGCTCCAAGTGGTGAAGATGGCTTCATGAAGGGCATCAACTGTCTGAACTGACAGCCATTTTTATAAACTTCCCTTGACCTCCATCCCCAAATGTTCTCTGTAGGATTTAAATCAGGGGAACATGCGGGATGGTCCAAAAGAGTGATGTTATTCTCCCTGAAGAAGTCCTTGGTCAAGCGAGCATTGTGAACTGCAGCGTTGTCCTGTTGAAAAACCCAGCTGTTACCACACAGATGAGGGCCCTCAGTCATGAGGGATGCCCTCTGCAACATCTGCACGTAACCAGCCGCCGTTTGACGACCCTGCACCACCTGAAGCTCCAGTGTTCACTGAATGAAAAAGCACCCAGATCATGATGGACCCCCCTCCACTGTGCCGGGTAGAAAACATCTCAGGTGGGATCTCCTTGTCATGCCAGTAACGTTGAAACCATCTGGACCGTCAAGGTTTCATTTTTTATCATCAGAGAATAAAACTTTTTTCCACCTTTCAGTGTCCCATGTTTGATGCTCCAAAGTCTAAACGGGCAGTTTTGTGTCGTTGAAGGAGACGAGGTCTTTGAATTTGTTTTTTGTTTTTGAAACCCTTTTCCCACAGATGCCATCTGATGGTTATTGCGCTGCAGTTGGCACCAGTAAGGGCCTTAATTTGGGTCGAGGACCGCCCTGTGTCTTGACGGACAGCCAATCAGATCCTCCGGCTCAGCACAGGTGTAATTTTTTTGGGTCTACCACTTGACTTTTTTGTTCCATAATGCTCAGGATCTTTCAAAAAATGTAGAATGACTGTCTTACTGCGTCCAACCTCAGCAGCAATGGCACGCTGCGAGAGGCCTTGCTTATGCAGCTCGACGTTCCGACCACGTTCAAGAAGAGAAAGCTTCTTAGCTTTAGCCATCAGGAGGGCATGACCGTGTGAATGCCTGACAGAAAATGAACATTTGGAGCAGATTTTGGCTTTAATATCCTGTGGTCTTAAACTTTTGGTCAGCTGATAAACAGCCTATTTCAGTTTACTTGTTGTTTTCAATAAATTACTTTTTCAAAGTGCTTTTTGTCACACTCCCCCTTCTTGCTTTTGCATATTGTAGCTCTATTTAAAACCTCATTAAGATCCAAATGTGCAAAAGGTAAATTAGAGCAATTTTTTTAACTGGTCTTAAGGTTTGATCAGGTCTGTATCAGCCTGCTGCTGTGTTTAAATAGAACTGTCTCTTAATTTTGTTCTCCTATTCATGACACAGGAACAGATTACTTCTGTACCATGAGATGGCCCACACGGTGAAGTGCATTGTGGCCTCAGATGAGACCTGGTGGCCCCTGCGCTCTCTCAGTTGCTGTAAAAGGGACAGCGACTTTGACCGTCTCCACTACCGGGTCTTTCCAGCACACTAGTTCCACGGTGGTGGTGATCATTCAGACCAATCAGTCCCTGCGCCTCTGCTGCAGAGCATTTAAAGGCAAGGAGAGGCGTTCATTTAATTGGTGAAGACAACAGCTGTGTTAAACCCGCTCACGCCTTTTCTCCTCCCTCTCTGGCAGGGGCAATGCAAAGGGGCAGTGACGGAGTGATGTGTGTGGTGGAGAGGTGTGCCTCTCTGCGCACTACAGGAAACTTGCAAAGTGTGCTGGACACACCCTGTTGGCGAGGCACAGACGCGGCGTTAGGTTGGTGTGCACCTGGTCTACTAAATTAAAGCCTCTTGTGTTCCTGATGAGAAAAATCTGTGCCAGCAATAATGACTAAGGATGTATCAGCATATCAGCAATGGATATCCACAAATGCAGTATTGCTACGATTTTAGAACAAACATTAGGTAACCAAATCCTCTCTTTCTCCTCGCCACTTCAATGAGGGTTTTTAGAAACAATAAAAAAAATGTCACATACCTGTCTTCAGTCTTCTTGTCCAAAGAAAACCCAAAATTCGCCTCTGATGCTGAAGGCTGTGAATACATAATGAAACCTTTAAAACTGTACAACCATAATCATAATAAGTTAAACTGTAATTATATAAAAGAGTCATTACCATTTCAAGTCCTTTATGTTTCAGAGCCACGTTCACCTCAGGTAAGTCCAGACTGCAGAAGACAAGAGAACATCTTCATCATTTCAACATTGACTGTTAAACAGCTGTTGTTGATTTTACCTCCATTATTTTACCTTTATGACCATAAAGAGGACCTTCATTCATATGTATATATGTGTATCTATAAAATGAAGAGTTTTATGCTCTATTGTAAAGTGTCTTGAGATAAAACTTACTATGAATTGGTGCTATGCAAATAAAGGTTGATTGATTGATTAAAAATCAGACGCCACATCTCAAAGGGCTCACTACAAATAAATTCATAATCACCAGAAACAAATGTCAGAAGGACAGATCTATGATTGGTCCATGATTCTGCCACTACCTTCAATTCTTATTTTAGTCCCTCCTCCTGCAGACGCACTGCACTGAAGGCCCAGTGCTGCACTCATGTTGAGTTTGGATGATGTATTTATGTGCATTTTATATATTTTATACATATATACTGTATGTGTGTATGTTTATCTATGTATCTATAAAATGAAGAGAAGTCTTCAGTTTGCTCTATTGTAAGGTATCTTGAGCTAACACTCGTTATGCAAAAATAAATACTGATTGATAGTCTTAACAAATGAATTTTACTGTTATAATACTCTCGGCTTAAGCTCAGTCATCATAAGTGTTGTTGGTCTACCACATGGTGGTTCCACTAACAAGCAGCTGCCACATTTCTAACCTATAACGTCATGCTGTGACCTCTTGTTTGTGTCATGTCGGTCAAGTTTTCCTTCTGTTTTTTCCTGTGATGTTCCCTGTCTCGTTTTTCTTGCTTTATGTTTTTATAAAACCTTGCCTGTTTTCTGACCTTGCATCATGTTTGTTGAATACTGTTGCCTGATCTGACCCTTTTGTGTAGTACGGCCTGAAATGTCATCAAACCTTGCTGTGTGTTTGACTTCTGGTGTGGTGTGGTTTATTTGTGGTCATTTATCTGTGCCTTGTTTTTTAAAATAATCTCTTCTTGAATGGCCTAATTAAGTTGGTGCCAATGGCTGTGGCTATTGTATTTATACCATGGCTTATCAAAAGAAGATAAAAATTGATTGCATCAGAGCCCCCAGAAATTCGTGCAGTCCTTTATTTCACCATTATTTAACCCACCAACCAATTCTGAAGCCCCAAAAACTTTGTGATAAGGGAGCTGACAGTTTTTAAAATGGTCACTCATTGTCCAAGCTTCAAAGTCATTCTGGCACTTTTGGTGACCAATTTAGAATCTTCCGCACAGTTGTTTATTTTACTTCCATTACAGTCTCATCACGTCTCTGAAGAAGTTACACAATAAAATACCACACACCTGTCTTCAGTCTTCTTGTGGTCCGCCAGAGAAAACCCAAACCTGACATCAGATGCTGAAGGCTGTGAATATGTTAACCAATCAGACTGTCAAACATCTATATCTAACAACCATAATTAGGATTATTGTCTTCGTAATAATTTGGTTTAACATTAAAAAATAAAAGACTGATTACCATTTTGTGTCCTTTATGTTTCAGACCCACATTCAACTCAGGTAAGTCCAGACTGTAGAAGAAGACAAGAGAACATTTTCATCATTCTAAATGAAGACATAAAGCACATCCAAAACTCTGAACTACAAAAAATTGTCATCTAAATAGTGCAGAAATGAGTCCTAATAAAGCATCACAACCCTTCAGTTCCTGAGCTCTTAAGTAGGTTAGAACAACCACTTTGATACAAGCTTGACCTAAGGTGATGAATACATCCATATTAAGTTTTAAAGTGTTATTATGAAACATATAATACATCTGAGGTCAATCAGGTCATTGCAGAAGATTCTGAAACAAGGACTCACCATGTGACATTGTACAATACAATATTCTTACTGTTTGAGCTTAAAAAACAAAGTTTGGGGTCATTCACGGAGATTTTCATGATGAACAAATCATGCAGGTTTATGTCTCTTTGTTCACTACACAATAAAAACTGGTGGGTTAAAAATAATCCAGTTCAGGCTGTTTTATGACCCACCTGCTGGTTCATTAAAGCAGCAGCCCAGCAGTAGATAACTGGACTCAGACAGATGGACTGGTCCATTTTAACCCAAAAGATGAGTTACATATTTTACTCAAATTCTGGGTCATTTCAACTGAAAATCTGTGTAAATTCACCCATAGTGTGTGCTAGTTTTTTGGAGTGTGTGTGAAGCACGCATGTATGTGTGAGTGTGTGTTTGTTTATATAGAACATCGGAGCTCAGTTTAAACAGGACCCCAACCATAAAGTGCTTGGTGACATCAGTCTGTTAGGGAGAAGAAACACCAACAGGTATATCAAGAATACATCTCAAGGTCAGGTGCCAGGTGCTGGTAATCAGCTCAACAGGCCAAACATGACAAAAACACATGAATAAAGTGAATTACCTTCTCTACAGTGTGACCTGATTATTCCACTGTGTCATTGTCCTGGCTTATTTGTTTTGCCTAAATTTGGCTTCATTTAACCTAGAAATGTGATGTGTGTATGTGTTTGGTGACGTCGGTCAAAATGTTACTACTTCTGTAAGAGAGGGGAAACACCACCAGGTATATCAATAAGACAACTCAAGGTCAGGTGCCAGGTGGTTGACATAAGATGATCAGGACACACATGACTTAAACACATATATTAAGTGTCCTGCCATCCTCAGAACTATTTCAGCATGTCATCCAGCTGAAATTCTGCTTGAGGCTGGCCTGTATAAAAAGATAAAGCCCGGCAGCGGCCCGAGCCCCACTCATGATTCCCGCAAGAATTGTCTAGTTCTGATCTTCTTCCCACTTCCTTGAGCAGATGTCACATACCTGTCTTCAGTCTTCTTGTGGTCGTCAAGAGAATATCCAAACTTCATCTCTGATGCTGAAGGCTGTAAATATGTAAGATATCCACTGATAAACATTTACATCTGAAAACCACAATTATCATTGCTGCTTAAATTTCTGCTTTGACAGAAAAATGTAAGAGACTAATTACCAATTCATATCCTTTAAGTTTCAGTCCCACATTCAACTCGGGTAAGTCCAGACTGCAGCAGAAGACAAGAGAATATTTTGAAAAGTTGAAAGAGTAAACGTGCCAATCTACCAGGCTATTGTTAGCCGTTGTGTTAGTCGTTGTTAGCTTGCCCTGCGTTGTAGTTCACGATTACCACATGAAAGATTTAAATTTTACAATGGCAGCATTTCTCTATAAATAAGTTGAACAATCCTGTGTGAACGGATGATTTAGTGCCATAAACACAAGTCAGAAGTGCAGATAAAAAGAATATTACAGGAGTTTAATAATTGTTTACACAGGGGGCAGCCATCTTTGATTGTCAACTCGGGGGTGGCGAGGATCCCCAGAATTAACAAAAGGAAATTCCGACCTCAGGGGAATTACAGTTAAAATTTCCCACTCAGAACTTGGAAATCCAGACTTCCCAGCATAACTGGAAGGCAACATAAATCTTCATGCAAATTTTACTGCAAAACCCTTTGGTGATCTATTATCCATGTTCTGTCCTCACCATATTTCTGAGAAAGTTTCATAATAAAATATCACATACCTGTCATCAGCCTTCTTGAGATCCTCCATAGAAAACCTAAACTTGATATCTGATGCTGAAGGCTGAAAATACAATCAACCACAAGACTGTCAAACATCTAAAGACCAAAACTATGACCTTTCATTATTTTTATTTAGTCATAATTAAATAAAACATTCATTACCATTTCAAGTCCTTTGTGTCTCAAACCCACGTTCACCTCAGGTAAGTCCATACTGCAGCAGAAGACAAGAGAACATTTTCATCATTTCAAAGTTCGATGAAGTCTTTGCAAAAATTGCCACGTCAATGAGGATTTTAAAGACAATAAAAAAATCACATACCTGTCTGCAGTCTTCTTGTGGTCATCCAGAGAAAACCCAAACTTCACCTCTGATGCTGAAGGCTGTGAATATATAAACCATCCAGACTGTTAAACAGCTACAACAACAGCTAAACCACAATCATAACTTTGTTATGATTAAGAGTTTGGTTTAGAGAAAAGTACAAAGATGTTACTTTTACCATTTTGTGTCCTTTATGTTTCAGACCCACGTTTACCTCAGGTAAGTCCAGACTGCAGAAGAAGACAAGAGAACATTTCATCTCTCTTAATGAAGACATAAAGCACATCCAACACTCTGAACTATAAAAAGATGTCATCTAAATAGTGCAGAAATGAGTCCTAAGAAAGCATCACAACCCTTTAGTTCTTGAGCTCTTAAGTAGGTTAGAGCAGCCACTTTGATACAAGCTTGAACTGAGGTGATGAAAACATCTATATTAAGATTTAAAGTTTATGAATGAAACATATAATACATCTGAGGTCAATCGGGTCATTGGAGAAGATTCTGTAACAAGGACTCACCATGTGACATTGTACAATACAATATTCTTACTGTTTGAGTTCAAAAAACAAAGTTTGGGGTCATTCATGGAGATTTTCATGATGAACAAATCATGCAGATTTATGCCTCTTTGTTCACCACATTCTAAAAACTGGTGGGTTAAAAATAATCCAGTTCAGGCTGTTTTATGACCCACCTGCTGGTTCATTAAAGCAGCAGCCCAGCAGTAGATAACTGGACTCAGACAGATGGACTGGTCCATTTTAACCCAAAAGATGAGTTACATATTTTACTCAAATTTTGGGTCATTTCAACTGAAAATCTGTGTAAATGCAACCAGACATATTTGTTATATACTCCACCCAAATCCTGGGTCAAATTAATGTGGCAAATGGTAAATGGACTAATTGGACTTTTGACAACTCAAAGCAGCTTTACAACACTGATCACACTTACCCATTCACAGCCATTCACTCTCCAATCACTCACTGATGGTTCAGAGAATCTATGTCAGTTACCCATCAGTATCTCTAAGAAATTCACAACTAATCATACCCATTTACACTCCATGATGCAACAGTGGGAGCAATATGGGTTTAAGTGTCTAACTCTAATTTGGGGCTCAGGCTTTGCAACAAGCCACTCTCCCACAGAGAGAAGCTATGGGAGAGAGTGGCTTGTGGCGAGGACTTACCCGATGCTCACGGTAATTTCAGAATTAACGTAGCTCTTATGGTTGCAAAGAAACAAGCAACTATTTTCAACATTGTCAGAAGGTATCAAAATGCCTTGATAAAACTGAGTAAAGGGGTCTGCCTCTGGCCACACCATTTCCTGTTACCATGACAACAGAGCCCTTAATTATCTCGAGGTCAAGTGCCAGGTGATGGTAATCAACTAATCGAGCCACACAAGATAGAAGCACATGAAAAAGTCTGCTGGCATCTCTGCTGTGTGTGTATGTATGTGTGTAATGATGAAGTTAAAGGGACCTAATCTTCACACAGAATCACCACCATTAAACTCATAGTGTGTGCTAGTTTTTTGGAGTGCGTGTGAAGCACGCATGCATGTGTGAGTGTGTGTTTGTTTATATAGAACATCAGAGCTCAGTTTAAACAGGGCCCCAACTATAAAGTGCTTGGTGGCATCAGTCTGTTAGGGAGAAGAAACACCAACAGGTATATCAAGAATACATCTCAAGGTAAGGTGCCAGGTGCTGGTTATCAGCTCATCAGGCCAAACATGACAAAAACACATGAATAAAGATAATTGCCTTCTCTACAGTGTTATCTAATTATTACACTGTGTCATTCTCCTGGCTTATTTGTTTTGCCTAAATTTGGCTTCATTTAACCTAGAAATGTGATGTGTGTATGTGCTTGGTGACGTCGGTCATAATGTTACTACTTCTGTAAGGGAGGGGAAACACAACCAGGTATATCAATAAGACAACTCAAGGTCAGGTGCCAGGTGATTGACATAAGATGATCAGGACACACATGACTTAAACACATAAATGAAGTCTCCTGCCATCTTCAGAACTATTTCAGCATGTCATCCAGCTGAAATGCTGCTTGAGGCTAGCCTGTGTAAAAGGATAGAGCCCGGCAGCGGTCTGAGCCCCACTCATGATTCCCGCAGGAATTGTCTAGTTCTGATCTTATCCTTCCCACTTCCTTGAGCAGATGTCACATACCTGTCTTCAGTCTTCTTGTGGTCGTCAAGAGAAAATCCGAACTTCATCTCTGATGCTGAAGGCTGTAAATATGTAAGATATCCACTGATAAACATCTACAACTAGAAAACACAATTATCATTGTTGCTTAAATTTCTGCTTTGACAAAAAAATGTAAAAGACTAATTACCAATTCATGTCCTTTAAGTTTCAGACCCACATTCACCTCGGGTAAGTCCAGACTGCTGCAGAAGACAAGAGAATATTTTTAAAAGTTGAAAGAGTAAACGTGCCAATCTACCGGGCTATTGTTAGTCGTTGTGTTAGTCAATAGTAGCATGCCCTGTGCTGTAGTTCACAATTACCACATGAAGGATTTACATTTTAGTATTGCAGCATTTCTCTATATAGAAGTTGAACAATCCTATGTTTACGTCTGATTTAGTGCCATAAACACAAGTCAGAAGCGCAGATCAAAAGAATATTACAGGAGGTTAATTATTGTTTTCACAGAGGGCAGCCATCTTTGATTGTCAACTCAGGGGAGGCGAGGATCCCCAGAATCAACAATAGGAAATTCCGACCTCAGGGGAATTTAGTTAGAATTTCCCACTCAGAACTTGGAAATGTAGACTTCCCAGCACAACTGGAAAGCAACATAAATCTTCATGCAAATTTTACTGCAAAACCCTTTGGTGATCAATTATCCATGTTCTGTCCTCACCATATCTCTGAGAAAGTTTCGTAATAAAATAAAATATCACATACCTGTCATCAGCCTTCTTGAGATCCTCCATAGAAAACCTAAACTTGATATCTGATGCTGAAGGCTGAAAATACAATCAACCACAAGACTGTCAAACATCTAAAGACCAAAACTATGACCTTTCATTCTTTTTATTTAGTCATAATTAAATATAACATTCATTACCATTTCAAGTCCTTTGTGTTTCAAACCCACGTTCACCTCAGGTAAGTCCAGACTGCAGCAGAAGACAAGAGAACATTTTCATCATATCAAAATTTGATAAAGTCGTTGTAAAAATTGCCACGTCAATGAGGATTTTAAAACAATGAAAAAACACATACCTGTCTTCAGTCTTCTTGTGGTCATCCAGAGAAAACCCAAACTTCACCTCTGATGCTGAAGGCTGTGAATATATAAACCATCAGCGACAACAACAGCTAAAACTACAATAATAACTTTATTATGATTAAGAGTTTGGTTTAGATTAAAGTGCAAAAGATGTTACTTTTACCATTTTGTGTCCTTTATGTTTCAGACCCACGTTCACCTCAGGTAAGTCCAGACTGCAGAAGAAGACAAGAGAACATTTTCATCACTTTGAATGAAGACATAAAGCACAACCAAACACTCTGAACTATAAAAAATTGTCATCTAAATAGTGCAAAAATAGTCCTAATAAAGCATCACAACCTTGTAGTTCCTGAGCTCTTAAGTAGGTTTGAACAGCCACTTTGATAAAAGCTTGAATAAAGGTGATGAATACATCCATATCAAGTTTTAATGTTTATGAATGAAACATTTAATACATCTGAGGTCAATCAGGTCATTGGAGAAGATTCTGTAACAACATTGTACAATACAATATTCTTACTGTTTGACCTCAAAAAACAAAGTTTGGGGACATTCATGGAGATTTTCATGATGAACAAATCATGCAGATTTATGCCTCTTTGTTCACCACATTCTAAAAACTGGTGGGTTAAAAATAATCCAGTTCAGGCTGTTTTATGACCCACCTGCTGGTTCATTAAAGCAGCAGCCCAGCAGTAGATAACTGGACTCATACAGATGGACTGGTCCATTTTAACCCAAAAGATGAGTTACATATTTTACTCAAATTTTGGGTCATTTCAACTGAAAATCTGTGTAAATGCAACCAGATTTATTTGTTATATACTCCACCCAAATCCTGGGTCAAATTAATGTGGTAAATGGACTAATTGGACTTTTGACAACTCAAAACAGCTTTACAACACTGATCACACACAAAGAAACAAGCAGCTGTTTTCAACACTGCCAGAAGGTATCAAAATGCCTTGATAAAACTCAGTTAAAGTGTCTGCCTCTGGCCACACCTTTTCCTGCTTCCATGACAACAGAGCCCTTAATTATCTCGAGGTCAGGTGCCAGGTGCTGGTAATCAGCTCATCAGGCCAAACATGAGGAAAACATACGGATAAAGTCAATTATCTTCTCTACAGTCTTACCAATTTAATTCACTGTGTCATTGTCCTGGCTTATTTGTTGTGCCTAAATTTGGCTTCATTTAACCTAGAAATGTGATGTTTGTATGTGTTTGGTGATGTCGGTCATAATGTTACTACATCTGTGAGGGAGAGGAAACACCACCAGGTATATCAATAAGACAACTCAAGACAGGTGCCAGGTGATTGACATAAGCTGATCAGGCCACACATGACTTAAACACACAAAATGAAGTCTCCTGCCATCTTCATAACTATTCCAGCATGTCATCCAGCTGAAATGCTGCTTGAGGCTGGCCTGTATAAAAGGATAGAGCCCGGCAGCGGTCTGAGCCCCCCTCACGATTCTCGCAGGAATTGTCTAGTTCTGATCTTATCCTTCCCACTTCCTGAGCAGATGTCACATACCTGTCTTCGGTCTTCTGGTGGTCGTCAAGAGAAAATCCAAACTTCACATCTGATGCTGAAGGCTGTAAATATGTTACATATTCAAACTGTTAAACATCTACATCTAAAAACCACAATTATCATTGTTGCTTTAATTTCTGCTTTGACAGAAAAATGTAAAAGACTAATTACCAATTCATATCCTTTAAGTTTTAGACCCACATTCACCTCGGGTAAGTCCAGACTGCTGCAGAAGACAAGAGAATATTTTCAAAAGTTGAAAGAGTAAACGTGCCAATCTACCAGGCTATTGTTAGCCGTTGTGTTAGTCCTTAGTAGCATGCCCTGTGTTGTAGTTCACAATTACCACATGAAAGATTTACATTTTAGTATTGCAGCATTTCTCTATATACAAGTTGAACAATCCTGTGTGTACGGCCGATTAAGTGCCATAAACACAAGTCAGTAGTGCAGATAAAAAGAATATTAAAGGGGGTTCATAATTGTTTACACAGAGGGCAGCCATCTTTGATTGTCAACTCGGGGGTGGCAAGGATCCCCAAATCAACAAAAGGAAATTCCAGCCTAGGGGGAATTTAGTTAAAATTTCCCACTCAGAACTTGGAAATCTAGACTTCAAAGCGCAGATGGAAAGCAACATAAATCTTTATTCAAGTTTTACTGCAAAACCCTTTGCTGATCAGTTATCCATGTTCTCTCCTCACCTTATTACTGAGAAAATTACATAATAAAATAAAATATCACATACCTGTCATCAGCCTTCTTGAGATCCTCCATAGAAAACCTAAACTTGATATCTGATGCTGAAGGCTGAAAATACAATCAACCACAAGACTGTCAAACATCTAAAGACCAAAACTATGACCTTTCATTCTTTTTATTTAGCCATAATTAAATAAAACATACATTACCATTTCAAGTCCTTTGTGTCTCAAACCCACGTTCACCTCAGGTAAGTCCAGACTGAAGCAGAAGACAGGAGAACATTTTCATCATTTCATAGTTTGATAAAGTCTTTGCAAATATTGCCACGTCGATGAGGATTTTAAAGACAATAAAAAAATCACATACCTGTCTTCAGTCTTCTTGTGGTCATCCAGAGAAAACCCAAACTTTACCTCTGATGCTGAAGGCTGTGAATATATAAACCATCCAGACTGTTAAACAGCTACAACAACAGCTAAAACCACAATCATAACTTTGTTATAATTAAGAGTTTGGTTTAGATAAAAGTACAAAGATGTTACTTTTACCATTTTGAGTCCTTTATGTTTCAGACCCACGTTTACCTCAGGTAAGTCCAGACTGCAGAAGAAGACAAGAGAACATTTTCATCTCTCTTAATGAAGACATAAAGCACATCCAACACCCTGAACTATAAAAAACTGTCATCTTAATAGCGCAGAAATGAGTCCTAAGAAAGCATCACAACCCTTTAGTTTCTGAGCTTTTAAGAAAGTTAGAACAGCCACTTTGATACAAGCTTGAACTAAGATAATGAATACATCCATATTAAGATTTAGAATTTTAGAATGGAACATATAATACATCTGAGGTCAATCACGTCATTGAAGAAGATTCTGTAACAAGAACTCACCATGTGACATTGTACAATACAATATTCTTACTGTTTGAGCTCAAAAAACAAAGTTTGGGTTCATTCATGGAGATTTTCATGATGAACAAATCATGCAGGTTTATGCCTCTTTGTTCACCACACTCTAAAAACTGGTGGGTTAAAAATAATCCAGTTTAGGCTGTTTTATGACCCACCTGCTGGTTCATTATAGCAGCAGCCCAGCAGTAGATAACTGGACTCAGACAGATGGACTGGTCCATTTTAACCCAAAAGATGAGTTACATATTTTACTCAAATTTTGGGTCATTTCAACTGAAAATCTGTGTAAATTCATGTTTATTATATACTACACCCAAATCCTGGGTCAAATTAATGTGGTAAATGGACTAACTGGACTTTTGACAACTCAAAGCAGCTTTACAGCACTGATCACACTCACCCATTCACAGCTTTTCACTCTCACATTCACTTACTGATGGTTCAGAGAATCTATGTCAGTTACCCATCAGTATCTCTAAGAAATTCACACGCAATCATACCCATTTACACTCCATGATGCAGCAGTGGGAGCAACATGGGTTTAAGTGTCTGACTCTAATTTGGGGCTCAGGCTTTGCAACAAGCCACTCTCCTCCATAGAGCAGCTTTGGGAGAGAGTGGCTTGTGGCGAGGACTTGCCCGACGCTCATGGTAATTTCAGAATTAACATAGCTCTTATGGTCGCAAAGAAACAAGCAGCTGTTTTCAACACTGTCAGAAGGCATCAAAATGCCTTGAGAAAACTGAGTAAAAGTGTCTGCCTCTGGCCACACCTTTTCCTGTTACCATGACAACAGAGCCCTTAATTATCTCGAGGTCAGTTGCCATGTGATAGTAATCAACTAATCAAGCCACACAAGACCGAAACACATGAAAAAGTCTGCTGACATCTCTGCTGTGTGTGTATGTATGTATCTGCATTGATGAAGTTAAAGGGACCTAATCTTCACACAGAATCACCACCATTAAACTCATAGTGTGTGCTAGCTGTTTGGAGTGCGTGTGAAGCACGCATGCATGTGTGAGTGTGTGTTTGTTTATATAGAACATCGGAGCTCAGTTTAATCAGGGCCCCAACCATAAAGTGCTTGGTGACATCAGTCTGTTAGGGAGAAGAAACACCAACAGGTATATCAAGAATACATCTCAAGGTAAGGTGCCAGGTGCTGGTTATCAGCTCATCAGGCCAAACATGACAAAAACACATGAAAAAAGTGAATTGCCTTCTCTACAGTGTGACCTAATTATTACACTGTGTCATTCTCCTGGCTTATTTGTTTGGCTTAATTTGGCTTCATTTAACGTAGAAATGTGATGTGTGTATGTGTTTGGTGACGTCGGTCATAATATCACTACTTCTGTAAGGGAGGGGAAACACCACCAGGTATATCAAAAAGACAATTCAAGGTCAGGTGCCAGGTGATTGACATAAGATGATCAGGCCACACATGACTTAAACACATAAATGAAGTCTCCTGCCATCTTCAGAACTATTTCAGCATGTCATCCAGCTGAAATTCTGCTTCAGGCTTGCCTGTATTAAAAGATAAAGCCCGGCAGCGGCCCGAGTCCCCCTCACGATTCCCGCAGGAATTGTCTAGTTCTGATCTTATCCTTCCCACTTCCTTGAGCAGATGTCACATACCTGTCTTCAGTCTTCTTGTGGTCGTCAAGAGAATATCCAAACTTCATCTCTGATGCTGAAGGCTGTAAATATGTAAGATATCCACTGATAAACATTTACATATGAAAACCACAATTATCATTGTTGCTTAAATTTCTGCTTTGACAGAAAAATGTAAAAGACTAATTACCAATTCATTTCCTTTAAGTTTCAGACCCACGTTAACCTCGGGTAAGTCCAGACTGCAGCAGAAGACAAGAGAATATTTTTAAAAGTTGAAAGAGTAAACGTGCCAATCTACCAGGCTATTGTTAGCCGTTGTGTTAGTCGTTGTTAGATTGCCCTGCATTGTAGTTCACAATTACCACATGAAGGACGTAAATTTTACGATGGCAGCATTTCTCTATAAATAAGTTGGAACAATCCTGTGTGAACAGCTGATTTAGTGCCATAAACAAAAGTCAGAAGTGCAGAGAAAAAGAATATTACAGGAGCTCAATAACTGTTTACACAGGGGGCAGCCATCTTTGATTGTCAATTCAGGAATGGCGAGGATCACCAGAATCAACAATAGGAAATTCCGACCTCGGGGGAATTGCAGTTAAAATTTCCCACTCAGAACTTGGAAATCTAGACTTCCCAGCGCAGGTGGAAAGCAACATAAATCTTCATGCAAGTTTACTGCAAAACCCTTTGATGATCAATTATCCATGTTCTGTCCTCACCATATCTCTGAGAAAGTTTCATAATAAAAGATCACATACCTGTCATCAGCCTTCTTGAGATCCTCCAGAGAAAACCTAAACTTGATATCTGATGCTGAAGGCTGAAAATACAATCAACCATGCAGACTGTCAAACATCTAAAGACCAAAACTATGACCTTTCATTCTTTTTATTTAGTCATAATTAAATAAAACATTCATTACCATTTCAAGTCCTTTGTGTCTCAAACCCACGTTCACCTCAGGTAAGTCCAGACTGAAGCAGAAGACAGGAGAACATTTTCATCATTTCATAGTTTGATAAAGTCTTTGCAAAAATTGCCACGTCAAGGAGGATTTTAAAAACAATAAAAAAATCACATACCTGTCTTCAGTCTTCTTGTGGTCGTCCAGAGAAAACCCAAACTTCACCTCTGATGCTGAAGGCTGTGAATATATAAACCATCCAGACTGTTAAACAGCCACAACAACAGCTAAAACCACAATCATAACTTTGTTATGATTAAGAGTTTGGTTTAGATAAAAGTACAAAAGATGTTACTTTTACCATTCTGTGTCCTTTATGTTTCAGACCCACGTTACATCAGATAAGTCAAGACTGCAGAAGAAGACAAGAGAACATTTTCATCTCACTCTAAATGAAGACATAAAGCACATCCAACACTCTGAACTATAAAAATTGTCATCTAAATAGTGCAGAAATGAGTCCTGATAAAGCATCACAACCCTTCCTGAGCTCTTAAGTAGCTTTAGAACAGCCACTTTGATACAAGCTTGAACCTAAGGTGATGAATACATCCATATTAAGTTTTAAAGTGTTATTATGAAACATATAATACATCTGAGGTCAATCAGGTCATTGGAGAAGATTCTGTAACAAGGACTCACTATGTGACATTGTACAATACAATATTCATTCTGTTTGACCTCAAAAACAAAGTTTGGGGTCATACATGGAGATTTTCAGGATGAACAAATCATGCAGGTTGATGCCTCTTTGTTCACCACATTCTAAAAACTGGTGGGTTAAAAATAATCCAGTTCAGGCTGTTTTATGACCCACCTGCTGGTTCATTAAAGCAGCAGCCCAGCAGTAGATAACTGGACTCAGACAGATGGACTGGTCCATTTTAACCCAAAAGATGAGTTACATATTTTACTCAAATTTTGGGTCATTTCAACTGAAAATCTGTGTAAATGCAACCAGACATGTTTGTTAGATACTCCACCCAAATCCTGGGTCAAATTAATGTGGCAAATGGTAAATGGACTAATTGGACTAATGACAACTCAAAGCAGCCTTACAACACTGATCACACTCACCCATTCACAGCCATTCACTCTCACATTCACTCACTGATATTTCAGAGAATCTATGTTAGTTATCCATCAGTATCTCTAAGAAATTCTCACCCAATCATACCCATTTACACTTCATGATGCTGCAGTGGGGGCAACATGGGTTTAAGTGTCTGACTCTAATTTGGGGCTCAGGCTTTGCAACAAGCCACTCTCCCACATAGAGAAGCTATGGGAGAGATTGGCTTGTGGCGAGGACTTGCCCGATGCTCACGGTAATTTCAGAATTAACATAGCTCTTATGGTCGCAAAGAAACAAGCAGCTGTTTTCAACACTGTCAGAAGGTATCAAAATGCCTTGAGAAAACTGAGTTAAAGTGTCTGCCTCTGGCCACACCTTTTTCTGTTACCATGACAACAGAGCCCTTAATTAGATCGAGGTCAGGTGCCAGGTGCTGGTTATCAGCTCATCAGGCCAAACATGACAAAAACACATGAATAAAGTTAATTGCCTTCTCTACAGTGTGACATGATTATTTCACTGTGTCATTGTCCTGGCTTATTTGTCGTGCCTAAATTTGGCTTCATTTAACCTAGAAATGTGATGTGTGTATGTGTTTGGTGACGTCGGTCATAATATCACTACTTCTGTAAGGGAGGGGAAACACCACCAGGTATATCAATAAGACAATTCAAGGTCAGGTGCCAGGTGATTGACATAAGATGATCAGGCCACACATGACTTAAACACTTAAATTGAGTCTCCTGCCATCTTCAAAACTGTTTCAGCATGTCATCCAGCTGAAATGCTGCTTGAGACTGGCCGGTATTAAAAGATAAGGCCCGGCAGCGGCCCTAGCTCCCCATCACGATTCCCGCAGGAATTGTCTAGTTCTGATCTTATCCTTCCCACTTCACTGAGCAGATGTCACATACCTGTCATCAGTCTTCTTGTGGTCGTCAAGAGAATATCCAAACTTCACATCTGATGCTGAAGGCTGTAAATATGTAAGATATCCACTGATAAACATCTACAACTAGAAAACACAATTATCATTGTTGCTTAAATTTCTGCTTTGACAGAAAAATGTAAAAGACTAATTACCAATTCATGTCCTTTAAGTTTCAGACCCACATTCACCTCGGGTAAGTCCAGACTGCGGCAGAAGACAAGAGAATATTTTTAAAAGTTGAAAGAGTAAACGAGCCAATCTACTGGGCTATTGTTAGCCGTTGTGTTAGTCCTTAGTAGCATGCCCTGTGCTGTAGTTCACAATTACCACATGAAAAATTTACATTTTAGTATTGCAGCATTTCTCTATATAGAAGTTGAACAATCTTGTGTGTACGGCCGATTTAGTGCCATAAACACAAGTCAGTAGTGCAGATAAAAAGAATATTACAGGGGGTTCATAATTGTTTACACAGAGGGCAGCCATCTTTGATTGTCAATTCGGTGGTGGTGAGGATCCCCAGAATCAACAATAGGAAATTCCGACCTCGGGGGAATTGCAGTTAAAATTTCCCACTCAGAACATGGAAATCTAGACTGCCCAGCGCAGCTGGAAAGCAACATAAATCTTCATGCAAGTTTTACTGCAAAACCCTTTGGTGAACAATTATCCATGTTCTCTCCTCACCACATCTCTGAGAAAGTTTCATAATAAAAGATCACATACCTGTCATCAGCCTTCTTGAGATCCTCCAGAGAAAACCTAAACTTGATATCAGATGCTGAAGGCTGAAAATATAATCAATCATCCAGACTGTCAAACATCTAGAGACCAAAACTATGACCTTTCATTCTTTTTATTTAGCCATAATTAAATAAAACATTCATTACCATTTCAAGTCCTTTGTGTCTCAAACCCACGTTCACCTCAGGTAAGTCCAGACTGCAGCAGAAGACAAGAGAACATTTTCTTCATTTCAAAGTTTAATAAAGTCGTTGTAAAAATTGCCACGTCAATGAGGATTTTAAAAACAATAAAAAAATGACATACCTGTCTTCAGTCTTCATGTGGTCATCCAGAGAAAACCCAAACTTCACCTCTGATGCTGAAGGCTGTGAATATATAAACCATCCAGACTGTTAAACAGCTACAACAACAGCTAAAACCACAATCATAACTTTATTATGATTAAGAGTTTGGTTTAGATTAAAGTACAAATGATGTTACTTTTACCATTTTGTGTCCTTTATGTTTCAGACCCACGTTCACCTCAGGTAAGTCCAGACTGCAGAAGAAGACAAGAGAACATTTTCCTCACTCTTAATGAAGACATAAAGCACATCCAACACTCTGAACTATAAAAAGATGTCATCTTAATAGTGCAGAAATGAGTCCTAAGAAAGCATCACAACCCTTTAGTTCTCGAGCTCTTAAGTAGGTCCAGAAAAGCCACTTTGATACAAGCTTGAATAAAGGTGATGAAAACATCCATATCAAGTTTTAATGTTTATGAATGAAACATATAATACATCTGAGGTCAATCAGGTCATTGGACAAGATTCTGTAACAAGGACTCATAATGTGACATTGTACAATACAATATTCTTACTGTTTGAGTTCAAAAAACAAAGTTTGGGGTCATTCATGGAGATTTTCATGATGAACAAATCATGCAGATTTATGCCTCTTTGTTCACCACATTCTAAAAACTGGTGGGTTAAAAATAATCCAGTTCAGGCTGTTTTATGACCCACCTGCTGGTTCATTAAAGCAGCAGCCCAGCAGTAGATAACTGGACTCAGACAGATGGACTGGTCCATTTTTACCCAAAAGATGAGTTACATATTTTACTCAAATTTTGGGTCATTTCAACTGAAAATCTGTGTAAATGCAACCAGATTTTTTTGTGATATACTCCACCCAAATCCTGGGTCTAATTAATGTGGTAAATGTACTAATTGGACTTTTGACAACTCAAAGCAGCTTTACAACACTGATCACACACAAAGAAACAAGCAGCTGTTTTCAACACTGTCAGAAGGTATCAAAATGCCTTGATAAAACTCAGTTAAAGTGTCTGCCTCTGGCCACACCTTTTCCTGCTTCCATGACAACAGAGCCCTTAATTATCTTGAGGTCAGGTGCCAGGTGCTGGTAATCAGCTCATCAGGCCAAACATGAGGAAAACACACGGACAAAGTCAATTATCTTCTCTACAGTCTTACCAATTTATTTTACTGTGTCATTGTCCTGGCTTATTTGTTGTGCCTAAATTTGGTTTCATTTAACCTAGAAATGTGATGTTTGTATGTGTTTGGTGATGTCGGTCATAATGTTACTACATCTGTAAGGGAGAGTTAACACCACCAGGTATATCAATAAGACAACTCAAGACAGGTGCCAGGTGATTGACATAAACTGATCAGGCCACACATGACTTAAACACACAAAATGAAGTCTCCTGCCATCTTCAGAACTGTCTCAGCATGTCATCCAGCTGAAATGCTGCTTGAGGCTGGCCTGTATAAAAGGATAGAGCCCGGCAGCGGTCTGAGTCCCCCTCACGATTCTCGCAGGAATTGTCTAGTTCTGATCTTATCCTTCCCACTTCCTGAGCAGATGTCACATACCTGTCTTCAGTCTTCTTGTGGTCGTCAAGAGAAAATCCAAACTTCACATCTGATGCTGAAGGCTGTAAATATGTTACATATTCAAACTGTTAAACATCTACATCTAAAAACCACAATTATCATTGTTGCTTTAATTTCTGCTTTGACAGAAAAATGTAAAAGACTAATTACCAATTCATATCCTTTAAGTTTCAGACCCACGTTAACCTCGGGTACGTCCAGACTGCTGCAGAAGACAAGAGAATATTTTCAAAAGTTGAAAGAGTAAACGTGCCAATCTACCAGGCTATTGTTAGCCGTTGTGTTAGTCGTTGTTGGCATGCCCTGCGTTATAGTTCACAATTACCACATGAAGGATTTACATTTTAGTAATGTCAGAATTTCTCTACATACAAGTTGAACAATCCTGTGTGTACAGCTGATTTAGTGCCATAAACACAAGTCAGAAGTGCAGATAAAAAGATTATTACAGAAGTTTAATAACTGTTTACACAGGGGGCAGCCATCTTTGATTGTCAACTCGGGGGTGTCAAGGATCCCCAAATCAACAAAAGGAAATTCCGACCTAGGGGGGTATTGCAGTTAAAATTTCCCACTCAGAACTTGGAAATCTAGACTTCCCAGCACAACTGGAAAGCAACATAAATCTTCATGCAAATTTTACTGCAAAACCCTTTGCTGATCAGTTATCCATGTTCTGTCCTCACCACATCTCTGAGAAAGTTTCATAATTTGATTTGATTTGATTTGATTTAATTTATTGATTTATTTCGGCCACGTCAGCTCACTTATACAGCATCACACATGGTCAATAGTTGCTCAAATGTTCATGTCCGAAAGGGAAGACGGGAGAAGCAGAGCTTATCTAGTCCTGTCCCCATTTTCCCAATATTTAGTATTTAGTCTCCTCTTTTCCACATATTAACAATTTGTTATACATTTTTATTTATTTTTCGGGGTATGACATAATTCTTGATTGCCTTTTAATGTCTGTATTTGGCATATTCCATAGTCCTTTGTTCCACATAAGCCTTTTGTTGTTGTTGTTGTTGTTGTTGTTGTTAGTCCCGGTTTGTGATGTTGGGGTTGTGATGTTGGAGATGGTGATGTTGGAATGGTGGAATGGTGTGCCCGCGTTACTTTTCTTTCTTCACTTTTCAGACGTGTTAGACGCGTGACTCCTCGTCACTCTCCTCTTCACCCAGGCGTGCTCCTGCACTGTCGTCTCGGGCTCTGCTGAAGTTTTCAGCCATGCGGGCATTTCCGCCTCCCAGTCGGCTTTTGTTGAGAGGTGCGCGAGCCATCTTTCTCTGACCACCGACTCTCTTGATTTCGCCACATGCTAGCAGCATCGCCTCTCTTGTTGCCGAAAACTCAGCCTTCATGCGTCTCAGCCTCCACATAATCCCTCCGAGGCCCAGTCCCATGATTGTAATCGCAGCTCCGATTGCGGCAAACAAGAACATGTCTTCCACGTCCTCCAC
Organism: Scarus forsteni; assembly: GCA_036419115.1. Taxonomy (NCBI): domain Eukaryota; kingdom Metazoa; phylum Chordata; class Actinopteri; order Labriformes; family Labridae; genus Scarus; species Scarus forsteni. The sequence continues at coordinate 3,042,046 of JAZDUH010000092.1, read as the reverse complement.
CTCCAGGATTGACAGACACACCACTCTCCATTTATTCCAGCTGTCCATTGCGTACCCAGCTAAGAATGTTCCATCGGGACATTATGGTTCTCCCGGGCCAGCTTGGCGGGTTGAGAAAACCTTATCGATTGCATTCAGTGCCCAGCTTAGTGGATCCATTTTGAGACAGTCTGTGTTTCTGCAGTAGTTTGATTTGTTATACGGCCTCACTTCCTTACATAGTCAGTTCATTCACTATCATTGTTTTGGTACATTTCGTCTTTCCCGCTGTCTTATAGACCAAACAACCCACATGTTTTGTTTCAACACAGCTCTGTGTATTGTTTTGTATCATCACTCTTGGATGTTTTCATATTTATATCCGTCAAAGAACCTTCTCAGCATTTTCTTTTGAAATTCCTTTATGGTAGCGCTGCACCTGGTTTCTTCTTGGAGGCTGTTCCATTGATTTACTCCATTAATTGTGATAGTCATCCCTTTCAATGTTGTTCTAACTGTTTTCTTTTTCAGAATCATCTGTCCTCTGAAATTGTATGTCTGCTCTCTCTTTATGAACCTTGTTTGTAGGTTCCTCGGTAGCTGCTCATGTGCAGCCTTGTATAACATCTGCACAGTCCTGTATTTTATTAGGTCATATAGTTTTAGGATCTTTGCTGTAATAAACAGCTGATTTGTGTGTGCTCTATAGCTTGCGTGGTGAATAATTCTCACTGCTTCTTTCTGGAGTGTTAATATACCTTTGACATTCGTTTTATAGGTATTTCCCCATAATTCACAGCAATATTGTATGTGTGGTGCTACCAGAGCCCAGTACACTGTGAGAAGTGATTTCTGATTTAGTAGTTTTTCTGCTTTCCACAGTATTGATACACTCCTGGCTAATTTTTTTTCTGTATAAGATACAGTATATGAGGTTTCCAGTTTAGCTTCTCATCGATGATTACTCCTAGAAATTTGAATTCATTAACCCTTTGTATCTTGGTTCCGTTTATATTTACATTGGCCTCACAGTCTCTGTTTTTATTGCCAAATAACATAAATTTTGTCTTGTCTAGGTTCAGAGATAATCTATTTATATTGAACCATGTTTGTAGATTCTTTAGCTCTTCGTTTGTGACTGTGATCAGCTCCTTCAGGTTGTCTCCTGAGGAGAAAAGGCTTGTGTCATCTGCAAATAGTATGAATTTAATTTTATTTGATACCTTACAAATATCATTTATATAAAGAGGAAATAACCCGGACCCAATCACGGACCCTGTGGGACCTCGCAGTTGTGTTGAGGCGCCTTGATTTTTTTCCTGCTACTTGTACGTATTGGTATCTCCCATTCAGGTAGCTCCTGATCCAAATAATAATAAAATAATAAAATAAAATATCTCATACCTGTCATCAGCCTTCTTGAGATCCTCCAGAGAAAACCTAAACTTGATATCTGATGCTGAAGGCTGAAAATATAATCAACCACAAGACTGTCAAACATCTAAAGACCAAAACTATGACCTTTCATTCTTTTTATTTAGTCATAATTAAATAAAACATTCATTACCATTTCAAGTCCTTTGTGTTTCAAACCCACGTTCACCTCAGGTAAGTCCAGACTGCAGCAGAAGACAGGAGAACATTTTCATCATTTCAAAGTTTGATAAAGTCTTTGCAAAAATTGCCACGTCAATGAGGATTTTAAAAACAATAAAAAAATCACATACCTGTCTTCAGTCTTCTTGTGGTCATCCAGAGAAAACCCAAACTTCACCTCTGATGCTGAAGGCTGTGAATATATAAACCATCCAGACTGTTAAACAGCCACAACAACAGCTAAAACCACAATCATAACTTTGTTATGAGTAAGAGTTTGGTTTAGATAAAAGTACAAAGATGTTACTTTTACCATTTTGTGTCCTTTATGTTTCAGACCCACGTTCACCTCAGGTAAGTCCAGACTGCAGAAGGAGACAAGAGAACATTTTCATCACTCTTAATGAAGACATAAAGCACATCCAACACTCTGAACTATAATAAATTGTCATCTAAATAGTGCAGAAATGAGTCCTAAGAAAGCATCACAACCCTTTAGTTCCTGAGCTCTTAAGTAGCTTTAGAACAGCCACTTTGATACAAGCTTGAACTGAGGTGATGAATTCATCCATATTAAGTTTTAAAGTTTTAGAATGAAACATATAATACATCTGAGGTCAACCGGGTCATTGGAGAAGATTCTGTAACATGAGCTCACAATGTGACATTGTACAATACAATATTCTTACTGTTTGAGCTTAAAAAACAAAGTTTGGGGTCATTCATGGAGATTTTCATGATGAACAAATCATGCAGATTTATGCCTCTTTGTTCACCACATTCTAAAAACTGGTGGGTTAAAAATAATCCAGTTTAGGCTGTTTTATGACCCACCTGCTGGTTCATTAAAGCAGCAGCCCAGCAGTAGATAACTGGACTCAGACAGATGAACTGGTTCATTTTAACCCAAAAGATGAGTTACATATTTTACTCAAATTTTGGGTCATTTCAACTGAAAATCTGTGGAAATTCAACCAGACATATTTGTTATATACTCCACCCAAATCCTGGGTCAAATTAATGTGGCAAATGGTAAATGGACTAATTGGACTTTTGACAACTCAAAGCAGCTTTGCACCACTGATCACACTTACCCATTCACAGCCATTCACTCTCCAATCACTCACTGATGGTTCAAAGAATCTATGTCAGTTATCCATCAGTATCTCTAACAAATTCACAACTAATCATACCCATTTACACTCCATGATGCAGCACTGGGAGCAACATGGGTTTAAGTGTCTGACTCTAATTTGGGGCTCAGGCTTTTGCAAGCGAGCCACTCTCCCCATAGAGAAGCTATGGGACAGAGTGGCTTGTGGTGAGGACTTGCCCGATGCTCACGGTAATTTCAGAATTAATGTAGCTCTTATGGTCGCAAAGAAACAAGTAGCTGTTTTCAACACTGTCAGAAGGCATCAAAATGCCTTGAGAAAACTGAGTAAAGGTGTCTTCCTCTGGCCACACCTTTTCCTGTTACCATGACAACAGAGCCCTTAATTATCTCGAGGTCAGGTGCCATGTGATGGTAATCAACTAATCAAGCCACACAAGACCAAAACACATGAAAAAGTCTGCTGACATCTCTGCTGTGTGTGTATGTATGTATCTGTAATGATGAAGTTAAAGGGACCTAATCTTCACACAGAATCACCACCATTAAACCCATAGTGTGTGCTTGTTTTTTGGAGTGCGTGTGAAGCAAGCATGCATGTGTGAGTGTGTGTTTGTTTATATAGAACATCTGAGCTCAGTTTAAACAGGGCCCCAACCATAAAGTGCTTGGTGACATCAGTCTGTTAGGGAGAAGAAACACCAACAGGTATATCAAGAATACATCTCAAGGTCAGGTGCCAGGTGCTGGTTATCAGCTCATCAGGCAAAACATGACAAAAACACATGAATAAAAATAATTGCCTTCTCTACAGTGTGACCTAATTATTCCACTGTGTCATTGTCCTGGCTTATTTGTTGTGCCTAAATTTGGCTTTATTTAACCTAGAAATGTGATGTGTGTATGTGTTTGGTGACGTCGGTCATATTGTTACTACTTCTGTAAGGGAGGGGAAACACAACCAGGTATATCAATACGACAACTCAAGGTCAGGTGCCAGGTGATTGACATAAGATGATCAGGCCACACATGACTTAAACACATAAATGAAGTTTCCTGCCATCTTCATAACTGTTTCAGCATGTCATCCAGCTGAAATGCTGCTTCAGGCTGGCCTGTATAAAAAGATAAAGCCCGGCAGCGGCCCGAGTCCCCCTCACGATTCCCACAGGAATTGTCTAGTTCTGATCTTATCCTTCCCACTTCCTTGAGCAGATGTCACATACCTGTCTTCAGTCTTCATGTGGTCGTCAAGAGAATATCCAAACTTCATCTCTGATGCTGAAGGCTGTAAATATGTAATATATCCACTGATAAACATTTACATCTGAAAACCACAATTATCATTGTTGCTTAAATTTCTGCTTTGGAAGAAAAATGTAAAAGACTAATTACCAATTCATGTCCTTTAAGTTTCAGACCCACATTCACCTCGGGTAAGTCCAGACTGCAGCAGAAGACAAGACAATATTTTCAAAAGTTGAAAGAATAAACGTGCCAATCTACCAGGCTATTGTTAGCAGCTGTGTTAGTCGTTGTTAGCATGCCCTGCGTTGAAGTTCACGATTACCACATGAAGGATTTAAATTTTACAATGGCAGCATTTCTCTCTATATATAAGTTGAACAATCCTGTGTGTACGGCCGATTTAGTGCCATAAACACAAGTCAGAAGTGCAGATCAAAAGAATATTACAGGAGCTAAATAACTGTTTACACAGGGGGCAGCCATCTTTGATTGTCAACTCGGGGGTGGCGAGGATCCCCAGAACTAACAATAGGAAATTTCGACCTCGGGGGAATTCCAGTTAAAATTTCCCACTCAGAACATGGAAATCTAGACTGCCCAGTATAACTGGAAAGCAACATATATTTTCATGCAAGTTTTACTGCAAATCCCTTTGGTGATCAATTATCCATGTTCTCTCCTCACCATATCTCTGAGAAAGTTACATAATAAAATAAAAGATCACATACCTGTCATCAGCCTTCTTGAGATCCTCCAGAGAAAACCTAAACTTGATATCTGATGCTGAAGGCTGAAAATACAATCAACCACAAGACTGTCAAACATCTAGAGACCAAAACTATGACCTTTCATTCTTTTTATTTAGTCATAATTAAATAAAACATTCATTACCATTTCAAGTCTTTTGTGTCTCAAACCCACGTTCACCTCAGGTAAGTCCAGACTGAAGAAGAAGATAACATTTTTATTATTTCATTGTTTGATAAAGTCCTTGCAAAAATTGCCACGTCAATGAGGATTTTAAAAACAATAAAAAAATCACATACCTGTCTTCAGTCTTCTTGTGGTCATCCAGAGAAAACCCAAACTTCACCTCTGATGCTGAAGGCTGTGAATATATAAACCATCCAGACTGTTAAACAGCTACAACAACAGCTAAAACCACAATCATAACTTTGTTATGATTAAGAGTTTGGTTTAGATAAAAGTACAAAGATGTTACTTTTACCATTTTGTGTCCTTTATGTTTCAGACCCACGTTCACCTCAGGTAAGTCCAGACTGCAGAAGAAGACAATAGAACATTTTCATCTCTCTTAATGAAGACATAAAGCACATCCAACACTCTGAACCATAATAAACTGTCATCTAAATAGTGCAGAAATTAGTCCTAAGAAAGCATCACAACCCTTAAGTTCCTGAGCTGTTAAGAAAGTTAGAACAGCCACTTTGATACAAGCTTGACCTAAGGTGATGAAAACATCCATATCAAGTTTTAAAGTGTTATTATGTAAATGTAAATGTTCTTTATTTATACAGCCCTTTACAACAACCCTTTCGGTGAACCAAAGTGCTTTACAATAGGTGCAAAAAAGCAATAAATAAAAAAATTAAAAATAGATAGAAGCAATAACAGCAATAAAAAAACAATAAAAGCAATGAAGATAATAAAAGCAATAGGAGCAATAAAATACAATACAATAAAGTTAAACAGAGTAAAAGTAAAAGTACCACCACACTACTGGGTATTAAAAGCCATCCTAAAAAAAAGTGTATTCAGTCTAGATTTAAAAAGGCCCACGTCAGAAATGAGACGCATTTCAACAGGGAGCTTATTCCAAAGCCTGGAGCAGTGATGGAAAAGGCTTGATCACCCCAGTGTTTGTATTTGGACCTGGGAACTTCCAGCAAGAGTTGGTTTGACGACCTTAGTGCTCTACCGGGTTCCCAAACAGTTAAAAGCTCAGTTAAGTACACTGGGGTGAGACCATTAAGAGCTTTAAAAACAAACATTAAAATTTTAAAATCAATCCAGAACTGGACGGGAAGTCAATGAAGGGATTTAAGAACAGGAGTGATGTGCTCTCGTCTTTTAGTGCTTGTTAAAGACGGGCTGCAGCGTTTTGCACCAGCTGGAGGCGACCAAGAGAAGCCTGGGAGACACCAGCATAGAGAGCATTACAATAATCCAGTCTCAAGCTTATAAGCGCATGGATGGCCATTTCAAGGTCTTGGTGACCTCAAAACATTTTAACTTTGGCCAGGAGACGAAGCTGGAAAAAACTGGTTTGGACAACACTTTTTATTTGTTTGTCGAATTTAAGTTCTGAGTCAAGAAACACTCCCAGATTTTTGACATTTTGACTAAGTGTTGGAAACAAGGTTCCAAAGCCAGCCGTCCCTGTGTCCCCAAACATGATGCACTCTGTTTTATCATCATTCAGGTGAAGAAAATTCTGGGCCAACCACTGCTTAATTTCAGCCACACAGGAAAGCAAAGAACTCTGAGCACTTTGAGTGTTTGGTTTCACTGGCAGATAAATTTATAGATCATCTGCATAACAGTGAAAGGAGAGGTTGTTCCTCGCTATAATTGACCGAAGAGGCAACATATACAAAGAAAAAAGAATAGGGCCAAGAATAGACTCCTGTGGGACCCCACAGGAGAGAGGAGCACTTGAAGAAGACAAGCCACCAACCATAACAGAGAAGGTTCTGCCGGAAAAGTATGATTCAAACCAGTTCAGTGCTGTACCGTGGATGCCAACATAATCACACAGGCGTGACAGGAGGACTGAATGGTCCACCGTGTCAAAGGCAGCTGAGAGGTCAAGTAACACCAGCACAACTGGAGATTTGGTATCCACTGCCCGTGCAATATCGTTGTGTACCTTTAACAGTGCAGACTCAGTGCTGTGACGAGACCTAAATCCAGACTGGAATTTCTCAAGGACTGAGTTGTTTTCCAGGTATGACTGTAATTGGTTAAAAACAACTTTTTCTAAAACCTTGAAAGAAAGGGCAAATGGGAAACAGGTCTAAAATTTGACATCACCGAGGGGTCAAAATTAGGCTTTTTATGAAGGGGCCTGACTACAGCATGTTTAAAGTAGGCTGTGACAGTTCCTAATCCAAGGCAACTGTTAATAAGAAAAAGTAGACAAGGCCCCACAGTATTAAAAACCATCTTCAGCACCTTGGGAGGGACAATATCCAGTGGGCAATTTGTAGGCTTGAAGGATTTTACAGTGTTGCTTACAGAGGAGAGAGAAACCATCTCAAACTGGTTGAACACAGCAGAGTGAGTAGGAGCAACAACCAAGTCCTTATTAAGATTCAAATTAAAACATTTTCTGATGTCTTGTCTGACGGACTCCACTTTGTCAACAAAATAACAAAGAAACTTCTCACAAGTGGCGATTGAGACATCAGTCAGAGCAGAGGAAACATATAATACATCTGAGGTCAATCAGGTCATTGAAGAAAATTCTGTAACAAGGACTCACCATGTGACATTGTACAATATAATATTCTTACTGTTTGAGCTCAAAAAACAAAGTTTGGGGTCATTCATGGAGATTTTCATAATGAACAAATCATGCAGATTTATGCCTCTTTGTTCACCACACACTATAAACTGGTGGGTTAAAAATAATCCAGTTCAGGCTGTTTTATGACCCACCTGCTGGTTCATTAAAGCAGCAGCCCAGCAGTAGATAACTGGACTCAGACAGATGAACTGGTCCATTTTAACCCAAAAGATGAGTTACATATTTTACTCAAATTTTGGGTCATTTCAACTGAAAATCTGTGTAAATTCAACCAGACATATTTGTAATATACTCCACCCAAATCCTGGGTCAAATTAATGTGGCAAATGGTAAATGGACTGCACTTTTGACAACTGTAAGCAGCTTTGCACCACTGATCACACTTACCCATTCACAGCCATTCACTCTCACATTCACTCACTGATGGTTCAGAGAATCTATGTCAGTTATCCATCAGTATCTCCAACAAATTCATACCCAATCATGCCCATTTACACTCCATGATACTGCAGTGGGGGTAACATGTGGCTAAGTGTCTGACTCTAATTTGGGGCTCAGGCTTTGCAACGAGCCACTCTCCCTCATAGAGAAGCTATAGGAGAGAGTGGCTCGTGGTGAGGACTTGCCCAACGCTCACGGTAATTTCAGAATTAACATAGCTCTTATGGTCGCAAAGAAACAAGCAGCTGTTTTCAACACTGTCAGAAGGCATCAAAATGCCTTGTGAAAACTGAGTTAAAGTGTCTGCCTCTTGTCGGACCTGTTCCTGCTACCATGACAACAGAGCCCTTAATTATCTTGAAGTCAGGTGCCAAGTGATTGACACAAGCTGATCAGGCCACACATGACTTAAACACATAAATGAAGTCTCCTGCCATCCTCAGAACTGTTTCAGCATGTCATCCAGCTGAAATGCTGCTTGAGGCTGGCCTGTATAAAAAGATCAAGCCCGACAGCGGCCCGAGCCCCCCTCACGATTCCCGCAGGAATTGTCTAGTTCTGATCTTATCCTTCCCACTTCACTGAGCAGATGTCACATACCTGTCTTCAGTCTTCTTGTGGTCGTCAAGAGAATATCCAAACTTCACCTCTGATGCTGAAGGCTGTAAATATGTAAGATATCCACTGATAAACATTTACATCTGAAAAACACAATTATCATTGTTGCTTAAATTTCTGCTTTGACAGAAAAATGTAAAAGACTAATTACCAATTCATATCCTTTAAGTTTCAGACCCACATTCACCTCGGGTAAGTCCAGACTGCAGCAGAAGACAAGAGAATATTTTTAAAAGTTGAAAGAGTAAACATGCCAATCTACCGGGCTATTGTTAGCCGTTGTATTAGACGTTGTTAGCTTGCCCTGCGTTGTAGTTCACAATTACCACATGAAGGACGTAAATATATGATGGCACTATTTATCTATATATAAGTTGAACAATCCTGTCTGTACGGCTGATTTAGTGCCATAAACACAAGACTGAAGCGCAGATAAAAAGAATATTACAGGGGCTAAATAACTGTTTACACAGGGGGCAGCCATCTTTGATTGTCAACTCTGGGGTGGCGAGGATTCCTCGAATCAACAAAAGGAAATTTCGACCTCGGGGGAATTGCAGTTAAAATTTCCCACTCAGAACTTGGAAATCTAGACTTCCCAGCACAACTGGAAGGCAACATAAATCTTCATGCAAGTTTTACTGCAAATCACTTTGGTGATTAATTATCCATGTTCTGTCCTCACCATATCTCTGAGAAAGTTTCATAATATAATAAAAGATCACATACCTGTCATCAGCCTTCTTGAGATCCTCCAGAGAAAACCTAAACTTGATATCTGATGTTGAAGGCTGAAAATACAATCAACCGGACAGACTGTCAAACATCTAAAAACCAAAATTATGATCGTTAATTTTTTTTTAATTTAGCCATAATTAAATAAAACATTCATTACCATTTCAAGTCCTTTATGTCTCAAACCCACGTTCACCTCAGGTAAGTCCAGACTGCAGCAGAAGACAAGAGAACATTTTTATCATTTAAAAGGCAGACAGCAAGTTTATTTATCACAGAGAGCTCACAGAAAAAGTAAAAGTAAATGTTTTTGAAATGTACATATAAATGAACTCCCTCACCAATATAAACAACTGAAAACAAGACACTGTATAAATTAACTAATCTGTTTCTAAAAGCTGTTTTAGTTTATCACAACTCCAAGAGTGTGTCGGGTTAAGGACAAGCTTCTTTTGGTCTTGAAAGAGTTAAGTCAGGAGGTCATTAATTACAGAATTCATAGAGACCAGCAAATTGGATTCATGGTCATCCTTGTTATAGAAATGTTCAGAATAGAATTTTGGTATTGTTGTCATGATATTATAGCTTCATAAGGATGAGTGTAGGCCAAAGAAATGGAAAACTGAATACTCAGTTCATAAATTTAAGCAGTTTAATCTCTTTTTATTCTCTGTGGAGCTGACTGGTGTGTTCAGAAGCTTTATTAAGATTTTGTTAACAAAAATAATAAAGGCAGCTTCAGGACCACTACCATAAAAGTTCTCATAAATCTAAGTTGGATAAGACTTGATTTCCATCCTGAGGCTGTGAGGAGCAGTGACAGGAGGATCATCAGCCCCTCAACGTGTCACTCACCTGTCTTCAGCCTTCTTGTGGTCATCCAGAGAAAACCCAAACTTCACCTCTGATGCTGAAGGCTGTGAACGTATAGAAATCATCCACACTGTTAAAAATCCCCATCTAAAACCACATTATATAATATTGTTATGACCAAACATTCATTTTTAAGATAAAAAGTAAAAAATAAGAAACTCTTACCATTTTATGTCCTTTGTGTTTCAGACCCACGTTCACCTCAGGTAAGTCCAGACTGCAGAGACAAGAGAACATCATCCTTTAAATAGCAGACAGTTGCTGTTCCTTATCATAATCTTTAAAGGAACGCTCAACCTTTTTTTTTATTTTGTTTCTGTCTTGCCTCACTCCTGAGTCCATGACAAGACACTAATTTTTTTTGACTGAGCATCAGTAAAAAGGAAGAGATGGACAAAGTTTGCCAACCATGTGTTAGCTTATAGCTCAAACACTGTGGGCCAGATCCACAAAGAATGAATTGTTCCTGCTAATAGTGCCATCATTCGTACAGAATCAGCTCACACAATCTTCCTTGTTGTAGCGCCTTATCCGCAAAAGAAATTTCTCTAATGATATGCCGGCGCAAACATGCCCCACAGTTTGGCATCTGAGCGCACTTCGCGCCTCTCATTGCAAAGAATTCCATTGGCATATAGGTGACTTTGTCCCTGCAAACTTCACAGAGAAGTGCTGAAGTGCTCGAGCAAAAAAAAAAAAAAAAACATTTCAGGCTTGAGAGCACAAATGCAGGTGAGTCATGCAGAGATGACGGGGCCGTGAGGAGGACTGCTGCTGCTCGAGGCCAGAAATGCTTCTGTTGTAAGGGGGAAATCAGTCTTAGCCACCTGCCATATGATGGCAATTAAAGACAGGAAAGAAAAATAACTGTAAATTATTATGGCCTATTTGGAATTCACATTTTGTTGACGTTTTCATATGGTAAGGGCTTTATATGTTGACTTATTAATGAGTAATTATATTGTCCTGATGATCTTAAATAATAATAAAAATAATATGAAAAAATAATATACATAAACAAGTCGATGCAGAGCTGTCCGTGGTCCTGAATCTTCTGTACTGATCTATTTACATTAGAGCAGAGCTGTCCATGGTCCTGAATCTTCTGTACTGATGTATTTACATTAGAGCAGAGCTGTCCATGGTCCTGAATCTTCTGTACTGATCTATTTACATCAGAGCAGAGCTGTCCATGGTCCTGAAACTTTTGTCCTGAGCTATTCACATTAGAGCAGAGCTGTCCATGGTCCTGAATCTTTTTTACAGACCTATTTACATTACAGAAGAGCTGTCCATGGTCCTGTCTTTAGGTCAACATAAAGCCGCTGAATTACTGTTGTCAGGATGAGAAGCTGAGTTTAATTTATTTCTCAGGTTTGTTTGGGTATCACTGATTTATCCCCTTATTCAGTGGAGCACTCAGCATTTTGCGGATCACCCTTACCTCCTGAGACACAGCCGCCAAGTGTATATGAGAGTATTAATTGTGCCCCTTAAGAAAAAAACTCCAAATTATTTATTATGAGCACAAAGTGGTTCAAAGTGGTCAAAGTATCATGTGTCCATAAGTGGCGTTTTTTGTCATCTTTTTTCTGTTGTTTATTCTGTTTATTTATTTATTTTTTTCTAGCCTTTGCTATTGAAACAGCCAAAAAAAATGCAGAAAACACAACGCAAATGACCAAGAAGTGGTCAAGGGGGTCATAGGAATTTCTTAACAGACTGTATTTAGACAAATTATTCACGTTTACTTAAAATGGTGGAATAATATATGTATCCCCGGCTACAATCACTACTGCCATGATTATTGGAGAGTCCTGCATGACAGCCCTTATATGGGCTCTCGTCCACAGTTACCACCAACTCAGTGCAATTTACAATAATTTTGAACGAAAGAGAGACAGAGAGAGAGAGAGAGAGAGAGAGACATCGCGCTAATTGAATATGTGAGTCTCATGGGCGGTAAATTGCACCGCTAAACTGCCTGTGGCAATTAGCACTGGTCTTTATGGATTAGGTGGTATTAGCAACAGAGCTCATTTGCATAGGAAGGGGGCAATTTTGCACTGAAACTATAAATATTCCCTCATTAACATGCATGCAACTTGAACTGGCGTAGCAAGAACCGCAGTGCAGTTTGTGTGAATTTCACCCTTTGCATATTCTTTGTGGGTTGTACGCTATTTTTTTCTGGCATTTGCATGGGTTTAGCGGTCACAAAAACAGTGCAGTCCTTTTGAGGATCTGGCAATGTGAGTTTATGGGTAACACTTTTGCCTGCCTCTGCCTACAGTCATCAGATAACTCCTGTGTCTGTGTGCTTGTTATATTTTTTTTATTGAATGCATCATGTTACATTATCTATTTTAAGTTTTTTCTTTTTTTTAAAACACAATAAAAATCCCATGATTCCATTTGAAGATTACTTATTTGAAATATTTCTTAAATTCCCCAGCTTATCTTCTCATGGAAAGTCTTTGGATAATTTCTGGAAATTCACCAGAAGATTTCTGCACCTTTGCACCCATATATGGGACCAATATTAATGTTGTCATACGGGCTGAGGGGAAACAACAGGGCTTCATAAGGACATTTTTCATTGGTCCTCACTCTGACCAGAGCCTGCCCTGTTTGCACTGATGATTAAACACATAAGAAATGAAAGTCCTGTCTTAAAAAGGCAAAGTAAAAGGGCTAAAATAAATATGCATGGATCATTATTTATGTCCTCAGCTTCTCCATGAGTTTGTGGAGCTCATCCTCTTCTCAGAAAATGGTTTCTACCTGTTCTCAGATGTCTTCTTCATGTGATCCTTCAGCCAAACTTCAAACTCAGCCTCAGACACTGGAGGCTGAAACCACATCAAGAACAATTTCAGAATGTCTGATGATCAGAAAACCAACACCCATGAGCTTTGGAGTGAATGTAGTCAAACAGAAACATGCTGCAGTTACCTGGACCTGCTCCAGCTGCTTCAGCTCTACATCTGGGAGGTGAAAGCTATGATAGAAGACACAGGAGTAAACAGTAGAGCCCAGAGGATAAATACTCTCTGTGATAAACACACACTCTGTCTGTAAGAACTGCTTCATACCTTCCTAAAGATCCCAGATGGTGAAGCCTCATCCAGTCCCAGAAGTCTTTACGCATCCACGTCTGAAACCACATGGACAAACGTTCAGACTGAAGACAGGCCCTCAGTCCTGGTTTGGTTCTTTTGTACCCACAGGGACCAAACCATGATTAACCTGGAAGCTAAACTAAGAACCCAGTTTTAGGTGGACCAGTGTTCAACTCTTTGGTTAAACTGAAAGTCTGTGACCTTTGTTTTTTTTATTGAGACTCTACACTACATGTTATGTTGGTAGTTTATAGGGTTATGAGAGAAAGTAGATTCACATATGTATGTTGATTTTTTTTTTGCCGCTTTTAAAATTGATTTTGTCGTTCAAAAAAATTTTTTTTTCCAAATTCAAATGCTTCATTTTAGTCCGTGTTAATAAGACACTTTTAAATGCTGTCCAGGCTTCTGAGGAGAGAGTATAAACAGCAAGAAAAAATGTTTGCTGAATAAATCCTAAAAATAGACTCACATGTGATGATCTTCAGAAATATGGCCCTACCAGTCTGAACATTTCAAAGGCTTTCTGTTGCTTCACCTTCTGATTTGTAAACTCAAAATGACTGAGCCAAAGTCGGCTTCCAAGTCAGCTCCATCCAGGTCTTTCCAACTGTCCCCATAAACATGCTGCCTCTGTAAATATGTCATCCCAAGTACAATATGTTCAATCCATGGTGTAATGAAGAGCTCTAATGATGACCTGATAGCTGATGAGTCTTCAGTGTGATCAACTCTCAGGTCCTCATAGGTGTCCACATGTTTGTCAGGAGTTCAGAGGTCAGATTGTTTCCCACATGAACACACCATGAGAAATGTCAAAGTATCAGCTCTGTAGCTGCAGGTGTGTCTTAAGTCACGGACGACAGACGTGTTTCACACAGCTAAAACAGCCTTGGGTCAAATTGACCCTTGAGGAACACTAATCTATGCAATACGTGTACAGCACAATGAAGTATTATCATCATGATGATTTCATGCTTAATCAGATATCTCTGTCAAATTAGGAAAGGTCATGGATTATAAAAGTTTGGCATTAATTTTAGAATCATAGCAAATGAATGGGTCATAGTGACCTAAAGGATAAAGAAGAGTTAAGTTGACAAAGTTGACTGAAAAACAATTCCTTGGACTTGATCTCGAGTCAGTTTAACTGAATCTTAAACTGTTAAAAATAAAATGACACCTCAGGAAAATCAGGACTAAAACAGCTGACATCATTCAGGATTAAAAATGCTGCCCTCTGCTGGGTTGGAAATATTCGAAATACATGATTAAATAATTTGTAAATGGGGAAAATTATTTGACAGTAAGATGAGCCTGAATGGACCAAAACTGAGATTTATGAAGAAACAAAAAATAATAAATGTTGATCACCTTCCAGTGGCCCTCATGTTTTATGTCCACGTCCACATCGGGCAGTCTGAAACTGCAGAGAAAGAAACAAAAACATTTGAGCAGTGAGCGACCTCAAAATGAGCTTCACTCTGTGACATAAACAGCTACAGTGACAGGAGCGTAACATCCATCCTGAACGACCAAGTGTCAAAGAGCCTGCAGCTCATTAATAACCCAAAGATGATTATTTCACATTTCTGGAGGGTTCCTCCTCTCCTTCAGGTGAGGATGGATCATTCTGACCCACACCTCCCTGAACTCAGGTGACCTACCTGTCTGCAGGATTCCTGTGGTCGTCCAGAGAAAAGCCAAACTTCACCTCTGATGCTGAAGGCTGAAACAACACAAAGAAACCTTTTTAAGAGACAAACATCTACATTTGAAAACCACAATTCATTTGGTTTAACTTGTGATCATTAAAGAAAAAAAGTCTAACCGACTGATGTCCTTTATGCTTCAGATCCACGTTCAGCTCGGGTAAGTCCAGACTGCAGAGATGAGACAACATGTTGATCATTTAAAGAGCAGACACTCAGAGTTCATTGTGATCATCTCTGAACAACAGTTTTGTTGTTTGTGTCTTGCCTCACTCCTGAGTCCATGACTAGCAGGTGCACACCATTTTTTTGGCTGTGCGTCAGTGAAAAAGGAAGAGATAAACAAAGTTCACCCACCACGGGATAGCTTATAGCTCAAACACTGTGAGTTAATGGGTAATACTTTGGCCTGCCTCTGCCTACAATCAACAGGTAACTCCTGTGTGTGTGCTTGTCTAATTTTTTTTTTATTGACTGTGTTATTTTACCTTATCTATGACCAGAGGTGTCAAGTAACGACATACAAATGCTTTGTTACGATACATAAGGAGACATTTTGGGTACCTGCACTTTATCGGAGTAATTATTCATCAGCTAACGGTTTACTTCTTATATTTTCATGTAATTAACTGTACTTTCTTCTCCTTACATTTTAAAAATACCCTTCTGTTTCATTCCCATTTGTTTTCTTTGTGGCTTGTAACTGTTCATTACCTCATCCTGACAGAGTGAATTTGACTGCAGTTGGATGAGAAGTATTAACATAATACCCTATAGGTGTGTGATCTATCACACCTGCACATGAC
This sequence comes from Scarus forsteni, assembly GCA_036419115.1. Classification (NCBI taxonomy): domain Eukaryota; kingdom Metazoa; phylum Chordata; class Actinopteri; order Labriformes; family Labridae; genus Scarus; species Scarus forsteni. The sequence goes on along the minus strand of JAZDUH010000092.1, from coordinate 3,026,252 downwards.
ATAAATCATGTCACACTCCCCACCATCATACTAAAAGCTCCCCGTCCCCCTTAATGAATGAGGTCATTTTATTTTCTATATAGCACCAGATAACAAAAGTCATACTGAATAGCCTTATGTCATTTATTCTAATTAACAAGATGTCATGTCTGTAGCAGGTTGTGTGTTCATAATTGCCCTCTGCTCTATTTATCACACATGGCAGGGTTTGGCCCTGATGAACACACACACACATAGACACTTTTGAGCACACAGGTGAGCACACACTCACCAGCAGAGGCCTGTTTGTTTGATTGTGTCTTGCACACTTTTATAAAACATCTGTGTGCACCATCAAAAACACAGCAGCCCCTTTACTTCAGACTTCTCTGGACATGTCTCTCTCCCTGTCATTACTCAGGGGTTGTGCTGTTAGCATGTTAGCATATTACTATGCTGCATTCAGGAAACGGGAGATATGGAAATATTTCTAAGCTGGACAGACCGTTATAAGTTCAAATTGTTGTTCCGTTGCAATCATGCTGCTTTCATTTAGAGAAACACATTAACATCATCATCCCTTTAAGTATCTGTGACTGTGTGTGACTCCAGATCAGCCCAGGAGAAACACTGTGGCCACAACACTGCACAACTAACTCACAAATACTGCACACAGCAATAATATACGCTCAGAAAACATTTTTGTAAAGGTGGGGTAATGCACTGAAGGCCCCTGTGGCTTTTGTCTTTAACCACATTTTTACTTTAAGCAGTTTGAAATCACGACTTTTGTACTTTTACTTGAGTTAAAAGCTTGAGTTGAAGTTCTACAAAAGCCTTTTTAAACCCTAGCATCTATACTTCTACTCTAGTAATGAATGTGAATATTTTTGACTCCTCTGGAGAGGATGAGGATGATTTCACTGAGACTGATGAAGATCCAAAACCTAAACTATGCCAGAAGGAGTAGCTTAGTTTTGTTTTGGAAGCTAAGTGTGGAAGAAGAGAAGCTGAGGCAGGACAGTTAATTTAGAATATATTAAAACATGAAGTTAGTCCTAAAATATAAAGTGTAACATAACGGGGCCGAAGAAAAAAAACAAAAAAACAAGCACACTGGACTGTTTAGAGTTATCCGATGACTGTAGGCAGAGGCAGGCTACAACATTATCAATATACTCCCAGGGTTTGAGCTATGCTAACTAGCGGTGCGGAAACGTTGTCTGCTGCGTCCTTGTTTGTTTTTGCACACACAGTTGAAAGAATGATGTGTGTCTGAGTGAGAAAAAACACAAAACAAAAAAATGTTGGAGTGTTCCTTTAAATGAAATCGTTAGTAATTTTATTTTATTTTATTTTTTATTACAGTTCATTTGAATTAGTCTCAATTCAAAGTTTATTCCATTAAATTCCTATAAGTCCTTTTGAAAGATTACTCATTTGAAATATTTCTCAAACTCCCCAGCTTATCTTCCCATGGAAAGTCTTTGTATCATTTCTGGAAATTTACCAGAAGATTTCTGCACCTTTGCAGCCATAGGTGGGACCAATATTAATGTTGTCATACGGGCTGAGGGGAAACAACAGGGCTTCATAAGTACATTTTTCATTGGTCCTCACTCTGACCAGAGCCTGTCCTGTTTGCACTGATGATTAAACACATAAGAAATGAAAGTCCTGTCTTAAACAAGCAAAGTAAAAGGGCTAAAATAAATATGCATGGATCATTATTTCTGTCCTCAGCTTCTCCATGAGATTGTGGAGCTCATCCTCTTCTCACAAAATGGTTTCTACCTGTCCTCAGATGTCTTCTTCATGTGATCCTTCAGCCAAACTTCAAACTCAGCCTCAGACGCTGGAGGCTGAAACCACATCAGGAATCATTTCAGAATGTTTGATGATCAGAAAACCAACAGCCATGAGCTTTGGAGTGAATGTAATCAAACAGAAACATGCTGCAGTTACCTGGACCTGCTCCAGCTGCTTCAGCTCTACATCTGGGAGGTGAAAGCTATGAGAGAAGACACAGGAGTAAACAGTAGAGCCCAGAGGATAAATACTCTCTGTGATAAACACACACTCTGTCTGTAAGAACTGCTTCATACCTTCCTAGAGATCCTAGATGGTGAAGCCTCATCCAGTCCCAGAAGTCTTTACGCATCCACGTCTGAAACCACATGGACAAACGTTCAGACTGAAGACAGGCCCTCAGTCCTGGTTTGGTTCTTTTGTACCCACAGGGACCAAACCATGATTAACCTGGAAGCTAAACTAAGAACCCAGTTTTAGGTGGACCAGTGCTCAACTCTTTGGTCAAACTGAAAGTCTGTGACCTTTTTTTATTAAGACTCTACACTACATGTTATGTTGGTACTTAATAAAGAATCATGTGATAAATCTCAGTCAACTGTCCTGGACATGAACCCAAACACAACATATTCTGCTTTAATTAATGTGTGGACCTTCAGTTTTCCTACAGTGCTGTTGCTGAGGTGTCCAACAAATTAAACAAAGATGTCCGTCCACTGTCACTCTGTCTGTTAAGTTGATGGTTGACCAACTAAGTTGCTGTGAAGTCGACTCAAAAGTCTTCAAACGTTGATGAGGGTTAACAAAGTGGATCACAGGCCTGTGACTGAGACAACTGAAGCTCTGCTGATGAGTTATTTGAGCTGTTGGAGGAAGAATTCATCACTGTCAACAGACCATAAGTTGCTGCGAGCTAACTTTGTGGTTAGGCTCCGCCCACAAAACACATCATCACTGTGTACAAACACAATATTGGTCTGACCCAGGGATATTTGCCTCTAGAAATTGATTTACTTAAAATGTTGACCAAGTTTTTGTGTCAGACTTTATTTGTTTAGTCCATAAATAAACCTTATTAATGAAGCCTGTCAGTGAGTTGACCTGTCCTCTAGTGCCACCATCAGGCCAAAACTTTCAATCAGAATCAAAGTATCTGGAAAAGTTTTCAAACAAATCTTCTCATATTTACTGACAGCATTAATAACCACAAGAATGTGAACCCTGTTGGTTTGGGTGATGATATGACTTTTCCTGTAGCGCCACCATCAGGTCAACCTTTCAGGGGCCGTTTACATGGAAACTCCTGACTTGGAGACGCAAAGATTCTTCCTTTCCATTTTCGAATTCTTCTGCGTTTAGATGACAACGCTCGGAGACGAGTTAATCCCCTGTAAATCCGCTGTAGTGTGCATGCCGGTTCAGTAGATGGCGGTGTAGGTCTGCAGAGAGGCAGCGCTGCTACAACACACGAACGAAGAAGAAAACCTTTCACAAACAACAATGGCGAACAGACGCACAGAGAAGCAGGAGTTTCTTTTTTGGACAACAAATCAGTTCGGACAACAAATCTGTCTGGATAGTTTTTCCTTAATAACAAACCGAGCACAGTAAGACGCTCACGTTACTCGGCGGACGGAGGAAGCTGTTGTTGTTCCTGGTATGCGCGCGCAGCCTCCATCTGAAAGAGTACTGCACATGCAGTGACGTCAGCGTTTCTCCCTGAAACGCTCTGCTCTGTGTTTACACGAGGCCGGATGGAGGAGCGGAATCAAATCTTTCCGCTCTGGGGAGCGGTTTCAAAAGTTTGCCTTTTCGGTGGAAACACAACGTGGTCTCATCTAAAGGGAAGGCCAAAACGAAACGAAATGTTTGCGGAATTGACCGTTTTCGGCGTCACGTAAACGGCCCCTCAGTTTGAGTGTTTGTGTATCCTGAAAGTCTTTCATCCAAATCTTCCTTGTTTTGTGGACCACATTCATTGATTGTTGTTAGTGACCCCTCCTTTCCTCTCATAAACTTATTCATTCATTTTTATCTCCTCTTTTGTAACAAAGTTGTGGTTCGTCACTGTAAAGTATCAGTCACTCCTCCTCTTATGTTATTCTAAAACTTGAAATGTCTTCAGAAACATGGTGACTGGAAATGTTGCTCCACCAGTCTGAACATTTCAAAGGCTTTCTGTTGCTTCACCTTCTGATTTGTAAACTCAAACTGACTGAGCCAAAGTCGGCTTCCAAGTCAGCTCCATCCAGGTCTTTCCAACTGTCCCCGTAAACATGCTGCCTCTCTAAATATGTCCTCCCAATTACAGTATGTTCAATCCATGGTGTTATGAGGAGCTCTAATGACGACCTGATAGTTTTGAGTGTGATCAACTCCCAGGTCTACATTGGTGTCCACATGTTTGTCAGGAGTTCAGAGGTCAGATTGTTTCCCATATGAACACACCATGAGAAATGTCAAAGTATCAGCTCTGTAGCTGCAGGTGTGTCTTAAGTCGACAGACCTGTTTAACTCAGTTAAAGCAACTTTGTGTCAAATTGACCCTTGTGGAACACTAATTCATGCAATAGGTGTTCATGATGATAATACAATGAAGTATTATCATCATGAGAATTTCATGCTTAACCTGTTATCCCTGTCAAATTAGGAAAGGTCATGAATTGAAAAAGTCTGGTATTAGTTTTAGAATGATAGCAAATGAATGGGTCACAGTGACCTAAAGGATAAAGAAGAGTTAAGTTGACAAAGTTCTCTGAAAAACAATTCCTTGAATTTGATCTCGAGTCAGTTTAACTGAATTTAAAACTGTTAAAAATAAAATGACACCTCAGATAAATCAGGACTATTGGTTTAATAATGATAACAACTGAATGGGTCATAATGACCTGAAGGATAAAGGAGAGTTAAATTCACTAATATGAACACAAACCTGTCTTAAATGCCCGTGGTCTGGATTCAAAAATAATTTGTTGGATTTGATCTCGAGTCAGTTTAACTGAATCTAAAACTGTTAAAAATAAAATGACACCTCAGATAAATCAGGACTCAAAACAGCTGACATCATTCAGGATTAAAAATGCTGCCCTCAACTGGGTTGGAAATATTCATTAAATGGGGAAAATTATTTGACATTAAGATGAGCATGAATGGATCAAAACTGAGATTAATGAAGAAACAAACAGCTCATAAATGTTGATCACCTTCCAGTGGCCCTCATGTTTTAAGTCCATGTCCACATCAGGCAGTTTGAAACTGCAGAGAAAGAAACAAAAACATTTCATTTCCGGCCTCAAAATGACCCTCACTCTGTGACATAAACATCCTCCTCTCCTTCAGGTTCAGGCTCCTTCAGATCAGTTCTGACTCACACTTCCCTGAACTCACCTGTCTCCAGGATCTTTGTGGTCCTCTGGTGAGACTCCAAAGTTGTACAGGGATGTTGAAGGCTGAAACCAAATGAAGGAATTTCAGACTGCTGAACACCATTTTCTGTTATCACAGCTTTTAGTGAAGTCAAAATGACTTCTCACCATCTCATAGCCTCCATGTTTTATATCCACGTTCAGATCAGGAAACTGCAAACTGCAGAAGAAGACACAAAACACTGCCATCAGAACAAACACATAACTACTGAAAGCTGTGTGAGCATTAAACTGATAACGGTGTCAACATCAGTTTAATGTTACTGTGCTGCAGAACATGAGCCACTATGAAAAACTAACTCTCATCAGAATATCCTTACTATAGAGAAGTGTCATTTTATAACTAATATGCCCCAGATCTGATTAAACGGCTTCTGACGCTGTTAGAAGCAGTCACTTCCTGCTGTCATCTCACTCGTAGCTCCACCTCTTCCTGCTTGGAGGACTCTGATTAGCATGTGCTTTACTAGTTATGCTAGTTTGAGCATAACTAGTAGAGTGTATAGTTATGCTCTACTAGTTCTCAAATTTGTAATACATATTCTCATTTTTTAAATTTCAAAACCAGTGAAACATTTCAGCCCTCAGCATTAGCTGCTATTTGTCATCAGGTTCCCAGCTCTCCCCAGTGAAAACAATTCAACTTTTGAAACAGTGCTGCACTCATAACCAACCAACCTGTACGAGACCAGATCAGGGCCGCAATTCTTTATTGAATTAGACACTTCCCTAAAGGAAGGATAATCTGACGAGAGTTTGTTTATCGCGGTGTCTCATGTTCTGTAGCACAGTAGCTTCTGCCCACTAATTCCACTAAGTCTTTGAGCAGTTTGAGCCTGTGACTCTGCCCTTTCTTCAAGAGATTGTTGGTCATTTGAAGCCCTCAGGCTCTCCAAGCGATGCTGTACCCCCTCGTTTATTTAAGGAGGTTTTCTCTACTGTAGGGCCATCTGCTATGGCAGTCATTAATAGTAGTCTGTCCTCAGGTGTGGTGCCTGACTTGCTAAAACATGCAGTAGTTCAACCTCTGCTTAAAAAACCTGGTCTTGATTCAACAGTTCTTTCTAACTTCAGGCCAATCTCTAAACTGCCTTTTCTTGCTAAAACTCTAGAAAAGATAGTTTGTTTTCAATTAATGGCCTTTCTGGAAGAACATAATATTTTAGAGGTTTTCCAATCTGGTTTTAAATCCCTTCATAGCACCGAATCAGCTCTTTTAAGAGTTTTTAATGATATTCTTTTAGCTACTGACGCTGGTGACTGTGTTGTCCTTGTTCTTTTAGATTTAACTGCTGCTTTTGACACTGTGGATCACAGTATCTTGATTTCTCGTCTGGAGCACTGGGTCGGCATCAGGGGCATAGCACTTGATTGGTTCAGGTCATACTTGACTGATCGCACTTTCTGTGTTAGTCTTGGCGATGGTGTATCCTCCTCCTCTGCTCCTCTCTTGTGTGGAGTTCCACAGGGCTCAGTCCTAGGCCCTCTCCTCTTCTCTCTCTATTTGCTTCCCCTAGGATCAGTACTTAGGAAGCATGGCATTGCTTTCCACTGTTATGCGGATGACAGTCAGATTTATGTCCCTCTCAAAAAAAATAATGAGCATTCTCTTTGTCTGTTGTTTAAATGCCTTGATGACATAAAAGCCTGGATGGGTCTAAATTTTTTAAATTTTAATGACAAAAAGACTGAGGTAATGGTTTTTGGTGGTACGTCCGGGACACCATCTGTAGATCTGGGTTCCCTGGCTCAGTACAACAAACAGGCCTTCACAAACCTGGGGGTTAAAATGGATCCTGATTTTAAGCTTGACGGGCAGATTACGGCTGTTGTGAAATCCAGCTTTTTTCATTTGAGGCAGCTGGCTAAAATAAAGCCAATTCTTTCAAATCAGCATTTTGAATTGGTAATCCACGCCTTTGTAACCACTCGGCTGGATTACTGCAATGCTTTGTATGTGGGGGTTAGTGCGTCCTCTATCGCCCGTCTGCAGATGGTACAAAATGCAGCTGCTCGTCTTTTAACTGGCACACGTAAATATGAGCACATTACCCCTGTTTTAGCCTCACTTCATTGGTTACCGGTACAATTTAGGATTCACTTTAAAATTCTTTTATTTGTTTATAAATCCCTCCATGGTCTTGCCCCGCCCTACCTCTCTGAGCTTCTGCACCCTCACACACCCTCCCGTTGTCTCAGGTCAGTCGACCAGCTTCTCCTGAAGGTCCCTAAGACCAAGTGGAAGCTCAGAGGGGACCGTCTTTTTGCTGTTGCAGCCCCAAAACTTTGGAACGGGCTGCCTCAAAATATTAAACAGGCCTCGTCTCTGCCTGTTTTTAAATCCCTCCTTAAGACCCACCTTTTCTCCCTGGCTTTTGATGCACAGTAGTTGGCGATTTTACTATTGTTTATTTACTTTTATCTTGATTTTATCTTGATTGCTTCTTCTGCGTTTTTATTTCATTTTAATTGGTTTTATGTCTTTTAACTTGTTCCTTGTCTTTGAAAATTCTTTTACCTATGTTTTATGTCTTTTCTTTTATCTCGTATTTTTATTTATTCTCCTGTACAGCACTTTGTTTCAACTATGGTTGATTTTTAAAGCGCTTAACAAATAAAGTTGGATTGGATTGGATTGGATAATTATCTGATTGACTCCCTATGAGTGTGCCTGACGAAGCAAACATCTAATGCCCTGCTGGATATGCTTGTGAAAGGTTTTCTATGGGCTGTTTCCCAGCTGGCCTAGTGAGATACTTTTTTATGATTCAGAGTTTATTCATTTTTAATTACCAAGACCAAGGGGCTTGAACAGTGACACCACACTGCATCATATCAACACACACAAAAAAGAAACAAAACAGACAATTAAAAAACATGAAATATGAAAGCAAGAATAATCAGCAAAACGTATATAAGAGGGGAATATCTTTACTACAACTTAATAGTAAAAGAGTAGTAATTGCTTGTGTGTGTGTAGGTGTGAATGTATGTATGTCTAGGTATGTCTATGTGCGTATATAGATTCATGCATAGTTTGGTGGATTGGATGGGATAGCATGGTTTGGGGTGGATTGTGTACATGGGATATTAGGTTGGTTGGAAGAGAAACTTCATATATATGGGCTGGTGTGTGCTTGGATATTTGTTGGATTTTGGGGATCTGTGTACTTGTATTTTTAGAAGTATGTGCAGACACACAGACCCATAAATTCAGACCTGAATGTCACTAAATGTAATGCATTATCAATCTCAGATCATGAAATCTGTACAACAAACCCATATTTGCTATTTTCTCACATATGCACTCACTCAAACAAACACACACACACACACACGCACGTATACACACACTCACAAACATACCTGTTACCTGGAAATTCTTTAAATGCTTAAAGCTTTTGTCGAAATTAAGGTATCATGTTTTCTTTACCTATTCTGTCTTGTGTTAAGGTCATCACTGTTATTTTTTGTCTGTGTCCTTATCACTTTGTCATCTAATGTTTTTTTCTGTACTGCTCCAAATCACCTAACAAAAAAGAAGAGTAGTAGTGCTCTCATTTTGAAAAAATGTCCTACACCCTTTCCAAAAGTCTATGGATAGCCTTTAAAAGAACTAGTGAGATACTTGAAGTCGTCCATTTGGTGTGACAAGCTGGATATCCCATGACTTCAGGCTATAGTTAATTCTGTTTCAGCTATTTTAAATCACCTCACAGGGATGTCTTGGAGAAGCCTCAGCAAATGTGCTTGAAATAGAAAAACAACATCAGGTGTTAACACAACGTGTCTCTGAGCTAATATTTCATACCTATCCTGAAGGGCTGTGTCATCTCCCCATGACGTCCCAAACTCATACTGGGATGGCTGAAAGAAAATTTGAAAACCAGTCATGAGCACCACCCACCGATCTGACTGGTTCTAAGTACAGTTTATACTTCCATTGACAGAAGTTACAACGTAAATGTTTCTTACCAATAAATGCTCTGGTGGCTTTATATCGACTTCCATGGCAGGGACTTGGAAACTTTGGTAAAGACACAAAAACAGTCATTGAGACAAACGCAGACTGTGATGGTATCATCGTGCTTCAACAAACAAACCATTGACACAGAAACCAAAGTTAACCATCAGCAGCCTAAGGAGAGCCTGTGGCTGCACTCGGTGGTGTCTGTTACTTTGGTGAATGAGTACATGGATGCTCTTTTGGATTTACGTCAGAGAAGTTTGTTAAATCAAAAGTCTATGTGACCCGGGAGCCACCAAGGTCAAGAACCAGGAGAACCCACAGTCCTCTGCACCTCCTGCTTCTGTGCTTTACCAGACTCTGACTGCCTGATACCATTCACCACACATGCAGCTCATCTGGGAAACTTCAGGATAATTCCAGGGGGTTTTCTGCCAGTGTGAATGGGGGCTGCTGTCTCTCTTCATCGATTTCACCTCAATAAGAAGCTCAATTGGAAGTTTAGTTAGCTAATAAATCTCAAAGTGACCTGATTCACTAACTGACCCAGAATAGAAACATTCTGAACAAACCAGGGCAGTTTCAACATCCATGTGGGAAACCGATCATGAACAGGAAGTCTGATTTACCTTCTTCTGTCTTGTCTGTGAGATAATCTACTGATGCAATGTACAAATCTGCAGAAACAATGAAAATTCGTTGCAGTGTTCTTATCTTTCTCACCTGTCATGATCTTTCCCATGATCCTTCAGCCACGCCCCAAACTCATACTCTGACGTTGACGGCTGAAACCAGACATTTACACACTTTAGAGAGATGTTCACGTGTAATGAGGAAATCATTATACTTGTTCTTAATGTAGAGAAACTAAACTCATGTCGTTTTCATCTTCAAGAGCAGCAAAGGGACACTGTCTGAGAAAACTGTTAGTATTGACGGTCAAGAATTGAGCTTGTATCTTCTTGTAAAGGTGCAGTGTGTAGAATTTGGCATTTTTGCCACATCTAGTATTCAAATTCTAGAATGAACCTAATTGTAGCCAAGATGTCATGTCGCTAAGCAATGGAATCCTGTGAGGACCAAAAAGGATCCTGAACACAGCATCATTTACTGAAGTGACAAAGTTTGTAACCATTATTTTATAGATTATGATCAGTTGTTAGCTGCTGATTGTAGGTTTTGTAAACTTGTAGAAACACAAACAAACATTAGCGCATTAATGCTAATCAGATCAAGCCTGATGTGGATTCGGTGAAATAAGGTGAAGAAGAGACAGGGAGAGTACCATGTGGCGGAAAGCTGGGCCGGACGAATGAGAGTTTTTTAATATGATTATTATTTAGTATTTATTTATTTCCACTGCTTATGGGCGTTATTTACAATACCATCGCAATACGGGAGTTGTGTAGCAGCTCAGTGGTTTACTGTCTGTGTTGATACATAAACAACAAACAATGCAATGTAAACATAATAAACACTGTTACAAAACCTAATAAAACTGCATATTGCACCCTCACCTGTCGAACAGAGAACAAGCAACTTCTGCGTCAGTCTTCAGACATAACTTTGTAAACAAGGCTCTCCACCTTGTAAAAACAACACCAAAGTTTATCTTTGTTTTCTGACGATTTGTCACGATTCCGCTTCATTTCGTCATGCTGTCTTTTTAGAAAGAAGTTGATCTGAGTCTTAACTCTTGAGTGATTTTGAATAAATGTGGTCTTCCATTTCCAAAGCTTTAACTGTAAAATACACACAGTTTAAATCCCCAGTGCAGGGTAACAACTGTCAATACATCCACTGCTGTCCTCTCTCCTCTTCTTCGCCTGCATTCCAGGTAGATTTTAGAACCGGCGGATTGGTTCGCGTTTTGTTCTTTTTGTCCCTAAAATCCACCCGTAGACAACATGGCGGATCCTTATGTCGGCTTACATGCGGCCCGCGGTAATGTCATTTTTAAAGCATGAACGTAAGAAAGAAATGAACGTTTAATGGGGATGATTGTACTCCTATTTTGACGGACTTTACATACAAATAGAAACATTATAACCTATATTTACTGTTTATGTTTGGCGAAATGTTGCCACATTCTACACATTCTACACACTGCAACTTTAAGTATTTGCCTTTGACAGAAAAAAAGTCCTGTTTCTCTTTTAATGTTAAAAAGAGATTGCTTGAGTTAGTGTTGTGTTACTCAAGACCAGTCTTGGTCTCGAGACCACATTGTGAAGGTCTTGGTCTTGTCCTGGACCTAGACTGGCCAGACTCTGGATTTTCTGTCAAGACTGATGAAGACCAGCACTGATCTGCTGTTCTTCAGCTTCATTAATGTGAATAAGGAGGAACACTTGGTAAAACAACATAAAGCTTCAGTTCATGAGTTAGTTCTGCTGCGATGACTGAAACCTTCCTGCTGTTGTGTCTCAGTGACACCACCCTAAACTGTTCAACCTTGTCATGGTTTTGAAAATAGATTTTGATGGTCTTGGTCTTGTCTTGGTCTCTGTGCATTCTGGTCTCAGGTAAGTCTTGGTCTCAGATAGTGTGGTGTTGAGCCCGACACCAGCTTGAGTCCACGTTTTTACGTCTTCTTGATTGCGGTGATGTTTTATACATGACTTCCTCTGCTCAGAGTCTGCAGATGTTGGACAGTGTGAACATGGAGCTCTGAGGTTTATCACAAACTGTGGATTTCTGACTCATCGCTGCTCTTTATACTCTAAAGTCAGTGGGACTTCTTTAAGTGCACTTGTATGTGTTCATCTACAAAGACATTGTTGGTAAAATTCCAACTATCGTTCCTCTTTGTTAATCTTGAAGTATGGATTACGAACCTGAGATCATTGAGCTTTGGCAGTTTGTGATTCCCAGAGTCTAAACTGAATTATAAAGAAGGCCTTTAGCGTCTCTGCAACTTCTGTATGCAATAATCTGCAGACTGATTTTAAGCTGCAAAACTTGGTGTCTCTGAATGTCTTTAATGCCCGGCTCACACTACAGGATTCTTTGCCCGATTTAACCCAGATTCAGTCCTCCCCACAATCAGGAAAGAAATCTGGTCGGTGACCAAAATCGGCCCCAATCAATGTGTCAAGTTCTTTTTTTTTTCTTTTTTTGCCACAAATAATGTCCACAGCCAGCAGTACTGCACTAGTCTCCATCTTTGTGTTTTTGTTTACACGGTGGGATGACGTAGGATCACTTTGAGCGTCGCTCTGGTCCGATGATTTTGATAAAATCCTGTAGTGTGAGCTGGTCACCATTTTCAAATCTTGTAGTGTGTGTGTGTTTAAGATTTAAGAAGACATAATCCGTCAAGATTCTCTTTATTTTTCTACCTATAAGATTTTTAAAATCCTGTCGTGTGAGCCAGACTTCAATCTGCAGTGAAACTTTGGAAGTTCTGAATGTCTCTGTTTTTAAATGATGACTGTTATTTGTTTTTCTCTCTTCTCTGTACTGTGTTGAGTCTGTGTGACTGTTTGTTTAGACTGTGTTTGGTTGCCATTCTTGGTCAGGTCTCCTTTGGAAAACAGATCTGCTGATCTCAATGGGACTGATCTGGTTAAATAAATGTTAAATAATTTAATGAATAAAATACTGCCAAGGACAGCTGATGCATATTAGAATGTCCTTCAGATATAACAAACAAAATGAACGTCATAAGTTAGTAAAAAATGTTTTAAAAACCATTTTGCCTTCAACCAGAAAAATCACAGTATTCATGTTTTTCTTTAAAACAATCAAGATATGAGAGTAAACCATTAAAAACAGAGAATCAAAGTGGAAAACTGGAGATAACCATGAAGATACCTTGTGGTGAGCTCCATGTTTTATTCCCACGTTCACCTTGGGTAACTGCAGTCTGAAGCAACAACACAGTCAAAGATCATCACTGTAACATCTGCATTACCACCTTATCATTTATCTTTTTCATGTGATTGTTCTCCATCAGGTTCATCAGACGAGCTCTCGTACCTCTCTTTGGTCCCGTGATCCTTGGATGAACCTCCATGTTTGTGCTGTGGTGCTCGAGGCTGAAACCAAACCAAACACCTGATGATGGAGATTATTCCCTCATTTTTAACATTCTGGGTTTAACGATGAAAATAAACATATGACTCACATGTCCTGTCTGTTCGACGCCCACTGCCACATCAGGAAGTTTCAGCCTAGAGCATCAAACACAGAGACATCACCATCAGAGTAAAAGCAGAAATGATATTAAATCAATCAGCTGTTATGACTGGACCTTATGTTTATGAAAATTAATCCCACTGGTTTGTTATAGAAATGGAAAAAACACAATGTACTCTTTAATATTGAGGTCTAATAGAGGTTTTCTCTTTACATGAACATGTTTGTCAGTCAGTTTAACATCCATGAGTGTTTTAAAGCTGCTTTCTCTTTCATAAAATCTTTTAATGCTCTGTTTTAGAATGTTTGGACTTACCAAGTACTTACAAACTCAAAAAGTTATTGTATTTTGGAGCTTTAGAATAAATCAAACACTGTGAAACCCTGAAATGTGTCATGCTTCTTAAATCAACAGAAGAAAGAGTGAAGTGCTAACCCAGTGAATCCAATTGCTAATGGTATGTTCATATATATATAAATATATATATCTATATATATATATATATATATATATATATATATATATATATATATATATATATATATATATATATATATATATATATATATATATATATTTATATAATGTCTATATTGACATAATATACATATATAATGACATTACAGACTAGGTATCTGTGGCCCGTCCCTCATTAAAATGACTGGTGGTGGCATGTTGCCTCGCAGGGGTGTGAAAGGGGGCTTTACAGTTATTGTTTATATTCACATTACGTCCGTCTCACATTGGAGGAGCCCTTAGCTGGCAGAGAGTGGAGGTCTGCAGCTGGACCCCTCTCAATCGTTCAGGCAGAACAAGAGAAGAGGAAGGACGATGCAGCAACAGCAGAAGAAGAAGAGTAGAAAGAAGAATCTGGGCTAAGTGAGTGGTGGGCTGACGTGAAGCAGTGAGGAAATAAAATGCCTCATAGAAATCTGGGCAGAAGAGAAAATTTACCTAAATGCTGGACACGACACATTAAAACACAGACGTGTACAAACTCTTGAGTGACAGATGAACGCTATAAAACAAAATAGCCACACGCTGCCCCCGCCCTCCGCTAAGATTTATGACCAAAGACGGAAACATTTGATTGCACGTGTTATTTGTTTACAGCTTTGGACTGCAACAGACTTTTGCTGTGTGAACACAAACCAACCAAATGACACCTGAACCAATTAAATTGATTTTACTGCTGAATCAGGACAAAGCAAACGAGCCACAGGTGTGAACACAGCTCAGTACTCTGAGATCTGCCTCAGACTGAAGTACACTTTAAAGCTCTTACTGTTCAGCGTTCTGTCTGTGCCTGATCACCCACTCCACCACCTCCTCTCTGGACACAAAGCTCTGGAACAACAGAAGCAGAGCGTTTGGAGAGAGCAGACAAACACTGATGATCTTTAAAGGGACAGAGTGTGTGTCACCTTCTGCTGCATCAGCTCCTCGATGTCCTCCTCTGTGATCTGCAGGCTGCACAAGCAAACAGAAGAGATTAAACTTTGAAAACCATCAGACCCTTTACCACACTCAGACTTTAAGATGGTGAATACCTGCCCAGGCAGTCCTCTGCATGCTTCTCCACTGAGTCCACGAAACCCTCACCCTCCACGGACACACCCTGAAATCATTTCAGTCTGTTAGCATAAACACAGTCCACCGAGTCTGCAGTGTCTATTTATAGAAAAGATTAAACGTATGCTGGACACAAATGCTTGTGTTGGTGCAGTATTCTTAGATCTCAGAAAGGCATTTGACTCTGTTAAAAACAAAATTCTGTTGTCTAAATTCACCTATTTTAACTTCTCTCTGGATGCAATTCAGTGGATAAAATCAGACTTAAAATACAGAAAACAATGTGTCTGCACTGACGGTGTCAAATCACCTCTCCAGATATCTCTGTTGGTGTACCTCAGGGGTCAATGCTTGGCCCCCTATTATTCTCAATGTATATTAATGACCCAACTCATGTCCTAAAGTTGATTTTCAAATGTATGTTGATGACGCTGTCATCTTTACTAGTGCAAAAATATTCAAGAAGCAGCCTCTGTTCTTACATCAGCGATGGTTCCTGTAAACGAATGGCTACATAAATCCTGCCTACAATTAAATACAACTAAAACTGTTTGTATGATGTTCACAAAGCAACCACTGGACATCAAACACTCTGGTGTATTTTTTGGAGGACAGGAACTTGAAATTGTTTCTGAATTTAAGTACCTCGCTGTAACACTTGATTCAACACTATGTTTCAAAAACCACATTAACAGAATAGCTCACACAGTGGGATTTAATTTGAACAATTTCAAACAAATAAAACCTTTCATAACACTGGGTGCTGCTAGAACGTTCTTACACTCAACGATACTGTCACACATTGAATATTGTATTACATGTTGGTCATTGGCAGGTGTAAATACGAGTAAAATCATAGAATCACTCTACAAAAATCACTTAAGATCCTTTATAGAAAACCAGAGTCATTTCATGTTTGCAGAATTTTAAAAATGTATGACTTCATGAGCTTTGAGAACTTCATACATTTTAAATTTGCTTGTTTATTGTATAAGCTGCTCCATGGACTTGCTCCACCTCCTATATATGACTGTTTTAAAATAAGGGCTCACAGCGGCCTCAACACCAGGGCCTCATCGAGAGGGGACTGTGAGGTGAAACAGAAAAACAGCTTTTGGACAAAACTCTGTTTCTGTAAGGCAGTAAGATCTGGAACAGACTCCCACTCACCATAAGGGAACGCCCCACGTTACAAACTTTTAAAACACATGTTAAGAAAACCAGTCCTGTAACCATTAACATCCAGGGTTTTAGAAATGAACGGTGTTGTGTTGTGCTCTCATTATGATCTATGGTCATTTTCTATGTCCTGCTTTTGTGTGTGTGTGTCTTTGCCATACTGTTTTTGTGTTACCTGCCTGGGGACTACGGATGTAAATTAGCACTGATGGTATAATCCGGCATATTTACATCTATTCTTCTTTGAATAGATGTTTATTAATGTGCACTGTTCCTATTAAATAAATAAATAAATAAATCTCAGCATGACAGAGGCGGATCATCATCATCGTATCACTCAGTCTGCAACATGGGCTTACACTGACTAATAATCACATCCGTCACAAAGATCATCAGTGCTGCAGTATTGCATTACAAGAGTAATCTCTTTACTGTAATGCATTCCCTTTTACTGTAACACAGCAAAGTAACAGTAATATTTTACTCTGTACAAATGCCAGTAATGCAAGTTACAATGCATTTTTAATTTAACCTGAAATGAAGGTGTTTTTTGTTTGTTTAAATACAAAGTCGTCCTCAAAAAGTCCTCTTGTAGTCCTAAAGTTACAGTATCTCTAACACAGTTTACCAGAGTTTGACCTTCTGTCTGTTTTTGCTCTGATGGTTTCTTATATTGTCCATGAGCATCAATGTGTCTGTTATATTCTCCTGTTTTTAGCCTTAAACTGAACTCAGTCAGATAGACACCACATCACCTTCACTGGATGTTAATGAGCATTTTAATGAGCTACATTTAGAATGACAAATCCATGATTCTGTTATTTTGACCAGAGGAACTTTAAAGTAATGTGATAATAGAGTAATGCCTTACATTTCAAATACAGTAATATTATAATGTAACTAATTACTTTGAAATGACAGCAACTGGTGATAAATAAAACATTACATTTTTGAAGAAACTTGTCCAACTTTGAATATGACCCAGTGTTTATTTTGACAACGCTTTTCAATTTAGTTTTATTCTTTTGTCTGAAATCTCTGTTAGTTTTAGTCATCATTTATTTATCTACAGTATATTGATTTAATTGTTGTCTTTTCAGTCGATGAAATCTGCTATAAATGTAGTTGACTAAAATATGAAGTATAAAGTTTTAGGCATTTTTATGTTTCCTTGAATTTCTGAAGTCCTGTTTTTCCTCTTGGGTGTGCAGTCACCTTTATTTAGGCTACCTGGCAGAGCATCTCAGTTACAATACCAGAACTGACAACAAATAGTGAACCTGCTCTACATGAATATATCAATTCATAAAGAGAGCAGCTCTGATTGGATCGCTCCACAACTTATCCCACCACCACCAAGCTAAGGCAGCTGTGATTGGATGTCCCTCTGAACTCATCCAACCTTTAACACAACCAAAGTAGCTGTGATTGGATGGATTCATCACTTGTCTCTACTTCCTACATGACCATATTAGGTCTGACTGGATTAAGTCTGTCAGACATTTTAGTCGAGTTTTTATTTGTTGATGAAAATGTCAGTTAGTTTAGTTTGAGTTTTTGTCCATGTGCTCTTGTTTTTATTTGTTACTGTCTCGTTTTTATCAGGGGAAAAAAGGTTGTTGATGACAATAATTAGTAAACAAATCACTGCAATGATGCATAGTACTTATTTAAATTTCTTATTAATTGTGGTATTCAAAAGAACAGAACTGGACTGAAGTCTGCACTCTAACAGGTCAATAGATTAGTTTAGATTAGATTAGATATTGATTTATAAATCCCCTTGGTAAAAACTTCCTCAGTGAAATTGAGAAGAGATAAAAATACAGGGAAAATAAAATAAGATAGTACAAAAAATACATAAACAAATTTTGATTTAATATAAAAAAATAAAGGGGAGAGTCACTCAATGCCCATAGAGCCCAAAGAAAATGTTGCACCCACCACATACAGCTGAATAAAATGATAAAAAAAATGGTTTCGTGCCACGAAATTTCGCGAAATAAAAAATGAAGAAATAAAATTCAAAGACGCACGAAATAAAAGCACGAAATATGAATGGAGGAAGATGAGGTCGAGGAATTAGCTGACGCTCCTTCGTCAAATAAATCGGTTGTGTGGACCTATTTTGTCTTCCCATGTAATAGACGAGAGAACGGTGAGAAGACTGCAGACAAAATAACAACCGTGTGCAAAATATGTCGCTACAGTTCACCGTATACTGCGGCGAGTACAACTACCAACTACTTTGAACTGGAGACAGGCAGCAACTGTATGTTTGTGTAAGTCTGCATAAAAAACAATATTTGATTTTTGTATCTACTGTTGAGTTGACAGAATTTGATCATACTTGAAGATCAGAAGTATATGCACTGTTATAGGCTAAATATTATAGTTCACAGTTCAGACATTTCTAGGTCTAAACTGCAGCTCTGAGGACTGCTGTTTGTTTTCCTTTTCATTCAAGAATGTACTTATCCTGATTGTTACAACAACAAAGCACTTTTTATTGAGGTTTTATGTTTGTATTTGCACTGTAGTCTAAAGAAGGGGAAAAACAACTACAATTTTGATTTTTTTCAAAGAGCATTTATTTTGTACTGATGCAGCAATATTTTTGGTATGTCTGCATTAGGAAGAAAATAAAGAAAATGAGTGTAATATCTGATGTTAATGGTTTAAAACAAAATAGGGTGCAGATGACCTGATAAGGTGCTCAGGTGTCCCCCAGAGGCTCTTCACAAACAACCTTCATGTCCTTGCTGCTTTGTTGGTCAACCACTATTATTGGGTAAATAGCTGAATGTTTAACACGACTACACAGAGTGCTAAACCTTGTGTCAAAGGTAAAGGTTCTTCACTGTAGGCTTTCATGGGGTGTGCCTTTCAGTTTACATGTTATACATTTAAGATGCTCTGAGGGTCCATGTTGCATGCATGTCTGCGTATAGTCCAAACAAATGATTCTGGCATATATACATGTACTCTTAAACTGTTCGGGAGTCTCAATTTGGCTTTGCGTCTCTCAGGCTGTCCGGAGTGCCTGATTCAGACACTTACTTGGTTTTGTAATAAAACATCTCTTTTATGCAAACAAGTCTGTGTCGGCGAAGCTTCTTCATCATCTGCATCTACACACCAACCTTCGAGAAACTACATGAGATTTTTGCACAATTTCCTACTGTTGGGGATTTTCTATAACCACTATTTTGTATTGTGAGTATTTCGTATCGTGAGCCCTCTTTCATATTTCGTATCGTTTCATGAGTTGACCATTTCCTTACACCCCTATAATTTAGTTTGGATCAAAAATAGTCAAAAGTCTTTACCATTGTATGCCCTTTATGTTTGACTCCCACATCCACCTCGGGTAGTCGCAGACTAGAAAAACAAAAATACAACATCACTTTTATTGTTTATCACACCTGATACATACAAAAATAAACCTGAATCTGTTCTGTCCACCTTCCTTAAATCACACTTTATACCTTTTAGTGGGCTTCTTGTGTCCCCCCACTGTCGCCCCAAACTTGATCTGGGGTGTTGAAAGCTGAAATCACATTATTTCAGTAAATTTATTTATTTGTTAAAGACAGAAACAGCACACACAGACAAACTGAACTAAGTCAATTCATGCAGTTATCAGAATATATGTAGAATTATTTATAACAGCTGTGATAAGACCAAACCTTTAAACTAAACTATAAACAGCATGAAATAATTGAAGCTCATTTTCATCCAAATGTTTTAATGTTTGATGCCTCAGGTCTGAGACACAGTGTGTGGCTCTAAAGCCAAACTGATTCAGCCTCAAAACTGATGAGTCAATTAAACCCCCTCAAATCATGGTTTTGACTTTTTTTTCTTTCATTTTCCTCAAAAGTATTTTCATTTTTTCCTTTTTTTGGTGAGCAATTTGTATCATTGTTTTGATAAGTGCTGTATGAATCAGCTTTAATAAGAATTGAAAATATTTTGTGCAACTGGAAACAGACCATATTATAGCAAGACTGGATTATTCTGGATTTAGAGTCTCTTTTTGAAACAGGTGAAGTTTGTCATGAGTTTCAGGAGAGTTCAGATTTTACTCCTTTAATGAAAAAGCTCAGTATTCACCACCTCAAGCTCCAGATGTCTTAAAACTGGTTTGGACTGCTCAACATCTGAATCTGAAAACTGAAATCATTCTTAGGTACAAACAGCTGATGTGAAGAACCATCTTATCAGCTGATGAGCACTAATATTCTCCAGGACATACCGAGGCTTGAACACTGAACAGGTTTAACATATTTTCCTGCTTGTGGTTAACCTCAGTTAAATTTGTCCATATTTAAACAGCAAATCTTAGGAATGAAAAAATCTGGAGTTAAATGTGCTATGAGGATAATCTATTTCGGTCGACATAAAGACTCTGCTACCCATGAGCACGCGCGGCGACTGTCGTAATGCTGCGTTCCAGTTGTAGTCGGAGGTCGGAATTTCCCACTTCCGAGTAGGAAATTTTATCTGGAACGCCCCCCGAGGTCAGAATTTCCTACTCGGAACTCGGGGAGACCTCGCCACCCCCGAGTTGACAATCAAAGGTGGATGCCCTCAGCGTGAACAGTTATTTAGCTCCTGTAATAATCCATTTATTGTCACTTCTGACTGGGGTGTGTCGCTCTAGATCAGCTGTATACATAGTATTGTTAGACTTATATTTACAAAAATGCTGCCATAGTGATAATCACATTCTTCATACAACAACACAGGGCGTGCTAACAACAGCTAACAATAGCCTGGTAGATCTGCACGTTTTTTTTCCGACTTCAACTGGAATGCAGATAAGTCGGAGATGACGTCACGCCCATTTCCCAGTTCCCAGTTCCGAGGTAAATGGAACGCAGCATTAATGACGTGCCCCAAGCCAAAGCGTGTGTTTGTTGTGATGCTAATGAATGCAGCTCAGACCTTCCTCAGAACTCTGCATTGCTTTACAACTTCTTTTTTCAACAACTTACAGGATGCAAAGTGACGAGGTAATGTATCTCTTTCTAGTTATGTAGCGGTAGTTTTTGATGTGTGACAACAAGCAATTTTTGGAAAACTTAGTATCGTAGTTTTGTAGCCGGCTATATATCTCTACTTACAGCCCGGTGCTCTAAGACGTGTCTGAATAATTTTTTTGTAATTACTTAGAAACTCCTCATAGCATCTTTAAGCAAAAAAACAGTGAAAGTCTATTCAGAAAGTGTTGAGGGGGGTCACTGAACACTTGTCTGGAGTTTGTTCCTAACGGATGCGTTGCAGCAGAGCTCACTTGGACTTTGTGAGAAAGGTCAGAGTGCTGTTTAGTCTCTAAAGCCGATGTAAAAATAGAATTATCCGTTCAAAATATTTGCTACAACTACCTCTCTTACAAGCGAAAGAAATTCACCTAAATATTGACCCATTAGGGACGTGTTTAATCTAATCTAACACTAAAGGAAAGTAAGTTGAAGTAACAGTTAGCTAACTTTCTGTTAATGTTCGATTCAACACGTCCATGGTTATTTAAGTTCATAATTTCTTAAAAATTGGAATAGCACTTCTTCTGTTTTTGCAAGAGTTGACATACATTTGACTAAAAAAGAGAGCTGACTTTAATAAAACTGGGAGTAGCATTTTAACTCCCTCATAAGTTCAATTTTAACTCCCGTGAAGAGTTAAAAAATCAACTCCCAGAAAAGAGTAACTGTGACTAAAGCTTAGAGTTTATTCGATGGTCTCACATGGACACTCAAACTGATTTTGACTCTCCCAGAGTTTATTCCAAAGAGCTGAATTTGCTGTGATATTTAGAATACATTTTATACCCTTTACGTTGCAGTGCCATCTCCAACTGCCAGTTGTTGAGCTCCCAAACCCTTGTCTTGAGTTTCATGTCAATATTATCTTTGCACTTATTTTAAAATATTTAAATATTCCATTCAAAATCCAAAGCAGCAGACAAAAAGCAAGTTTGGTGTTTAGATTTCACATAATTTTGTACTTTTTGTTTTCAATTTTGGTGTAATCCACAAGTTAAGTGTTTGATTTAACAACAATAATATGTATATACTTTAAATGTTGCTTTTTTGTGTATTTACACTTCATAAATGTTTGTTAAAGATGTGTTTGTGGATAATAAGTTCCACTAAATTGCTACAAATGCACCTGAACATGGCAGCTATTTACACCTTATTTTGTTACGTTTTCATAATCGATAATGAGATTCTTTTGCTGTCTTTTAAAGCTCTTAATGGTCTTAGTCCTTCATATTTATCTGATATGCTTTTACCGTATGAGCCCTCAGGTCTTCAGGAAGTTCTCTGTTAACAGTTCCCAAAGTTAAAACAAAAACTTACAATGAGGCATCTTTTTACTACATAGCCCCCACCTATGGAGCAGCCTACCTGAAGACTTGAAGGCTGCACCTGATGTTAATGTCTTTAAAAACAAACTCAAAACCTACCTTTATAGTCGAGCTTGTACCTGAATTACCTTTCAGCGATTTTATTTATTCTAATTAAATCTCACTCTTATTATTATTTTATCTTATCTTATTTTTTATATTTTCTATCTTTCCTTATTTTACTTTTTTAGTTTATCTAGTTTTATTTTTACTTCATTTCAATTTATTATTATTTTATTATTATTATTTCATATTTGTCTTATTTTATTTTCTGATATATTTAATTTTACACTTTAACCTAGCCTCCAGTGTTTTCTCATCTTTAAACCTTCAAGATGGTGTTTCCTCAGTACATACTGGGTACAGCAGTGTGCTTTATTAATGTCTTTTATTTATGATGCTTTTTATCAACACTGTGTATGGATTGCAGTATGGGTGCGTTTGGATCATAAATTGTTCATTTTAATTCATCTGCCTATTTGTAAAGCACTTTGTGTGACATTTTTTGTATGAAGTGCTAAATAAAGTTTGATTGATTGATTCCTTTAACAGTTCATGGAACAAAGTAAACTACAAACAAGCCAACAACCAGAACTTTTCTTAGGTGTGGGATTTAAAGGTTTTAAAAGGTAACAGGTATTAGGAAATGAATGAAAATGCACAATAATTTGGGACAAAATCAGTGAAATGTTTGTTAATAAAACAGCAAAAATAACTTAAAGTAGATGATATTGAGTTTAACAAACACAAAACACATTTCTGATGAATAACAGATTATATACAGATATCATATTTGTAAATGTTTAAGATAAGCATTTAAAATAATGATGGTAATGCTTATGACTTATCTTTATAAATCCTACACAAAATATTAGTGATTATGTTTTTTGCAGTTATTTCTGTATCTTAAATCACTGACAGAAGCAATTACCTGTCATGTTTTTTTGTTTTTTTTTGTAACAAATTAAATATTTCTGCATTTATTGACCTGTGCCAAACAGCTGAGCAGAAAGCTAAAGTGTTAAAACAGTGGATGTTTTTGTGTGAAATAATCTGGATTGTAAAATGAATGAAGTTACAGTTGTTTGATTACGATGAGTAAAAACAGTGTCTGGTTACCTTTGGGTGCTCTGTATGTTTTAAACCCACTTTCACCTCAGGAATATTCAGACTGCAACAGAAAGACAAAAAAAATCACTGAAGTTAATTCAGAAGTAAATGTCAGCCTTTTGCCTGTAACAGAGCATTTTGGCTGCAGTGCAGGTGTCTCTACTCTTTTCTTCATAACACATTTTTCAACCCTCATGCATAAATATGAGCTCCTGTCTTGCAGGATAAACTAATAAATCAATCAGGATATAAATAATACATATTTACAAACATCTATGTTTGTAGACTAGCAGACTAAAACTGTACTCTTTACTCAGTTTATATATGCACATACAGAGTACATGCACATTAGGGCTGCAACAACCAATCAATTCAATCAATGAAAATCGATGATTAAATAAGTTGTCAACTAATTTAATCATCAATTTTCACCGTCACTGCACACAACAACATGCAGAAGGATTCACAATGGCGGCGTCCACAGCAGCATCACTTCACGAACGACCAAAACCCTCCTAAAGCTGGGAGCATTTCAAAGCAAAGCAAACACTCACTTTAAGGCCGACTTCATCTGTCATGGGAGCACGACCTTTATGAAAGAGCACTGCTGAGAAAGCACGTCGGCGTGTTGGAGACGGACAAAGACTTGCCTTGGTATAAAGATTACTTTTATTTGTTACATTCAGCAGCACCTTATTTTATTGAACACTTTATAGACAAGACTGCTACTGCTTTGCCTGCTTTGTTTCAAGAAAAAAAAAGTCAGTTTGTGAGCATTTATTTAAACAACATGCAAACAAGTCTGTTAATGTACTTACAGTTTTTTACAGTGAGTTAAGAAAGAAAAAAGCTGTGGCAGTCTTTTCTAGGGCTGGGTGAAAAAAAATAGATTTAATCATTTTAAATGGATTTTCCTTTAACTGGTTCATAATCGATCCATAAAGTCCAAAGATGGATCTTTAACTTGGGTACTTTTTTCTTCTTTGGATGTGCAGAGAAGCAGCCTGTGGTATCAACCCTGCTCGTCTGGTGTGATCAGCGTTTAGCGTTGCTTTCTACTGAACAAGATCTCATGAGATGTTACTGCAAACAAACATGGTGAAGCTCTATATGGGCACCACTGGAGAGTTTAAAAGCTGATGTTTGGATGGACAGTATTTTAGATTTAACAAGTACAAAGGAAAATACGAGTTGGACAAAAAACAAGTAATATGCAGAATATGCATTAATGCATATCATTAAAATATGATTAAAGGAATATTACACCCAAACAACGATTTGGCCTCATTTTCTACTCACCCTCATGCTGAACAACACTGTGGAGTAGTTTTGGAACATCTAGGATGCAGCCGGAGATCTGGGGGAATCCTCGCTGTCCACTGATACTGATATCATGCCCTAGATACGAGCCCGAGCGAACAGTGTCCTTAAAAGTCCACAAAAAGTCCACAAAAAGTCGTCAATATTCCTCCATACTGCTCGTGCGCTGTAATCCAAGTGTCCTGAGTGGGTAACGTCCACCATTTACTCGAAACAACATCATTTAGCACATGTTTATAGCCTAAACAGTACTACTTAGCATCTCTGTGAAACACTTACGCTGCGTACGGGAGCCGCGGCAGACCAAACCAAACGAATGCGCGCACTGCAATAATTAGGAGCGTAGAAGAAGAAATCCCACATTCTGCTGTGAGCGACGGAGCCGTGGACATACACAAGAGGGGTCAGCAGAATGTGGGATTTCTTGGGTTCTTGTTTCTTCTTCTACGCTCCTAATTATTGCAGTGCGCTAAAACCATTTTTAATGATGTACCAGGTCAAAAGGTCACTTTTTAAATCCACAGCACTATTTTAACTGAGATAACCCAGACTGAATAAATATCAAATTGAATTGTGAATCGAATCAATTTGAGACTTTGGGCTCTAATTTCGTGGCGCAGCGCAGGGGGCGCAAGCCTGGTGCACCCCGCGCAGTGTTAATTTCGTCCGGCGCACCGCCATGCGCTGCCAATTTGACAATTTGGTAGACCGTCTGCGCAGAGATGGGTGTGACGGCGCACCAAGGGGAGGTGACGGCGCACCAGGGGGAGGTGTCGGCAGATTCATGTTGGCGCAGTGACAATTTCGTGCCAAGAACAGTGCAGAAAGTGCACTGAAAGCTCGCCAGCTGCAACCTGGTCTAACCTCGGCGCAGGCGAAGCGCACCCTCCGCAGCTGTAATTTGGTGACAAGCGCACATGTGCGCACGCCTCAGAGGCAGGTTTCCAGAGTGTCAGGCACATTTTAACGCAATAAACAATCACAGCAATCACTATTTAATGTCCCCGTCTGAACCAGCATATACATTTGTATCTATATTAACTGTCCCGTCACATCTGATGTCGGATTAAAGCCGTTTGTCATAAAGAAACTTAACCTGACAGCAGCTGGAAGTTTGATGCACATCTTACAAGTAAACAATAAACACCCTTCACATTTGATACTGAGTAAATATCTGGCTTCTCTCACTTCATTAAATTCAAAGAAAAAAATGAGAAAAAAAGACGAAGAAAAAAGAGAGAAAATAAATGTATGTTACTCTGGATTTACCTGTTATTTCCCATATTCCTCTAATTTAGTCTTTATTTTTAATGTGATCTAAAAAGATGGAGTACACTATTGTAAGGAGGATGAGGAGGAGACACCGGGAGAGTATACAGTATATCACTAAAGGCTCTGCTATTTGGCGATGACAAACCAGGAGTGCAGGTGGATCAGAAGCATGAATGGATAAGCCAGCGGGTGTGAAACTGTCTCTTATCTTTTTTTACTATTAATGACAAAGGAACAGATTACATCTGTCCCGGGAGCTGGCCCACACTGTCCATTCTCCTGCTGAAGGGACAGCGTCTCCACTGCTGGGTCTTTCCAGCAGACTGTTTCCGCGGTGGCGGGTATCATTCAGACCAATCAGAAGCTGCGCCTCAGCCGCAGCGCATTTAAAGGCGAGGAGAGGCGCTCATTTGATTGGTGAAGACAACGATCGGCTGAGTTAATCCCACTCACGTCTATTCTCCTCCTATTCTGACATTTGCGCGGAGAGGCAGAGACGTGGGCGTGGACGCGCAACCTCTGCGCCCCTGTGCACCATGAGTGCGCCTCTCTTGGCACTGCAGGAAACTTGCAAAGTGCACAGGTCACACCCAGTCCGCGCGGCAAAGGCCGGCGCAGGTAGGTGCGCATGCGCTTGCGCCTGGTCTACAAAATTAGAGCCCTTTGTAATATCGAATCGAATCGATCCAGAAAATCCAAACCGATACCCAGCCCTAGTCTTCTCTCAGGAAAGATTGCTGGTTCCTTCATTGTCAAATATATTTACTGATGCCATGGGCCTCCAGCAGGCCTACCTCAAAAACCAGAGTTATCAATGATAGTTTCTATAAAATTATGATCACATCCAGTGGAAACATCTTAATGATCCTCTCTGCCCTCCTCCTTTAAATAAACCTGTCAGCTCTCCTCACTAGTCCATGTCTCTTACCTTTCTTTAGTCTTTTTGTGACCCTCCAGGGGAACACCAAACTTATGATGGGTCAGTGAAGGCTGGAATCAAGTGAATAAAACATTTGGACTGATGAACATTTACATTTTACATATAAATAAATGCATTAATGAAAATAACAAAAATACTTACCACACCATGCTCCTTCAGTTTCACACCCACATCCACCTTAGGTAAATGTATGCTAAAGCAAAAGACACACATGTCCTGATTTCAGCTCAAAGTTACACTGTCACCATAACATTAACACTAAAGATCAGTTATTACTTTAATGTTCATAACAAACATCCTTTAGTCCATGTCTCAAACCTTTCTTTGGTCTTTTTGTGACCCTCCAGGGAAACACCAAACTTGTGCTGTGATAATGAAGGCTGGAATCAAGTGAACAAACATTCAGACTGGTTAACATCTTCTCCTGTCATAGCTTGAGTTGTTATGTTTTTAGATTGATTATTTTGTACCAATATTCTTTGATAAATAAATACTTACCACACCATGCTCCTTCAGTTTCATACTCAAATCCACCTTAGGTACATGCATGCTAAAGCAAAAGAAACAAATGTCTCATCTTCAGTTCCTTTTTAGACTGTCACCATAACTTTCACAATTAAACTTATTAACAACATCTATATGTGATAGTTTAGATTTCATCCTTTGAGAAACCCTTTTTTAGATTCCTCTTACCTTTCTTTGGTCTTTTTGTGACCATCCAGGGAAACACCAAATTTGTGCTGTGACGATGAAGGCTACAGGCGAGTGATCAAAACATATGGACTGATTAACCCCTTCATCATCAACTTATATTGTTTTTAGATGGATTTTGTTGTACCAATATTCTACATAAATGAAATACTTACCAAACCATGCTCCTTCAGTTTCATACTCAAATCCACTTTCGGTACATGTATGCTAAAGCAAATTTAAAGACACAAATGTCTCGTCTTCAGTTCCTTATAAGACTTTCACCAAAACTTTTACTCTAGAGCTTATGAAATACCTTCACTTTAATTTTTAAACATCTCCTTTAGTCCATGTCTCATACCTTTCTTTGGTCTTTTTGTGACCCTCCAGCGAAACATCAAACTTGTGCTGTGATAATGAAGGCTGAAATCAAGTGAACAAACCATCAGACCTATGAACACCTAAAACTTACTGTGAACATTTTGTTTTCAGATTTGATCATTCAGTCATAATGATAATAAATAAATAAAAACTTACCAAACCATGCCTCTTTAGTTTTATATCCACATCCACTTTAGGTAAATGCATGCTACTGTAAAAACACAAATGTCTTTATTTTTTAACAGACTGTTGTTGTGTTCTTAACTCTTTTAGTGCTCAGGAGCTTAAAGGTTTAATTCGGGTTTGCATGAGACCAGTGTCACTAGTAAATAAACTGCCAACAAGAACCTGACCCTTGTCCAAGGAAGCTTCATATTTCCCCCTCTTCTAGGGAAAAACTACTCTAAAAACTACACTGGCCTGACAGTCACAGACCTGACTTTTCCTGGACAGAGCCCCCTGTGTTTGTAAGGATGTCATGATTGAGCCACATCTCCTTCAACACATCAGCTGTGCATTCATTCATCTCCTCACGAACTAAAAATGAGCAATCTTGACCTGAAAGACAACATACTGTTATTCATGGGCAGTGTTGGGGAAGTTACTTAGTTTACTTAGTTACTCTCTATGAAAAGTAACTTTTCAAGCTATATGTTACTTTTACATTGCTCGACTTTGGACAGAACTCCATATCTGTTCCTCAATGTGAAGGCCAAGTTCTACTACAGAGAACATAACAGTTATTTCTTTGGTGCTCTTTATTTTACAAAATGTCACATACCCTGTGGAATCAGAGCTCCTGTCCAGTGTTTACAGGTCGATAAAGACAAGCCCAAAATAATCAACCTCCAGTTATTTCCTTTCCTAATGTGATATATTACTTTTTAAACAGAGAAGTCTACATAAAGTGTGTTACTTTTTGTCTTCATTACATTTCAATATCACAGTGCCAAGCATCTATTCAAGAAAAGAACGTTGCTTATAATAAGCAGACTTGGCAACTTTGGCTCTGGCACATGCTCCACGTGCATGAGTGTGTTTGATAACCAGGAAACGAGGAAGTGGACAAACTGCCTACTGCAGTCGTGTTTTGTTTTATTGTTAGGAGCTGGAAGATAATCAGGGGGATTCACACAGACAGAAGAGCCCCAAGAAGAAACTTCACACTGAGAAACAAGACCAAAAATCTGCCACCCTCGATATGCGTCTCACAAGATTTGCGGCCTTTAGATGCTTATAGTGAGCAGACTTGGCAACGCCGCTCGTGTCTAATGCAGCAGCTGAGAAGGCAGCTTCAGAGTCAGATCTGTCTGTGGGAAAAGTACCCTTGCGCCGCATTGAAAAATGAACTACGTTTGCTACCATATTTTCAGTAGTAGTGCATTACCTCACTTTTCCCCTGAAAAAGTAGTTATGTTATTGTAATGCGTTACTTTGTAATACGTTACAAACAACACTGTTCGTGGGTATGAGAAGAAACCCAAGTGATCGAGAGCATTGAAATGAAGCACTTTTTCAGATGGATAAAAAGAGGAGCAGGGCACACACATAATACATGGGGCCCTAATGTCCTGTTGCAGCTCAGGGTAGCGGAGCCTGGCACACACAGGGCAATGGTAACTTAGTCCAGCGCATCGTCATGCGCAGCCAATATGGCTATTTGGTTGACCGGCTGCACCATGATGGGTGTCATGGTGCATCAGGGGGAGGTGTTGACAAATTCAGGTTGGCACTGTGACAATTTCGTGCCAAAAAACTGTGCTTAAAGTGTGCTGAAAGCTCACCAGCTCCAATCTGATCTATTCTCGGTGCAGGTGAAGTGGAGCTGGTGCAGCGGTAATTTGGCTGAAGCGTACAGTGCGCACAGGTCACCAAAGCCCCAGAGGCAGGTCCTCAGAGTGTCAGTGCATTCTTTGTCGCATGTTGCATGTCACACAACACAGCCTCATGCTATAGATGTGACTTTGACCTTACGGAGGAGACGTTAGTTATGACAGAGAGGCCGAACTGTCGCATCAGCTGTGAGAGCAGCAGGAGAGGAGAGATCACACAGCTCTGTCCTTAAATGTGCTTACATGGCTATACATCTTTGTTTTTTACCACACTTTATTCAGTTACATTAAAGATGCACAAAATCATACAGGAAAAATATAAATTATATTTCAGTGTGTCTCCTTCCTCTTTCCCCTTGGAAGAGAAATTATATCTGCTTATTATATCTGCTGGTTGGAGAATCAAGGAGGGAGCCTGAGGAGAGCCCGTCCTCCTCTGGTCCGGGGATTCAGACCAGAGGAGGACGGCTGCATCCACCTGCCTACCAAGGCGTGAGTCAGTGGAGGAGAGATTGAAATTGTTGCTGCGCCTAAATGTACTTAAAGACCAGAGGGGTGCTGGTTTGATTGGTGAAGAAGACACTGGGCTGTGTTAAACCCACTCACGCCTGCACTAGTGGGAGGGACAGAGACTTGAGGTGCACCTCGCTGTCCCACACTGCGCCCGGCATGAAAATTGCAAACTGCCCTGGACACACCCCGTTGGCATGGGGCAAGCAGAGTGCAGGGCACGTGTCGCTGTGCCTGGTCTGTGAATTTAGAGTCCATGATGATACAAATGCATGAACTGAGAGCCCATGTCCTTGAACCCAAAGGCCAAATGCTGTTGAGCGGGACTTCTAATCCTGGGGGAATACTGGAGTCCATCTTCAAAACACTGGGCCAAATCCAGTGAAGGTGACAGAATCAGACCAAAGACTATTTATCAGGAGCTGATAGTTTTTGTGTAGTTTTCCCCTTAAGGTCAAATAATTATGAAGTTCACATTAGCTGGGTTTCCTTTACACTTTTCGCAAAATAAAAGCTATATTCCTAAAATTCTGACAAAGTTTATTTGCCCTTTGAATGTGTTTCCATTGAAGGTTGTTCAAGGCAGGAGCGTCGTAACTCTCGTGAATATCATCCTGTCAGATTTCACTGCAGGAAGATGGATGCCCAAAACCTGTTGTGTGGAGGTGTTGTTCTGTTTACTATCTCCTTATAACACTCTGCATTCCTCTGTTGTTTGCTGTCTACTATGGCAGTTGTGTTTTTCTCGAGAATAATGGCAAGTAAAGTCTCTGTCTCCTCCTCTGTCCAAACGTACTGCACCATGTTTACTCCGAGAGAAGTGATCGTGTGACCAGGTACATTACGTCCTGTGATGTTTAATTGCAGAAAAGTGTTTCCATTGTGCTTTTGTGATATATTTAAATATCGTAACGTCTGAAAAGCCACCTCATGAAAGAGTAAAAACTTTTTAGTGACATCTTAGTGCTTTTTCGAAATTCAGGTGTTTCCATTATGGAATGGAAATGCACTTATTGGCACCGTGTTCTGCTAGGTTTTTTTCTGATGACTTGAATAACTGACAGCCCCCTCAGAACGATGATCAGCTACTTTACTGGCAATTATATTTACATACTAAGAGCCTCAAGCAACCTCATCTCAGCAAACCCAAACCATCCCTTAGAGCTTCCAAAATAATAATATCACATTAACTGCAAACATCTTAATGATCGAATATAACCTCCACCTTTAAGTAAACCTGTGTCAGAGCTCCTCTTTAGTCCATGTCTCTTACCTTTCTTTAGTCTTTTTGTGACCCTCCAGGGAAATATCAAACTTGTGCTGTGACATCGAAGGCTGAAATCAAATGAACAAACACTCTGACTGATGAACATGTAAATCTTAAATTACTAGAATTACATTGATTTTAGATGTGATTTGTACCAATATTCTTTGATAAATAAAAACTTACCACACCATGCTCCTTCAGTTTCATACTCAAATCCACCTTAGGTAAATGTATGCTAAAGAAAAAGACACACATATTTTGTCTTCAGTTCCTCACCATAACATTTACTCCAAAGCTTATTACAAACTTTCACATTAATTACAAAAATCTCCTTTAGTCCATGCCTCATACCTTTCTTTAGGCTTTTTGTGACCCTCCAGTGAAAAACCAATTTTGTGTTGGGTTGATGAACGCTGAAATCAAATGAACATTCTGACTGTTAGGCTTCTGAAACCTTATAACTGCAATCGTATTTTTTATCAAAAGTCAAATTTGGCCAGAATAAAAGGATAAAAACACACAAAATAAAGTACTTACCAAACCATGCTCCTTAAACTTCATACCCACGTCCACCTTAGGTAAACGCATACTGAAGCAAAAGACACAAATACGTTGACTTTAGTACAAAGTTTGACAGTCATGAAAACATTAACACTAAAGTTTTGATTATTTTACTGTTAATGCTTCTTCCCAAATACAGAACTAAAAGACTGAGAAACTATTTTGTCTCTCAGGCCATCAGACTGTACACCTCCTCACTGGGGGGGAGGAGGAGTAACAGGAAGACTGAAGAGGGGAAGGAGCAACAGCTAGGCAGTAGCCATACATCTATTTTTGTTGTCTTAAATTTAATTATAGATATAGTTTTCTTTCTTGTATCTCAGACATGTTGATTTTTCATGTGCCTTGACATGTTTCGGTGGAAACTTCTGCCTTCCTCAGAAGTGTCACCAGATGATGATAAATGGTAAATGGACTTGAGCTTATATAGCGCTTTTCTAGTCTTTGACTTCTCAAAGCTGCTTTACACCGCAGGTCACACCTACACATTCACACCCATTCACTCACACATTCACTTAATGATGGTTCTTTGTGTTTCTATGTTAGTTATCCATCAGTATCTCTAACACATTCACACCCTTTCATTTACACGCCACTGACGCAGCAGTGGGAGCAACTTGGGATTAAGTGTCTTGCCCAAGGACACATCACCATGTGTCGCCTGGAGCTGGGCTTGAACCTGCAACCTCCCAAACACTGACCAAGCGCACTATCCAACTGCACCACCACGGCATTGGTTACACCAGCTGATTCAACGCGTCACACCTGTCAGCTGGTGACACTTCTGAGGAAGGCGGAAGTTTCAGCTGAAACATGTCAAGGCACATGAAAAATCAACATGTCTGAGATAAAAGAAAGAAAACTATATCTATGTAGTTTAACGACATAATGAACACCACTCAACTATATTTATCTATATTTCTAATTATATATATATATATATATATATATATATATATAGATATATATATATATATACATATATATATATATATATATATATATATTTATATATATTTATATATGTATATATATATTTTCTTTTATACATTTCTTCTTATCTGCTATATATATATATATATATATTTATATATATTTATATATGTATATATATATTTTTTCTTTTATACATTTCTTCTTATCTGCTATACATCGTGCTACTTGAACCTTAATTTCCCTGATTTTCCCAACGAGATAAAAAAGATTCTATCTAATCTAATCACGATTATCTATAAGATAATACTTCAGCTCTCCTCTTTAGTCCATGTCTCTTACCTTTCTTTAGTCTTTTTGTGACCCTCCAGGGAAATATCAAACTTATGCTGGGGCAGTGAAGGCTGTAATCAAGTGAACAAAACATTTGGACTGATGAACATTTACATATAAATAAATGGAACCAATTGTTTTTAGGCGTGGCATTTCATCATAATGATAATAAAAATACTTACCACACCATGCTCCTTCAGTTTCACACCCACATCCACCTTAGGTAAATGTATGCTAAAGAAAAAGACACACATGTCCTGATTTCAGCTCAAAGTTAAACTGTCACCATAACATTAACACTAAAGATCAGTTATTACTTTCATATTAATAACAAACATCATTTAGTCCGTGTCTCAAACCTTTCTTTGGTCTTTTTGTGACCCTCCAGGGAAACACCAAACTTGTGCTGTGATAATGAAGGCTGGAATCAAGTGAACAAACATTCAGACTGATTAACATCTTCTTCTGTAATAGCTAAAGTTATTACATTTTTAGATTGATTATTTTGTACCGATATTCTTTGATAAATAAATACTTACCACGCCATGCTCCTTCAGTTTCATACTCAAATCCACTTTAGGTACATGCATACTAAAGCAAAAGAAACAAATGTCTCATCTTCAGTTCCTTATAAGGCTTTCACCAAAACCTTTACTCTAGAGCTTATGAAATA
This sequence comes from Scarus forsteni, assembly GCA_036419115.1. Classification (NCBI taxonomy): domain Eukaryota; kingdom Metazoa; phylum Chordata; class Actinopteri; order Labriformes; family Labridae; genus Scarus; species Scarus forsteni. The sequence goes on along the minus strand of JAZDUH010000092.1, from coordinate 2,991,946 downwards.
CCTGCACTTTAATTTTTAAACATCTCCTTTAGTCCATGTCTCATACCTTTCTTTAGTCTTTTTGTGACCCTCCAGGGAAACATCAAACTTATGCTGCGATAATGAAGGCTGGAATCAAGTGAAAAAACATTCAGATTAAGGGCTCTTTGAATGATATGGAAACTAAATCCTATCAACTGTTACCACATCTCTAAGATGGACATTTATTGTCATAATGTTTTTTGGATTAGAAATGCAGGTTATTTTAAATTAAACACATTTATCCATGTATTGATTAAATGAATGTCTGAGTGCTTACCACGTTGTGCTCCACATGTTTCATGTTTACATCAGGCACTCTCAGACTACAGGGAGAAACAGGAGAAGAAGAAGAATGGTCATCATGGAGCAAATCACAACACAAAACTTTGTCTGGGTTAAAATGGCACTCTGTTCAATATTAGTCCATCAGGGGACGAGCCAACAGAGAGTATTCAGGAGGGCAGCACCTTTCAGAAACATATCTAACAGGTGATTGGACGATTGTTCTGTCAATCACTTTCACTACAGGCCAAACAGATGATGTGGTGGGCGGGCAGTACTGCTGCGGTGTAAAGTACAGGATGTATAGAACAAACTTTCACTGACACTTGTTCAAAGTGGAGAGAAGATCTTTTTTTCCCAACAATATATTTTTATTTAGGATTTACAAAGAAGGCACAGAAACTTGAATAAGAACATAGGTTCTCATTTACATTACATAAAATAAAAATAGGGAATATATCTCTATTACAATGTGCACATTGAAATAAAACATCAAATTTTACAGAGGCATAATGACTACACTGTCAGCAATCATCTTCCATCTTCTTCAAGTGTTATGTTTGAGTCTTGGACATAATGAAAGGCTTCCATGTATTTTCAAACTTTTGTTTTTTTGATTTAAGTTTATATGTTATTCTTTCAAGTGGAAGGCTTGTTAACATCTGTCTTAAGCACTGAACCACATCTGGTCTTTCTGTTGATTTCCACAGTGGTGAATACATTTCTTAACATTGAGCAAACCAAGGTCTATGAATGTCTTTTCACTCTTTCTGAAGTTGGGTTGTTCTGGATATATTTCTTTGCATTGCCATAAACAATGAAGTGTGGTTCCTTTTCTTCCCTGCATTTTGTGCATGTATCTGGTACGTTTTTAATATGAATGTTTAGTTCCACTGGTGTAATATACATCCGCATTAACCACCTATGATGTATCAATTTAAGTTTGAACTTCTTCACAGGCTTTTCCCACTGTTCTTTTGGTATTTGGAGTTGTAGGTCTTCTTCCCAGACATTCAGTTTCTTTTGTGAATTTTCAGTTGAGGACTGAAATTAGAATTAGAATATCTAATCCTCAATTCTTCAAAAGACATGATGTTGCTTGAATTTGGAAAGTATAGATGGAGAGAAGATCTTTTATGATGACCAAATCTTTCAGTGTCGTTTTTTATTTCTTTAATGATAAAACGTGGTCCATGAGACGTGAGACGACTTTCCTCTGATGCATTTGTGATGTTGGTAACAGACTGTTCATGAACAAATACAGCTTATTAAATGAACAACAACATGTTTTTCTCTTTGAGTATAAACTTCTGATCGTGGAGATCAGAAAACACTCTGTGTTCCTCTGTTGTTTGCTGATTATTATGGCACATGTGTTTTTCTTGAGAATAATAGCAAGAAAAGTCTCAGTCTCCCCCTCTGTCCAAACTTCCCACGCCATGTTTACTTTGAGAGAAGTGATCATGTGACCAGGTACATCACATCCTGTAATGTATAATTTCGGAAAAGTGTTTCCATAGCGCTTTTGCGATATTCCTCTTTATTGACACGTCTGAAAAACCTCGTCTTGAGAGCGTAAAAACTTTTTTGTGATATTTGAGTGTTTTTTTTTAAATTTAGGTGTTTCCATTACCATTTTTTTGTTGCGATATTCAGGTTTTGCGCAATTCGAGGGGTAATTGAAACACAGCTGATGTCTCTTAATTTTGTTCTCCTTAATGACAAATGAACAGATTACATCCGTCCTGCGAGGTGGTCCACATGGTGGCACACATCATGGCCTCCCATGCGCCCTTGTGCTCTCTCAGTTGCTGTAACAGTGACAGCTGATCAGACCACCTCTGCCACCAGGTCTTTCCAGCACACTGTGGCACTATGGACCAGCAGTCGGTGCGTCTCACCCACAGCGCATTCAAAGGCAAGGAGAGGCGTTAATTTGATGGTGAAGACAACATTTAGGTTAGGCCTATTGACCTCCTGCCCCTCTGTGTCCTTGCCTCCCCTGATGTTTCTCCTGTTACCTCCACTCCTGTTTTTAAACCCTGCCTTGTCTCTTCTCTGTGCCAGTTCATCTTGTACTTTTAGTCAGTGTCCCAGCTATTATTCCCTCGTGTAGTCTTTAAAGAATTCCGACCTTTGCTCGTGTTTTTCGTCCCAGTCCCTGGCTGCTTATTTTGGATCCCTCTGCTAGTTTTTTTGTGCTTGAGATCTATACCTCTGACTGATTAAACCTTGATTTTTGAACTCTCTGCTTCCTGAGTCCTGCATTCTGGGTCCATTTTCTGGTGCGTTACATTGGCTGTGTTAAACCCACTCACACCTTTTCTCATCCCTCTCTGGCACTTGCACAGAGGGGCAGGGACGGAGGCGTGGGTGCGCCTTGTTGCACCATGCTAGAAACTTGCGTAGTGCGCTGGACACACCCTGTCGGCACAGTGCAGGCGTGGTCGAAATTAGAGCCAAAGAAGTTGAGATTGAGCCCAGCTCCACGGTTACTGCTGCATGAGTGGCATGTAAATAGCTATTAATGGGTGTGAATGTGAAAAGATCTGTGCAAGCTCATGCCCATTTACAATGTACAGTATTGCTATCACTCTTTATGTGTCTTTTTTTTTTTCCCAAAAGTCCACTTTGGCTCAAAGACAAACTGATCAGATTTGAGAAGGATAAGGTCAAATGTTTCCTCTGAGGATATGAGTTAATCTTTCACCAATGTTGTCTCTGACTTATTAATGAACTGATTAAATATGGGATCAAAAACAGTTCCTGACTGTCCGGTAATGTCGACCTCGTGAAGACATTAAAACAGAAGCAGCCCTAAACAGTGTGAGATATGGTAACTCCCACCATAGGCCATTTAAGCAAAAGAAATCATAGCACTGTTTTTACCATTGTTTTTCATTTATAAAACAAAATGACACCCATTTACATGCTACAGAAATTACACATAAATACAAGAGAATCTGACTTATTTGGTATTTTATCTTAGGGAATACTTATTGGCCATGATTTACATGTGAGCTCTTTTATTTAAGAGTTTATGATAATAAATAGTTTTAGTACAAATATGTTGAAGGTAAATTTTTCCCCTGGAAGCCAAAGCACTCTTGGCATTAACCTATACTGCTTCATGGTCCAGCCCTGCATTAAACTGTGAGTCACTCTAAGTCTGTGTTTGCTCCTGGTCTCCTCCTCAGAGAAGGTCTTACCTTCCTTTGGGCACCATATGGTCCTTCAGCCCAACTCCAAACTGGAGACTGGTCCTTGAAGGCTGGATCTACATAAACAGACAATATGGACCAGTTAACATCTGGATTTAATAACAGAACACACTCTGCTTCACAGTAAATCAGCCAAAGTCAGCGGAAATCGTGTTTTTACTCAACAGTTCTCCGAGTTAGCATCTAAAAAACTGACTGAGAGTCGTGGATCAGAGACACCGAGCAGCTCTGAGTGTCTATGATACTGAGACCACAACAGCAGAACTTCAGCTTTTGAACCTAGGAGACGAGGGATTTTATATAATATCACCTAAAAATATAAAATCAAATCATCTAAAGTGGGCACAAAATTATTTAGACTTGGACCTGGAATGCATTTTCAAGCAGATGAGCCAATATTCTTTGTTTTCATGTCTTACCTCACTCCAGTCCATGACAAGCAGAGAGACACCATTCACTTAGCCTAGCTCAAACACTGGGAGTCAATGGGTAGTATTAGCCTGCCTCTACCTGCAGTCATTAGATAAACTCCTTAGCAACTCTAAACCGTCCTGTGTGCTTGCTGTCACTTGTTCTTTTTTTTACTGTTTTATGTTATACTCTATATTTAGAGTAAGATTAGCACTAAAGATAATTTTTTAAATGCTTGTATGTAGGTCAACAAAAACAAAGCCTGTGTTTATGAGAAGAAAAAGATTGGTACAAAGAATTATGTCTGACTGTCAAGAGGACGAGGATGACTTTTTCAGGGTTTAGTGTTGTATGTATTCCTTTAGAATATTACATGAAGTGCTAATCTTAGTCTCTCTAAACTCTGTTTAAAGTTGCTGAAGAGTTTATCTGACGACTGTAGGCAGATGCAGGCTAACACTTCCCATTGACTCCCAGCATTTTAGTTAAGCTAATTACCGGTGGGGGAGTTCTGACCAACAAATTACTGCAGTACAGTTGAAAGAATGGAGTTTATCTGCATGTCATGGACTCAGGAGTGAGGGAAGACAAAAATAAAACATTGATAATATTATATAGACATAAACACTTTATCGTTCCATGAGTTTTACATGTTAAAGGTCCTTTAAATTGGCAACTTATTTTCACAAACAATAACAGATTATGAAAAGAAAATCTGTTGGACTGAAAATGAAAAAAAAAAAACAGCATGATTACAGTCCAGATATTAAAATTGAGTTGAATTAAATAAATGTAGATTACCCTTGATGGCATGTGGCCACCCTGTTTGATGTTCAGGTTCACTTCAGGCACTTTCAAACTGCAGAGAGAAAATTATGAGCACTTTAATCAGTTTTAAACAAGACAAACAGAGTCTTACCAAACAAAACATAAAACAAATCAGTGTCATAACGTCTGATGTTCCTACTGAGACACTTCAGTGGTTTTCACTCCTACAGTCCAGGTGCTGTCATTTTTCCATTGAATCATTTCATGTTCATTTTATAGTGAGCTGATCAACACAAGAGGGCACGCCCAGCCTCATGTCATCACATCACGGCCGGTATGGCTATGAACTCAAGTAATGCTATGCATTCTGGGAACGTAGTGAGCAGGCTAAGCTACCTTTAAAGCCATAATTTGTCCATTGTCATTAACATATTAATTAGTGTAGGCACACCTTATGATGTAAGGTCCAGATCTACTAAAGGTTTGCATGTATAAAAACACATGCAAAATTAATAACGTGTAAAGCAAATCTACTAACAGGGTGCATCTGTGAAAATAAAAATAGCATGTGCAGTCCATTCAGCATGTGTGCCTGCATTAAACATGCAGATTATCAAAACATGCAAAATATTGGGAGGAGGGCATGCAAATGTACTCATTTGGCACGTGCAATGTGACTTATCAAACTTACAACTGACTGTGGGTGGTGATTTTGCATACACATTTAGTGCGTTTGAAAGGCAGGTGCATTGACAGAGAGTTAAGAGGCTGTCAGTGTGTAAAAGGCAAGAGTACCAGCTCTGTCTGTGAGCATAACTGTGAGACTGCTCTTCACATGAGAGGTTAGTGATGATGAAGCTGTGTAACTATGTAAATGCTGTCATTTAGATTATGTTTCATTGGAATCAGAAAATTTTTTTTTTTTTTTTTTTTTTTTTAAATCTCCATGGTTTCATTTTCCATTTTCCCTTGCTAACCATTAGCTGTAGCAGCTAATGGCCATTAGCCGATAGCTTGAGACATCATTACTATACCACAGTGATGTATCATTTAACTCTTATTTGTGACATGAACCTCATCAAAGACAATCCCTACGAAGTAAACTTATGAGGAGAGCAGATTTTGCAAAGCATCACTGAGTAACCATGATAACCACAGGCTAACCAACATTAGCCACCATTATTTGTACAACAGGAAGTGACTTTACTTCCTGTCAAGTCACTTCCTGTTGTCGTCACACCTGCAGCTCCCGCTGCTCCCGCCTCTCTTCCCTGATTGGGCTGTTAAGCATTTAGCCGAGTGAAACCGTTGGACAATGGAGGCTGACAGGACGGAGATGCATGATTTCAGAATCAGGCAGGTCCGTCTGCTCTGCAAGGCTAGCACAAGGAGACCTTACTAGTAACGCAAAATTGCACATTAGTGTTATTTGTACTACTAGTAAAGCTTGTAGTTTTTACTATTAACATTCTTTGAGTGTTAGTAGTGTTCTAGAACTACGACTAGTAGCCCCAAAACAGTCTTTAGTACAAGTGACACTTTTTGCTCCACATATAAAGTCTACTTTTGCTCTTGTTGACCAAAGTTAATTTCGATTACTCCAAATCTGAACTCTAGTAGAGCTGAACTATGGTTGATATCACTGAAATCAATTTTATGACCTAACAGCTTCCACACAGGTGAAAACAAATCTCCTTCCATGCCTGTGTCACTTCTGCTCTTTAGCGGGTCGGCTCACCTCTCCTTCGGCCTCTTCTTCAAACGATCCTTCAGCCAAATATCAAACCCAGCCTCTGATGTTGGAGACTGAAACAACAGAGAATTAATCAGAATGTTAAATGTCTATATCAGGACATCAACACAGATTTGTTTCACACCATATCTAAGTTACCTTGACCCGCTCCAACTGTTTTAAGTCCACATCGGTTAAGTCCAAGCTACAAGTGAGGACACACATCAGGCACAATGAGCTAAACAACAAACATCCATCCTAAAATAATATTAAACTTTCAGAAAATCCCAGTATTACCCTGGAGCAATGATCTACACTATTGCTCCAGGGCATTGGTGGCTCTGTTTGGTAGTACACTATCACAAGTTAATGTGTCCTTGGTCAAGACACTAACCCCTAAACTGGTCTCACTGCTGTATCAGGTAAGCTAACACTGACATGGCTGTGTTAGCTTAAACTGATGGACACCTGACTCAGCACCATCAGAGAGATTAGAAAAGAACAAAAATAAAGTCCATTTAAGGGTCTCGTACCTTCCCACCGGTCCAAGGTTATGACGTCTCATCCACGACAGCAGCTGGTACTGCAGCACAAGCTGAAACCACATCAGCACAGTGAAGACTGAGACATGAGAGCTGAAGGATGGTGCCCTCAGGGACATTTTAAGCAGAGCAATGCTGAGTTCTTAACCCTTTAAAAAAAACCTTTTTAAAAATTAGAGTTATTTTGTTAGGGTTATATTGGAGGGAGGTATCCATCTGTCAGTAAACACCATGCATCAGTGTGTAAACAGCAATTTAGTGGAACTTACTGAGATCCACAAACACGTCTAACATTTATCAAGAGTAAATAGAATAAAAAGCAAAATCTTAAAGGCATATTATGCGACTTTTTGGCCTGTAGGTGTCGCGCTAGAGCGTCTGAGCGAAAATCAAAACAAAGGGGCTGTTCAGTGAATAATGAGAGGCTGTTAGCCACACCTCCTCCACTTCACTGCCCCCCCTCCTTCCAAACGTCCTGCAGATCGTCAACAAGAAGAAGAAACATGACTGACCAAAGGATAAAGCTGTTCATGAACACGTCTAACAGAGAGGTAAGTTTACAGAGCACGTCCTGATAAATCCTCTGACTGCTGTGTCTCTGACAAAAGGTTACCTTTTTGTTACGAGCGGCGTTTGCCGTCTTTGTTGTTGATTCATAATTCTGCTCGCACAGCTACAGCTAGTTAGCCCACACTTCCGTAAGCTATAACCTGGGTGGTGATACAGAGCGGAGAGCAGACAGAGCTGCAGTCTTTACCTGAGGCTGAAGGCTGCAGAGGCCGCTGAGCGACGGTACACACAGACGGACGAGCTAACTAGCTGCTAATCGCTAATAGCTGCTAATCGCTAATAGCTGCTATCAGTGTTGTTTTCTCTTTGATAGACTGCAAGGATTTGCTTCAGTAATGTTTGTTTGGAGTAAATATGCTCGTTTGTGACCCGCTGTCAGCAGATCTACGTCCACCTACTTTTTGGCTCTAATGCTAAAGTCAGCTGAAAAAGTAAATAACGACAGCATGTCTGAGGTCTGTAATGGTGTAAAGTTAGAAATCTTGACAGTGTTGAATCTTCAGTAATCCACCCGCTCTCTTCTCTTTCCTGGCACACATCAGGCCCTCAGAGAGCGGCTCTGACCAGCTGATGAGGCCGGGAAGGGGCGACCAGAGCCGGGGACGGAGCGGCGGAGGAGGAGACCCTCAGTACAGACAGGTAATCACTGTGTTATGAGGACGTCACACTACATACTGTGAGGATATGATAAAACTGTGGTCATAGACGAAAATTATAAGTATTTCATATTTGTACTCAAACGTTTTCATATCCACAGTTACAAATAATAGAAGCAATTTCAATATTTTTGATTTATGAATCTAGTATTGTAAAAGCAAAAAGTATTCTACTCCAAGTAAAAATGTACTCAGAGTATTTGGTATTCTGAATGAATTTTCTGAGTGTGAATAGCATATAAGCCAGCCTGTGAACAGTCAGTAATTTATCACATTCTAATACTTTAGTATATAATGTTCCATAAAAATAACATCATGTAACAAAAAGTGACGTTTTTCTGTTACCTATGAAATTACAGCAGAAAGATGTCAGACTTTTTCTAAACCACAATTTTTTTACAATGCAATGTCTACTTCACTTTCTAAAAAGTAAAATTTGCCCTTGATATTATGTGATTAGTGATAGTGATTTATTATTTCATATCCATAAATGTACTTCACCAAACCATCAGACAGCCTGTGTTGTGTTCATGTTTTCAGGTGCTGCTACATAAGCTGACTGAAGACGAGAGAGCCATCAGCAGCTGCTCTGAGTCCACAGCCCGGCCTGGAGTCTGAAGCAGCAGCAGAGAATTAAGAACAGAGGGCTGCTCAGTAAAATAATGTTTTTAGGAATTACAAGACAAGTGCTGAGAAGTTTTTCACAGTTTGACTACTGGCTAAAAGTGCCTTTTGCTTCATTCCACAATGTTTTATTAGAGAATGTATTTTTATTGTCTTTCCTTATGGTTAATCAGTGCATGCACTGTGAGTGAAACATCAGATAAAGTTATTATCATCATACAGGCTTTGTATCTTTATTTTTAATAAATATAATTTGAGAAGGAAATATACTGATTTTTTTATTGCTGACCAATGATTTCCAAGTTTTGTTTAGCCACTTGCTCCTTTTTCACTATAAAACTATTTTGCCTCTTGTGTCACTCCACACCTTGTGTTTTTAGTACAAGAGCAGAAACGTATGCACTTTGTCAAGAAAAGTAAGTTAAACCTGTATTAATGCACATATATACTTTAATAATTACTTTTGGCTTCAATTTTCTTATTCTAGTACATATGTTTGAAGTACAGAAAGTAACATTTTAGGCTTTTTGAAACACTAGAAAGTAGATCTACAGATATGTATTTATTCTGTGTTATAAAGCCATGGCAGTTGGGCACTTTGTGTGCAGGATATTAATAACAAATAATCAACTAATATGAAAAGTCAGACTCATTTGGAAAAACCTAACTGAAGTGGTTATCAAAATAATGTTGAGAAAAATACTGAACTTATAAGTGTCTGTCTCTGGACTAAAGGCTTAACAAATGGTAAGCCAGCCAAATACAACTACCTGCAGTTTACCCAAGTTATAAATAAACCACAGTATTTCAAAGTGATTTTGGATGTCTCACAAAATACAAAATTCACTGAAATGTAATTTTCACTTATTTTTATTTTGATAATCAGCCCTGAGACAATGTGCAACTAAACATGACTGAAAGATAGCAAAAGGTGATACTGAACAACACTGGAAATGCAAACAAACATTTTGTGTGAGAAATGTATGTAGTGATTAAACACGTGTTTTACAGATGGCTGAATGAACTCTGTCGGTGTAAGAAAGAGCACTGTGGTGTTTAGGAGTCACTGTCAGCACAGCATGTAGCCGTCTCTTCTGGCCTTCCTCTTCACAGCCGCTGCACTTCAGGTAAAACTGTGTAGTCGTGTCTAATAAAGAGGACAAAGCGCTTGGACATCAGCTCTTCCACTGTTGTACTTCTGGCAGTGTTGGACCTGTGAACATGGACAGAAAATCTTATTCTTTTGGCGTAATACTACCTGCAACCAAATGATTATGTATAACTAGACATTTTCAAAAAACATGCCAATACCTAACTCTAACTTCAACACATTAAGATAAAACTCTTCATTTGTACAGCATGACTTAGTGTGGTGGGAGCCAGTGGTTTTCTCATATTATTCTTTAAAAAAAATTAAATATTTAGATATTATAGTAGATGGCAGATTCACTGATGTATTTTAGTAAATAAGGTCATCACAGAGACATAACACAGCCGCTGTTCCAATATACCACAGAGAAAATCATTCTTACTTCAGACTGTCTGCAGTGGTAAAGTTGCTTCATAAATCACCTCAAAACTACGTTCATATGCAGGTTCATTTAGATAACAGCCCCCAGCTGTGCTGCTTCTGAGACCTGCTACCTTTATGTGACGGACATCTAAACTTTAAACAGTGTCCCGGTGAGATAAATGACCTAAAGTCATCTGGATTCAGTCAGTACAGAACAGCAGACAGGCTGAACGTGTGTTCATGTTCATTTATGTTAGCGTTAGCCGCGTTAGCTGCGTTAGCATGCTGCTGCATCGTTTAGCCGCAGTCTAACGTTAGCACATATTAGCTTTCACGTCGGCCCAAAAGACTCGGACAAATGACAAAGGTAAAAAGAGAACAGCATTAACTACACACACAAAGCCTATTCTGTTATTCATGCGTCTGTCTGTGACATGTCACGAACACGTTCACGTTACACAGAAACATATAAAGACACTTACCTGTCCATACGCAGGTCCAGCTCCGCCTGTTTGAGCCTCCTCCTCATGCAGGGCTCTCCATTGTGATGAACTCTCCTCAGTCTTCTATCTTTAGTTATTTCATGTCTGTTTGATATTTTCAGTTGTATTTATTTGTGCCCCTGTATAGCAGAGGATGTTTGCCGATCAGTCGATAACAATGAGTCTTTGCGTGCCATGGCGCCGCCCCTCCTCTGTGATTGGTCAGCACTCTGGGGTTTTATCCAGAGGTAGGGGGCGCCAGGGGGCGCTAGAGGGAAGGTTTACGCCCCAATCCGGTCCGGATGATGTTTACATAGAGCTGATATCAACACAGGCAGAAGGGGGAGGGCTTAGCTTTCACTGTGTGGAGCATGGACTGAGAGAGATATTATGATGCAGTCTACTGTGAATCTGATAGGAAAATGTGTGAAATGTCGGATATTATACCTTTAAGTCTATGTGTAGTTGATGTTTAATGAAACTATTCACTTATGAATTATACCAAAATTTAATATAAAAATACAAAACTATATGAATTCTGAATACAGGCATAATGCCCAATTTGCTGTTCATTGCCTCCTTTCAATTTATGAATAACATTTGATATGGTAAAAATGTGCAAAGAAAATATTTTTATGAAACTTAAGAGTTTTAGAATTTACAACCTGGGAGTTGGACATGGTACTGCAACTTCAAGAGTTTCAAACTTTCCCCAAACATCTGTTAACTGGAGTGGACCCCATGCGTGAAAGGGTTAAAGTTGCAGTGTGCACTCTGTGGGTCACCGGCTCCAAAAACATAATACCCTGCCAGGATCTTGGTATTTGACGTGTGCATGCTGAGAAATTTAAACAATTGTGGAGGTAATAGTCAGCAAATTTGCTATACCGGTATTTTCAATGACCTCCTTCACAGCAAAACAACCAAAGGAAAGAGAGGCAGGGAGAACTGAACGACCAGAGGAAGAGGATGAGGGTAAACATCTGCACGAAAACAATGTTTAATCGGTCTGAAGCAGTTAGCAGTGCTTCTAAAGGACTGGTGAGCTGCAAACATATTCACCTTGTTGTATCTAAATGTGCTTCTCTTTTTGATTATGGAGCTGTAGTTTATGAGAGCACCGTTTGTGGCTCTTCTGAGGCTAACGATAGCTGCAGGCTAACTGCCTCCCTTTGCCATGGAAGTTGTTTATTGACCCTTTTTCCACTAGCACGCCTTGGCCCTACTCTACTCAGTCCTACTCGATTAGCAGCGTGTTTCCACTAGCCTGGTACCTCCTTAAACAAGCTAGTTTTAGTACCTACTCCGCTCTGGTTCCAAGCGAGCTGAGTTGATACTAAAAGATGACGTCACCCACTGCCGGCTACTGATTGGTCGGACAATGTCGTCGTTGATGAATCATGCGCCCAATGACCTAGCATGCTAGCGGTAGCTACCATTAGCTTACCCTCATCCGTCTTTTCTTTGCAGCTGGATTGCTCTCGTCCTCGGCTTCATTCTGTTGTATAGCTTCCAAAACTCTCCTGTGCTTCTCAAGGGGTATTTCTTCTTACCACCTGCAGCCTTCTTCTGCTTTCCTTTTTTACTCGCTTTGTGACAAAAAGCCACAGATTGTTGTGTCGCGCTCAAATGACGTCACCGCAGAGCCGCTCAGCTGTTTACAGCGACACTGCACCCCGTTGGGCAGGCGACTGGGGCTAATGGAAAAGTAGCACAAGGCGAGTAGAGTAGAGCCGGGTAGAGTTGAGTAGAGTAGAGTAGGGCTAATGGAAAAGGGCCTTATATGTTTCGATGAATGACTTACGGTCCTTAAAGCAGCACGTGTCTTGTTAAGATGTTGGACTGGTTTACAATGTTGCCAGATTTTTCTGCTGAATCACACACCAGGCTGATAAAAACAAGCCTGAAACAAGCAACCTCCAGCTGATATTTTTCTAGTGTAATGCAATGCTTTTTATGATAACGTAAAACTCATACAACCAAATATTTTGCAATATGCCCTGAATTAAGGGCAACTATGCCAAAAATGTTTGTAGCAAAAGATGTTTGCTTTTAATTCATCAAGTGCTGATGTGCGACACTTATCTGATCTTCAGGTCAAAGTTAAATACAGTCTAATGTGTCTGATAGACCTTGTGTAGCAGTTGGGTTTGACCTGATTAAATGTCTGTAATCCTGCAGATCTACAACGATTGTGAGTGTCTAAAAGCGGGATGGTCCAATCAGAGTCCTCAGCAAGTGTTGCCAGATTTTTCTACTGAAATAAGCAACTACATCGATACAGCAAGCCCAAAACAAGCAACCTCCAGCTATTTTTTTCTGATGTGATATAGTTCTTTAAGAGAAGTCTTCATAAAGTGTTTCTGGTTTTCATCCATTTTAAATTTACAGCTCTGGAACTCTCTCCCACTGGATGTCCAAAACCTGAACTCTTTTTACCTTTTCAAATCCAGACTAAAATCCTGTTCAGGACTGCGTACTCTTTACCAGGAATTTTCCTTTCTCATGCACTTATCCATCAGTGTCTGTTTTGCTGATTTTATAGTTGTATTGTTTTGTTGATTTTATTGTTTTGTTTATCCTGTACAGTGTCCTGGAGTGTCTTGAAAGGCACTTTTATATAAAATTTAGCATCCTTTTGTTTTGAGGTGGAACATACGTTTCTTTCAACAGGGGTGAAGGGGGGCTACTGTTATGTATAATTCTGTTTAACCATGATTTTCATAGTCAAATTGATATAGTCAGTCTTTTACCTAAGTTTATGTTGATCCACTACAGCTTTATCATGGTGAAAACAGTAATAGCTATATCAGAAATAAATGTAGTTCCTGGCTATAAGGAGTTCTTTTTGGTGTTTTTTTACAGTAAAATTGGAGAACAGGTGGTTATATTTAATTTAGATAATGGTGGTTAATCACCTTCATTACTTCTGTATCTTTCATGTCCAGGTTAGGTAACTTCAACCTACAACAGAAGAAAACAAGCACTGTCACTCCAGAAGAAGACAAACACTTGCTCTCAAACTGAACACTTTTACATAAAGAAATAAAAAAGGACTTTTCTGGGCTCAGGAGAGAGCACATTTGAGGAGCTAAAGAAATATTCCATACCCCTCCACAGTTCCCAGGTTGTGGCGCCTTAACCACAGCAGCAGCTGATACTGCACCAGAGGCTGAAACCACAGGCACAATCAGAACCAAAAACATGGCAGCAACTCAGTGCATCCAGGCATGTAGATGTGTTGATGCCAGAAAACGTTCAGAAAAACTGTTTTCACCTTTATGAGACGTGACTCCTCAACTCCCAGGTCCATGTGAGACAATACCAGACTACAAATGATGAAAAAGAATAAAATTAAATCATCTTTAAAAAGACAGTCGCTTAATTCATCAGACCTGAGCTCCAATAAAACACACCTGTTTGAATTATAGGAGGAAAAAAGTCCTGCATTTAACAAAGCTTTAGTATGAGGAGACGGATAGACAGGCAGATAGATAGATAAAACAAATAAATAAAATAGCAATAATTAAAAAAAATAGACAGATACATAGACAAATACATCGACAGATAGATAGGCAGATAGATAGATATGTAAAAGATGGGTGGATGGATGGATGGATGATAAAATGAATAAATAAAATAACTTTAAAAAAAATAAAAATGTAGATGGATAGATAAAATAAATAAATAAATAAATAAATAAATAAATAAATAAAATAGCAATTACTACAGAATAAAAATATAGATAGATAGATATATAAAAGATGGATGGATGGATGATAAAATGAATAAATAAAATAACTTTAATTAAAAAAATAAAAATGTAGATGATGGATAAAATAAATAAAATAGCAGTTACTACAGAATAAAAAGATAGATAGATAGATAGATAGATAGATAGATAGATAGATAGATAGATAGATAGATAGATAGATAGATAGATAGATAGATAGATAGATGGCTGATAAAATAAATAAATAAAATAACAATAATTGAAAAAAAATATATAAAGATAAAATAAATATATAAATTAACAAAAATTAACAAAAATAAAAATAAAGATAGATAAAATGAATTGATAAAACAGCAATAATTAAAAAATAGAAATATAGACAGATACAATAAATATATAAATTAACAATAATAAAAAATAAAAACATAGATAGATAGATAGATAGATAGATAGATAGATAGATAGATAGATAGATAGATAGATAGATAGATAGATAAAACAACAAAATTTAATAATAAAAAAAGTTTAGATAGACATACAGATGATGTTCATAAAAACAACTAGAAACCATAAAAAGTTACATAAGCAATAGGTCAGCAACATTGTCAGTAGCTATTTCAAACAGAAATTAATGCGCAGTTTTTGTTACAATAAGCAGTTAAAATAAGTAGAAACAAGTTCAAATGGTTGAATGACAATAAGAATAATTAAAATGTGAATACAAGCAGAATAACAATAACAGATAAGAGACTGGAGACATTAAAATAAGTTGAAAATTATAAAAAAATATTGTAGAAAAATAGATATTCAAGCCTTCAGAGGAAAACAAGGACATCAGCCTATATTTAAAGCTTAATTACTTGGTCTTCACGTTAGTATAAAGTGAAAACCAAACAGAGTTTCTATTGTTGATTCCATGACAGTCCCCACAGCCTTCTCCTCAGTTTGAGCCTACAGTCTGTTTACCCCTGATAGAAAATGCCTCTTACCTCCCCTCAGGCTCCTCATGACCCTTCAACCCTGCTCCAAACTGCAGGCTGGGCCCTGAAGGCTGAAACAACATCAACATTTAGACAGTTTAACATCAGTTTTAAATGACCATGTTTTCCTTCAGCGTGGAAACAGTTCAGGTGATCTCTGTTTTCATTACCACAACACTCTGAGTCAGCATCTAATTAAAGAGAGAGAGAACTGCCAGGCAAGATCAAGCCACTAAACAGGGTGTTTTATTTTCTTTGTTTTGTTCTAAATGTCTCCATAGTGGCATGTCCGTTTGTTTATATATCCCTTAAAATAAAGTGGTTAGGGTCACATGTTTGGACCACCTCCCTGTCATGGACCAGCCAAGACTCTGTCGAGGAAACTGGGGAAAATTTCAGCATGTAAGGGAAATTAGTGAACCATCAGTTAGTGTTTTTGTCATGGATCAAGAACACTAACTGATGGTTCAGTGTCTGTAATCAGGCAGATCCATCTTGCCAAGCTCCAGTGTACAATGATTGTGCTCGGCCCAAAGCGGGATGGCCCAATCCCAGTCCTTTAGTGCAGGAAGAGGCGGAGCTACAAGTGAGACGATGGCAGGAAGTGACTGTACGCACATGGATTAGCATAGATGCTAGCAGCTTCAGGAGCAGTTTAAGCAGATCTAGACCACATTTACTTATTAAATGACAAAGAATATCAACACTACAAACTTAATTGTCTAAATGAACAAAAACAAATGTTCCTTTGTGTGAAATGCAGTCACCTTTATTTAGCCTACCTGGCAGAGCATCTCAGTTACAATACCAGAACTGACAACAAACAGTGAACCTGCTCTACATGAATATATCAGTTCATAAAGAGAGCAGCTCTGATTGGATCACTTTGTTGTTGTGTTCATGTCTTTCCTCACTCCTGAGTCCATGCCAAGCAGACATCATTCTTTCAACTGTGAGTCCAGAAACAAGGAAGAGACCGGCAAAGCTCGCTCACTAAATTAGCTTAGCTCAATACTGGAAGTCAATGGGTAGTGTTAGCCTGAGTCATCAGATAACCTTCCATCAACTCTGAACGGCCCTGTGTGCTTGTTGTGACTTGTTTTTTGCTGCGTTATGTTCCATTATCCTCTACTATCAGTTTATAATCATTATCCCAGGTAAACAAAAGTTTTGTTTTGTTGACCTACTTCGTTGATTCTACTTTGACTGTGTTTTTAAGAACAAGTCGAGTCCTCTGAACAGCTCTTTTAAGAGAAGATGAGATCTGATTTGCAGTTGTGAATGAGCCCTTCATTTTAGAGTCATTCCTAAATTTGAAGGTAATTTGCATTTTGGAAAGACATGAGAAGAAAAAAGTTGATAAATCAGTTTAAAACTGAAAAAGACAAATACCTTTCCATAATCCTGTATTTGTGACTCAGAATCCTCCAAACTTCAGAGAAAGACAGAACAAAATTCATCAGAAACTGAACAAATCTCAAACTACCAGCTCAGCATCGCTTATGTGTGCCTCACCTCTCTACACAGTCCTCCACCTCCTCCTCGCTCACTCCTGCAGACACGTCAGCCTAAATCAGCGTTAAAGGAAAGTTTGTGATCAGTGACTTTATTTAAAGAATGAACAGCCCACACTTCTTTAGTCTGCAGAAGGTTAAAAGGTTTGATCACCGTGTCATGCTCTAGTTGTGTCAGGTCTTCATGAGTTACTCCCACACTGAGGTAGAGGACATGTGGCCATTAGACAGAAGCAAACATTTTAAAAATGAAACAAACTGAAGATCTTCATGTCAGGGTTCCTACACACTACAGCAAGGGTCTCCTACTTCTCTAAACCTGAGTGAACCCAAAGATATGGGAGCATTATTTTTGGTTTTTAGGAGTAAAAACAATTTGTGTAGTTAACTTTAAAATAATCAATACTATGCATTTAACTGTGTTTACTTTCTAGTTGTTATTTATAAGTGGCCACCGGAGCCAAAGAAGTCAAATTTACCTATTCATGTTCCTGGTTGAGTCACCTTAATGGAACTGGATTTAAAGAATAAATGCTCTCTCACACATCGGGTTTGCATCGACATGATTAGGCTTTCCTCACACTCAGAGAAGCACAGCAACACGGTATGGGAAGTGTTTGTATAAGAAAGTTTATTCGGTAAAGTAAATCTCTAAAATTAATTCTTATGTTGACAAAATACGGGGTAGGAACTGGACTGGTCGCTTGAAGAAGTTTGCACTTTTGGCCGTTGAAGCGAGGTACGTCACATTCAAGTTTTTTTATGTGTCAGGACATGGCAATATTGTTGGGATAGTGCAGTGTTTGTATGTTGGGATGGTGCAATGTTTGTATGTTGGGATGGTGCAATGTTTGTAAATTGGGATGGTTCAGTGTTTGAATGACAGAATGTTGCAATGTTTGCATGTTGGGATGGTGCAATGTTTGTAAATTGGGATGGTTCAGTGTTTGAATGACAGAATGTTGCAATGTTTGCATGTTGGGATGGTGCAATGTTTATATGTCAAAATGGTGCAATGTTTTTTAAGTTTGTATGTTGCAATGTTTGTATGTCAAAATGGTGCAATGTTTTTTAAGTTTGTATGTTGCAATGTTTGTATGTTGGGATGGTTCAATGTTTCTATGTCCGGATGATGCAATGTTTTTATGTCCGGATGGTGCAATGTTTCTATGTCCGGATGGTGCAATGTTTGTATGTCCGTGCAATGTTTTTTAAGTTTGTATGTTGCAATGTTTGTATGTCAAAATGGTGCAATGTTTTTTAAGTTTGTATGTTGCAATGTTTCTATGTCAAAATGGTGCAATGTTTTTTAAGTTTGTATGTTGCAATGTTTGTATGTCAAAATGGTGCAATGTTTTTTAAGTTTGTATGTTGCAATGTTTGTATGTTGGGATGGTTCAATGTTTCTATGTCCGGATGATGCAATGTTTCTATGTCCGGATGGTGCAATGCTTCTATGTCCGGATGGTGCAATGTTTGTATGTCCGGATGATACAATGTTTTGTATGTTGGGATGATGCAATGTTTGTATGTTGGGATGGTGCAATGTTTGTTTGTCCGGATGATACAATGTTTTGTATGTTGGGATGATGCAATGTTTCTATGTCCGGATGATGCAATGTTTCTATGTCCGGATGGTGCAATGTTTCTATGTCCGGATGGTGCAATGTTTGTATGTCCGGATGATGCAATGTTTTGTATGTTGGGATGATGCAATGTTTGTATGTTGGGATGGTGCAATGTTTGTTTGTCCGGATGATACAATGTTTTGTATGTTGGGATGATGCAATGTTTCTATGTCCGGATGATGCAATGTTTCTATGTCCGGATGATGCAATGTTTCTATGTCCGGATGATGCAATGTTTGTATGTCCGGATGATGCAATGTTTTGTATGTTGGGATGATGCAATGTTTGTATGTCCGGATGATGCAATGTTTTGTATGTTGGGATGATGCAATGTTTCTTCGTCCGGATGGTGCAATGTTTGTATGTTGGGATGGTGCAATGTTTGTATGTTGGGATGGTGCAGTGTTTTGTACATTGGGATGGTGCAATGTTTGTATGTCCGGATGATGCAATGTTTTGTATGTTGGGATGGTGCAATGTTTGTATGTTGGGATGGTGCAATGTTTGTATGTCCGGATGATGCAATGTTTGTATGTCTGAATTGTGCAATGTTTGTATGTTGGGATGGTGCAGTGTTTTGTACATTGGGATGGTTCAATGTTTGTATGTCTGGATGGTGCCAAGTTTGTCTGTTAGGATGGTGCAATGTTTTATATGTTTGGATGGTACAATGTTTTGTGTGTTGGGATGGTGCAATATTTTTATGTTAAGATTGTGCAATGTTTGCGTTTCAGGATTATGCAATGTTTTGTATGTTGGGATAGTGCAATGTTTGAATGTGAGTGTTTATGGAAGTTTGCCTACATGTGTGAGTGTGTGTGTGTGAGTGCTTGCCTTTTGTGACTAATGTAGTTTTAATGATCGTGTATTATTGATAGAAAATGTGTAAAATGATAATATGGGTCGATGTGTTTTGTAGTTAAACGGTGTTCGATGGAATAAAGAAAGAAGAGTGTGCACCAGTTGAACTCTCAGCTTTCTTTTTGATGCAAGGTGACGCTGCATTATTAAAACATAGTAAATAATATAGGAACACTGTACTTACATATATCCTTTATAATTCATTTTTAAACTTAAATAACATTACATACAACAGTTGCACTTCTTTTGGAGAAGACACTGTTGAAGGCTCTAGATGGCAACAGTGGTGATAGAGGTATGGCTTCGTCACATCGTCCTAAACTTTGACCAAATGCAGGTCAGTGATTCAGAGGAAATGGAAGCTGGTTTGGCAGAGTGGTAAACAACCACATACGACTCATATTCATGCTTCTGCTGCCCTCGGTCTGTGGTCAGTTTGTGGAGCTTTTTACAAGCCTGCCCACTCTGTCTCCTATCAACGTCGAAAATTAAGCTTAGAAAAAAGATTAAGAGAAAATAGATCATTTAAAATGTGATGCACGCGTTACATTTATTGTTATTGCACTGATGGAAATATAATTTATTTGAAACATAAAATTAAGTAACAGATATTAACAGATGAAGTGTAAGGCATTTTTTTAAGTTGAAGTAAGTCCTTGAATTTCTGAAGTCATGTTTTCCTCTTGGGTGTGCAGTCACCTTTATTTAGGTTACCAGAGCATCTCAGTTACAATACCAGAACTGACAACAAACAGTGAACCTACTCTACATGAATATATCAATTCATAAAGAGAGCAGCTCTGATTGGATCGCTCCACAACTTATCCCACCACCACCAAGCTAAGGCAGCTGTGATTGGACGTCCCTCTGAACTCATCCAACCTTTAACACAACCAAAGTAGCTGTGATTGGATAGATTCATCACTTGTCTCTACTTCCTACATGACCATATTAGGTCTGATTGGATTAAGTCTGTCAGACATTTTAGTCTAGTTTTTATTTGTTGATGAAAATGTCAGTTAGTTTGTTGTTTGTTTTTATTTGTTACTGTCTATTTATCATCAGGGGGAAAGAAAGGTTGTTGATGAAAATTATGATGAAACTGTTAAGTCAACAAAAGTAGCGCTGGTCCCAGGTTGGACCACTTAATTACAGTGAACTCATCGTCATGTTAAATAAACCAGTGTGAGCTGATCTGAGACATGGAGCTGCTGAAGTCTCCATCTAAAGATGCTCCACTGTGCTCATAAAGGGATGGACGTGGTCAGAAAATAAAACTCTGATGGTTCTTTAAAAACAAAAACAGCAGACAAGAAAACCTGCCAACGATACCACCTTTCTTCATTCTGCTCAGTTTGGGTTTCCACTGGCTGTTTTGACCGTGTCGACATGTGTAAATGCATTGAGTTTGTGCCATGTGATTGGCCAGGCACTTGCATTAACAAGCAGTTCAGCAGGTATACCTTGTGAAGTTGCAGGTTAGTGTATCTTTTGCTGCTAAATGTTGATCTAATTAATTTGATTTATAGGGCATGTGAAAACACAAAAGACTGTTTCTATATTTCTGAAATTAAACTGCTGCTATGTTTTTTTATTTTGGAGTTTACGGGGTTGATTTTTCCCTTTAAGATGATCCACAAACAAATCTGTTCAGGCTTGTATTGAATGTCTGCTTCTACAACATTTATTGCACTAAAAAGCATCACAAACCTGTTATTTAGTGAGATTAACAAACTATGATTGTTGTTTTTATTTTGTGTTAATCTAAACTAATGTGTAGTTGTTCATCCATGTTTAAGTCACAGTATTAAAAATATATATAATATATAAAATATTAAAAGACATTTTGATGAAAGTCAGCATGCAGTCTAAACCCTGGGACCCCCTGCTGGTTAAAATGAGACTTTTCTGATTTATATTGACCTTAAATTTCCTGAATCAAATGTAAGACTTTATTGGGACGTGTAGGAACCCTGCAGGTAAAGTTCTAAATATTTCTGCCTCCATCCAGGTGATTTTATTTCATACCTTTCTGCACAGTCCTCAATTTCCTCCACACTCAGATCCTTGAGGAGCTCATTCTGCGTGCACATAAAGAAGATTACACAATGACTTCTTTGCAGACAGATCTTCTCAGTCCACACACAGGAAGATAATTATTAATTATTCCTGGTTTATATTTAAAAAGAGGATTTTAGAAAGTAAAGTTTGTTGGTTACTGTCTCATGCAGCAGATGTCCCAGATCTTCTGTCAGAGCTTCCAGACTGAAACAGAAAACATGCAGGACTGTGACACAAAATAAACGTACAGCTGTTTTTTAATATGACAAATAAATTTACACAATTACAAAGATACACAATTACATGCTAACTCTTTATATTAAGGTACCACAATATGTGTAAATTAATGCTCAATATGCATCAAATAACAATGAAAATCACTTATAAGATGCTCATAAACATTAATGATCAGTTTTAAGTGTTTGTTTCTGAGATATAAGACAGTTATTAATAATGAAAAGAAAAGTTGTTAGGATTTAAAAGGATTTAAAATATTTTAAAAAACAAGATTCAGATTCTGAATAAAGAAACTAAGAAGCTCAAACTAATTTTACCTTAAAAAAATTCAGTATATTGAGTAAATACAGAGAAATGTGCTCATCTAAGTCTAAATATGTTTTGTGGAAAAATGTGAATTAACATGTGGACCTTTAGTTTGTTTGTTTCGTTTGTTGTTTTTGATAATAAAAAATAATGAACTGTACAAAGGCTTGTTGGCCTGCAGCTCTTTTTTATTTGTATTGTGTGTTTAGTTAATTAAAATCTTGACATAACAGGATGAAATAAAGACCTAAAAACTAAGTTAATAAGGAGTATTTGCGGGAACCAGATCTAAAGTGGAAACAGTCTTATTGAGTTTAATGAATCCTTGTTTATGTATTTATTTGGAATAATACCTTTTTTAATTGTGAACTTATTTACAGCTCATAATGCATACTTTCAGGTACTGAATCTAAAGTGGGAGGTATCTCATTAACTTTAAAACACTTCGTTATACACGCGACGATAACACCATAAGCTCCCACAGCCGCTTAAGCTCCATAAGCTCCTACACTTTAACATGGAAACAGCAAATATTTAAAAGGGTGAAGATTACAAAAGCACTGATGGATAAGACTTTAGAAAGGTTTAAGCTTGAAAAGGCCTTGGAGACTCAAAAGGACAAAGATTAAACCAACAGATACTCTGTACAACACCAGTGCAGTTTCATAATGAAAACATTTAAGAATGACATGCTAAGAAAAAAAAACTAAAATCAACTGAATGTGCAAATAAAATCAGAGCTATTACATCTTTATATCACATTAAAAAAAACATGTCTAAAAAAACTCCACAAAAACATGTACCTATGCACATCATATATAAACAATAATTAGTGTGTTAGCATGGAGCACTGCTGTGATGATGTTTCAGGATATATAACATTATATTTTCTGATCGTTCCTTGGATATTTCTTTAACATAACTTTGCTATATGTTCAAATTTTGTACATGTTGGTGTTTTTAAAAGTTAAAACTTTCTAAAAGACTGACCCATCAGAACGTTTATTTGTAAGCTAACCCTAACGGTTATTAACAATAAAGACTTAGTCATTTTTATTAGTGCTTAGAGAATAACTTATTAGCCTATATGACACCATTACGATCTTTTGATAAATATTTATTGAAGTGTCTTGTATCCCACCTATGAATGAGTTTATTATTGTAAATTAACCCTTATAAATAAGAACAAATGTTAATAGATATCTTATCGATGTTTATGGCAGATTAATTAAGTCTAAATCATTTCTAATTAATTCTTTAAATGTTCTTACAAGCAATAATAATTATATTATTATGCATTAATTATAATCTTATTAATGTTTGTAAGCCTTATAGTGTTGTATGAGTGCTTTTTAATGGTTGTTAATAAACATGTCTGAGTCAAATCCCTGCAGTTTGATTACAAAAGTGAAAAAGGAGTTGAAACAGAAACAGAGATGAAGTAAATCTTTACCCTCTGAAGTACTGCTCCAGAGCCGGTTTGCCATCTAAACACAAAAAGAAACTCTTTCAGTCGAGTTCACACACACCTCACTTCATCTAACAGGCTCTGAGCCGGCACCTGTCAGCTGAATTAATCCAAACATGTTTAAAGACACTTTAATTTACACCCATGGCCACTTCATTAGGTACACCCCCAGTGCTCAAACTGCTGAAACATCTCTCAGATATGCTGGTCCATATCTCCATGACAGCTGCTGCACATCCATGATGACAATCTCCTGCTCCACCACATCCCAAAGGTGCTCTACTGGACTGAGATCTGGTGGTACTAATGAGCCGAAATTAACAAATTCAGAATCTGCATTTTAATGTGGAGCAGAAATCAGGACTCATCAGAACAGGAAACACACTTTACAATGTTCTGATGTCCAAGCTGTGGTATGTAGCCTCAGTTTCTGGTCTTAGCTGATAGGTGTGGCGCCAGGTGTGGTCTTCTGCTGCAATACTTGTGTTGTCTGTATGTCCTCCTCTCTGTGTCCTTTATTCAAGTCGGTTTAGTTGCAGATGCACTTCTTCCTGCTTCATGGACGCTCTTTGAGTAAAAGTCCAGCTGTGTTGAGCTTGTGTTTAAAGAAGCTGAAAGCTCTTCAAACTTTCTGTCCGCTCGAATTAATCACAGTTTTCTCTGGGACATGTTGACATACAATTGTACTTAATTGTTATGAATTGGCGCTATACAAATAAAGATTGATGCACACCTGATCTAAATCTTAAGACCAGTTGAAAAATTGCTAGAATATGCATTTTGCACATTTGGACCCTAATGAGGTTTTAAATAGAGCTATAATATACAAAAGCAAGAAGGGGGAGTGTGACAAAAAGCACTTGGAACTTCTAATTAAAAACAAAAGAAGAAAAAAATGAAATAGTTTGTTTATAAGCTGATCAAAAGTTTAAGCCCATCACTCAAAAAATGACAAAAAACTCTCCAAACCAGAGCAAAAATGTTTCTCAGTAGGACTCAGTCATGAGTAGCTCCACCGTTATTGTTAATCACTTCAAAAATTGGTTTGGGCTGCTTGATGAGAGTGTTTCCAGGAAGCTTTTGGGAACATTGCTCCAAGTGGTGAAGATGGCTTCATGAAGGGCATCAACTGTCTGAACTGACGGCCATTTTTATGAACTTCCCTTGACCTCCATCCCCAAATGTTCTCTATAGGATTTAAATCAGGGGAACATGCGGGATGGTCCAAAAGAGTGATGTTCTTCTCCCTGAAGAAGTCCTTGGTCAAGCGAGCATTGTGAACTGCAGCGTTGTCCTGTTGAAAAACCCAGCTGTTACCACACAGACGAGGGCCCTCAGTCATGAGGGATGCCCGCTGCAACATCTGCACGTAACCAGCCGCCGTTTGACGACCCTGCACCACCTGAAGCTCCAGTGTTCACTGAATGAAAAAGCACCCAGATCATGATGGACCCCCCTCCACTGTGCCGGGTAGAAAACATCTCAGGTGGGATCTCCTTGTCATGCCAGTAACGTTGAAGCCATCTGGACCGTCAAGGTTACATTTTTTCTCATCAGAGAATAAAACTTTTTTCCACCTTTCAATGTCCCATGTTTGATGCTCCAAAGTCTAAACGGGCAGTTTTGTGGCGTTGAAGGAGACGAGGTCTTTGAATTTGTTTTTTGTTTTTGAAACCCTTTTCCCACAGATGCCGTCTGATGGTTATTGCGCTGCAGTCGGCACCAGTAAGGGCCTTAATTTGGGTCGAGGACCGCCCTGTGTCTTGACGGACAGCCAATCAGATCCTCCGGCTCAGAGCAGGTGTAATTTTTTTGGGTCTACCACTTGACTTTTTTGTTCCATAATGCTCAGGATCTTTCAAAAATGTAGAATGACTGTCTTACTGCGCCCACCCTCAGCAGCAATGGCACGCCAAGAGAGGCCTTGCTTATGCAGCTCGACGATCCAATTAATGCTCAAGAAGAGAAAGCTTCTTAGCTTTAGCCATCAGGAGGGCATGACCGTGTGAATGCCTGACAGAAAATGAACATTTGGAGCAGATTTTGGCTTTAATAGCCTGTGGTCTAAAACTTTTGATCAGCTGATAAACAGCCTATTTCAGTTTACTTGTTGTTTTCAATAAATTATTTTTTCAAAGTGCTTTTTGTCACACTCCCCCTTCTTGCTTTTGCATATTGTAGCTCTATTTAAAAGCTCATTGAGGTCCAAATGTGCAAAATGCATATTCTAGCAATTTTTTAACTGGTCTTAAGATTTTGATCAGGTCTGTATTTTGCAAAGTCTCTGCATTGTAGATGTCACATGTGTTTTTTTCACGCTGGCTAACACATTTTTTTTCCAGCTTCATGCTTTTCTGTGGACTGATTGGTTGACTTTCTGGTCATAATGTCAGGTTGGGTCATAAAGTAAGCAATTTCTTAGGTGTAAGGACTGGAAAACTTTAGCTCAGCTATGATCCACGACTCATTTCTGAAAGTTAACTGATTTAAAAAAACACTTCAGATTACACATTTGACTAGAGTTTATCGCAGACTTTGACATCAGTTAATCAATCTTAAAACATGAAGTTTAAAAACCTAACAAATGTTACTACGGTCATTCCTTTGAACACACTCATAAGCACATTAATAATATATGCTGCAAACATTTGAGTAATTAACTTTAATGCTAAATCAGCCTCTGCTTGTTGCTGATCATAACCGTAAAAGTTTATTTTATTTTGTTTCCTGCTGAAGGTTCAGTCAGTGTGGTTTGGCTTCTTACCAGCTTCAGAGAGCAGGAGGAGTCCAGCAGTCAGGACTGAAAACAGACACAAAAAGAGTTCTGAGAAGCTGCACAGAATTCAAGTTTTCTACTTCGTGTCCTTAAAAACAAAACTAGATAATCAGTGAGAGCGCAAACCTCTGCCGAGACATTTCTGCCATTGTTAGCTGAGATCAGTCAATCTTTATTTGTATAGTTTATCTCAGACACTTTACAATAGAGCATAAAGCTCTTCATTTTATGGATACACATATATCTATAGATACATATATACATATAAAATACACATATACATATATATACAAATATATACATCCAACACCAACATGAATCCATATAGCCAATCATGAATCCCTCCATCATGGCTCAAGAAAAAACCTTCTGTTAAGCAGCAGGAAATCTTGAATGTGGATCCCAGTCTCATGATGAACAGCAAATCCACACCATGCTGTGTTGGTGTGAGGGTGAAGGAAGGGAGGTAAGAGGAGACAAGTGGACTAAAGTAAGAACTAAAGTTAGGGACAGATCCATGAACCATAGACCTGTCGTCTGATTTATTAGAGGTTAGCCTCTTGAGATGCTACATCTGGTTTTCAGGAGGGTCCTCATGTCTGAATGGCTGTGGTGATCTTTTTATAGAAGTATAATCAATGATATTCTTACTGAAAATAAGAATTTATGGTAGTGATGAACTCATGGGTGCCCAGACCACAAGTGCATCCCAACCATATTTGTCTCTGTGAAGTATAAATGTGTTAAAGGCCTCTTGAGATGTGACATCCCATTTTCAGAGGGACTTCATGACTATGTGATATAAATAGATATTATGGATGTATCAACCATGGATAGAGATCATGCTAATAACTACATTAACAGCTATAATGATGATGGGAATAGAAAGTCCCTAATGAAATGGCCAAATATGTTTTATGTTTGTATGTGAGATCTGATAAAACTGTGAAAACTGCCCAATGTCAAAAGTCTCTTCACAAAGGTTCTGGATTCACATCTGAAATGTTTTCACTTCTTTTTTTTGTCATAATCATTCAATCATTTATTTCTATACCGCTCATCCCCTTCAGGGTTGCAGGAGGACTGGAGCCATTAGGCAAGAGGTGGGCCACACCCTGAACTGGTCACCAGCTAATCACAGGGCCACATAGAGAGACAGACAACCATTCACACCCACACTCATACCTAAGGGCAATTTAGAGTCACCACTGATCTTCTTACTGTGAGGCACGTGCACTACCTGCTGCACCACCATGCCGCCCCTGGTTATAACCAGCACTTCCTAAAACTTTCACAGAAATACGAAAGAGTAAACTTTTAATTCATGTTGCTCAAAGATAACCGCAGATGATACACAACAATAATCAATCTCATCAACAGTGTTGGGAGTAACAGCGTCAAAAATAATGGTGTTACTATCGCTGTTATTTTTTTCCCAGTAACAGGTGATCTCATTAATTACTTTTTTAAATGTGATAACGTCATTACTGTTACCAACAGTGAAATGTGACACTACGTTGCACTGATGTCTTACAGCTGATATCCAACCTGCCTCACTCAGACAGACTCAGACAGGAGCTGCACAGCAAACAGACAGACAAGAAAACTTGATGCCAGAGTTGCAAGGTCTGTTTATTATAAGCGACTTTCGGCTTCTTCTTCTAACTTGCATGTGTATATTGGGAGTAGGGATGTATATTGTTATGATTTTTTCGATACCGATACTCCTTATCGGTATCGATACTTATCTATACTCTTATTGATACTACAAAATGTAATATTGTGTAAAATATAAAGACTTTAAAAGATATTATAAGATTCAACTTTTTTTAATTACCACAAGGTAATAATAAAGCTTCAACAGAATAGAAATCATTTATTACAAATGCTCCTCAGAGGCAAAAAGAAAGCTAGAGATGGCAAAACCCCTTCAAGCTGCCCAACAGACTGCATGTACAGACAGACCCATATATCATTGGGGCTACAATCGATGTTGTATGGATGACTACTAGGGCCGTCACTTTATATTAGATAGTCGTATAACCGTCGAAGATGGGGATAAATATCTGTAACCGAATAGGAAATAAATATTCAAATGTAAAATATTGAGTGTAGCAGCACATCAGAGCGCCTGGAGTTCAACCCCGTGTGACTGTGTTGTTTTCGGCAGGGTTTTTACCGAAGGGGAGGATAATAGAGTCTCTGTCTCTGGTGCAGTCTTTAGTGTTAGCCAGGCTGCTAACTCTACTCTGTTGCTATAGCAATCAAACAGCCCGCACTCCTTTAGCTTTATGCTCTGCATGTGCTCCAAGTGTTTGGTGATGTTGCTAGTATTTCCCCCCCTGGACGCAACTTCTCTCTGACAAAGATTGTATCGGGCTGAATTTTCAATAACTTTGCTCAAGTGAGCTCAAACCTTCGAGCGCTTAGCCCTCACCGACATGCTTGAGCCGGACAGCAGTAGTGTAATAACAACGTGACAGTTGAAGAGACGTTTAAGTACAGATAACGGTACCGTTTTTCCAGACTCTTAACGGTCTTCGGGTACCAACAAAATTGCCAACCAGTACATGAAAGTACCGGTCCAAGGTATACATCCCTAATTGGGAGTTTTGGTTTGCACTTTTTGGGGCTTGTTCCAATAGTGCAGTTGCTCATTTAGGCTTGTTGTGCCCCCAAACCATCAATATAAACCCAATTCAGAAGTTATCTAAACGATTTATCCCTCTTTAAATACAAATTTGGATTTTACTGTAAAAATGATGTTTCCGCCTAAAAGAAATCCTTATAGACAGAATCAAATGTATTTGTAATGTAGCTATAACTGTTTACACCATAATTAAGCTGTAGAGGATTAAGATAAAACTTAGATAAAAGCCTGACATGTCTGTTTGGTTACAAAAATCAAGGTGAGACTGTTTAGCAATAACAGAGTTATAAATAACAGCAGCCCCTCCAAGGATGTTTAATAAGTAAACTAAGTGACAAAAAAGAAGAAATATAACTTTGAAATTGAAAAGTAACATGGATAAAAAAAACTTAAACATGTAGCTTTCTCTCTTTAAAAGACGCTTATTTCAATCATAAAATCTGGCAACACAGCTAGCTGCAGCAGCGGTGAGTCTGAAGCGTCTGTGGAGTTAAAACTGGAGTTTTCAGGATGGAAGTAAAAGAAGTAAAAGTCAAGAACACACATGTGAAGTGTCCATTATGTCCTAAAGCAAAGTGTTTGTCTGTTGTTAGTAAATCTGAAATCTAGAGACCAAAAACAGCGAGAACTCCGCACATTACTTTAAAAAAGTAATTAGTTGTAGTTACTAGTTACTTTACCGAAAAGTAACTGAATTACTATCGGAATTACTCCTTCATAAATGTAACTAGTTACCAGGTAAAGTAATTGATGATTTACTTTTCTGAAAAATCTTTTCCTGCTTGAACTGTGTGTCTCCGTCTCTGTGCCCTTCCTTGTTCCTAGAATGGGAGTGAAGTGCTCCGCAGTAAGCTTCACCAACGCGCAGCGCTCCGTTGGTGAGCGCCGGTGCATACCAGGGCTAGAGATTCGCCTCAGGTCTATTTTCTGCGCAGCCGCTTCCATACCTCGTAAATGCACTGTCGTTAAGAAAGCACCAGACAGGAAGTCCATGTGTTGAGCATCTGGAATTTTCTAAATAAAGCACAAAGCACGGACTCTCGGACGTAAATTTCCTCAATTTTTTACTCATTATGTATAAACTGGAGGCACGAGCATCAGGTCAGCAGTTGGTCAGAGGGTCCCAGAGACAACACGACACCATGGACGAAGAAAAGTGAATCGTAGAGGTACAAAAATATATAACATTGTATACATGACACCATACATCTTTTCTACAAGGATGTAGGCAGATAGAAGTTGAATAAATCCTAGAGCTCTGTGGTTGAAACCAGCAAAAGGACGTTAGAGAAGCAAAGGAAGGTGTTGTTCGTTTCTTTTCTCAGTCTGTAACATGTTTTAGGAGCGTGTGACATCGCTATTCTCATGAGAGCCTGTGGCTCTCATGGGATCAGCCCTACACCTATGGGGCTGAATGCTGCGGCGCACTTTCAGTGGGTTTTGTCTGTCAGGGCAAGACCGCGGCACGGCACTTCCATTTGCAGTGGAAGTTGGGGGTGAGGTAGGTTGAATATCAGCTGCTTGACATCAGTGCAAAGTAACACGCCACATTTCACTGTAAGTAATGGTAATGGCGTTGTAATGAAGAAAAAGTAATTAATTAGATTACTCATTACTGAAAAAAATAACGGCATCAGTAACGCCATTATACTCTAACACCGCTATTACCAACACTGCACACCCGTGGACAGTGTCAACTGAAAGTCACCTATTTACAGGGCCACTTGTTATATCAATACAGCAGCTTTTGAAACAAAATGTGGGGCCATTAGTTAGATTATCAGATATCTTTGTGTCTGTGCAGTTACAGATTAGTCAGATTTTGATGAGTCTGGACTTGATTCATCAGTTTGTCTCTTAGGTCTGTTTAACACCTAAATTCAACAAACATTGTTCGGTGAGGATCAGAGCCGCCGCAATAGAGTAGGCATACTAGGCAGTTGAATGGTGGAAGGGCTGGAAGGGGCCCCAGGACAGAGCTGACATTGGTCCTTCTGTCAATGACAAAATGACTGAACTCCTTTAGACACTGCAACGTCGATGCATTGGGACACCCCCCTGCCCCTCCCCACCAACACTAGCTGTCACTCTTGAGTGTGCTCTTTAAGCGGACCAACCGACACATGGCCAATATTGATCGTCCATATCAATGACACAATCAGAAACCTCCAATCACACTGCCGCGGCACGTTTGGAACCCCCCTCATGGGGCCCCGACTGCCCATGCCTGCTCTTTCCTTCAAAATGAAGCGAGCGTACCCGTCTGGACATGCAAAACGAAAAAAAAGTAAGAGTGTGAAGAAAAAAAGAAAATGGGAAAGTGGTAAGTTCAAATGTGTATAATCTGACATTATTTAGAAAAAGTTATGATGCACTTCGTCCCAGTCTGTAGTCTCACGAAACACAATTGCCTGCACATGACATGTTCACTGCACCTTAGCCTAGCTTATTTAAACGCTAAAGTCGGTCATTAACAGTAAGCCAACTACATTCTTTGTATTTGGAAGAGGGCGATATCATATATCTTCTTGAATTTTCTTTATGTCACCTACATTAATCAAAATATTAGCAGGAACAGTGAAGCTGGCTGTTCATATTCCAAACAGATCTTAATGTTGAGTGTGGAGCAGACACAATTCTTGCAGCATTAACATGAAGCCAGCTGACTAAATACATTGTGCGTATTTTTTTTCCGCCTCAGAGGTTCGTTCTTGAAATTTTTAGGACCACAACAGCAGCAGCAACAACAAAAACATTGTTCAGTACAAAGCAGTCAAAAAGTAAACTTTGCCATAAAATAAAGATAAATCTGCATTCAGGTAGCCTTTGGATGGCACTGACTGGAGCAACGTGTCAACATACTTCGTGCAGATTTGTATGCCTTCACAACAATAGGACTGGACACTGGCGATGCTAGCATAGCTAATGTTAGCCGCTCTCTGCATTAGCTTTTCTGTTGCGACCAAATCCAAGCCATATTTCTCTCTTTTGGTTCACTTGCCTTGTTGGTCTTTGTTTGGTTTGGATGGCCTCCAAACCCACCCTGAACCAAACCCCAAACTCTGCTGCACCTGGAGGCAAACTGAGACCCCGTTTTTTGGTGGACCAGAGTTTGGTTCATAGATCATAGTTCATAGTTCATAGAGTTTGAGTGAGTCTTCACAGCAGCAAAAGTAACAAGTAAATTAACAAGTTACTTTTCTCAGAAGTAATGAGCAACACTACTTTTAAAAGTAACTTCCCCTTCACTGCTTTTGACTGAGCTGTCAGCGTCTGTTCTGATAACAACTCTGAACAACTGTTGATTGTGCTGACTGCTTTTCATCTTCAGCTTGTAAGTCAACGGTGAGGAAAATGCAAAACAAAAATTTCATTTATATCGATAGCTTAGCTGTTTTCAAATCTCAATTAAAATTAGCTAAGGTCCGTAGTCTTGCATTTGTTTCTCTTTATAACTGAAGCTTAAATCACACTTTAAGACCTGAAGAAGAACTCGTGATGAAGCAGAAATCTTCAGAAAAGTCTTAACTATACCCGTAAAATAAATAAAATAAAAGACTCACCGACAGCCAGGATGACCTCTGATTTCATCTTGTCTGACATCTCACGTCCCGCCTCATGCAGCAGGTCAGATATATAACCTCTGTTTAGTTCCTCTAACCCGAGCCCCAGGGTCTCCTTAGTGTTGACTCTGCAGTAAAACCTGACGGGCCACGAAGAGCGAGCAAACAGGCTGAGTGCTGGGAGCTGTTAGGACGCTGTCATTGACAAACTCACCTGGATAAGCTAATGTCTCTCAGGTGTGGATTAAACACACAGTAGGTCAGTGGCTCTTCAGAAGTGGAGGTGGCCTTCAGTCTCCACTTCTGTGTTAATCAGGGTGCACCTAAAGATCACTGAGCTGGATGACCCTTTTCAGACCAAGAATGGCAAAAGTGTCTCAGAAGAGTATTTTCATATAACATCCTGTGGTCTTTGGTGTGTCAAGAGTGACTTTGTCCCAGTTTTTGTAAATTTTAAAGTTGTTCAATATTTACAACCAATAATCTTCATGAGTGGGGACAGTCGACGAGTCATGAGGCTGTAAAATAAACCATCCCGGCCCAGCCCACAAATAGCTTACGCCCCTTCCAAAAAAATGTTAAAGGATGCAAAGTCTGCAACAAATCTGTATAATAAGTCCTTAGTGAATGCCAGACAGCTATTTGAGTAAATATAATGAAATGTAAATGAATGAAAATAAAATGTAGCCTGAGCTACATGTCAAACTTAAAGACAACTAATGTGAAATAAACAGTAAATATGTAATGTGTTGACTTGTGAATGAACTGAAAATATGTAAAATTAATAAATGTGCTTCATATACTCTTTTGTGTTTTCATTTAGGCTTTATTATAGTGTAGGTAGACCTATCAGATTCTGATCAGCTAACTTTAGTGAGCTGTTGACAAGTTGTTTTTAGATATCTTGTACTCCTGTCTTAAAATATAAGGGATACTGGAGCTTGGTTGGGTGGTGGGACAGCTCATGGCAAGCGCTGGAAAATTTCCCTAACTTTCAAATCCAAAACCTGACAGGTATGTGCATGACTGGCTGAGGAACGAGGAAGCAGGCATAAATAGTCCACCTGAAACATAAAATCATCATAACGGAAAACATAAAGGACCAGCTCATGATTTTTTTTTTATTTTTTTTTTATTTATTCGCACCATAAATTAGAAACAGTTCCATTGGCATTGAAAAAAAAATGCAAGTGCTGGAGAGGTAAAAAAAAAACACAAAGTGGGCTTATTCAAGACACCTCCACAAATAGAGTTAACCCATTCATGCCCAAATTTTTTTCTGAGTTGTAAGGCACATAATTTTATCAGTTGAGACCCTCTGAATCATGTATGTATTTTTTTCCATTTTGTACTTTTTTTTTTTTTTAGAAAATGGCATTTTTATCACACAGCTTGTCTCTAGGTCACTGTGTTAAAGTCCTGCAGCATTTCCAGGACCTCTGCTATGGAGTACCCAAGGAAATGACAACATACATGATACATTTGTATTTTGGCCTGTTATTTTATGAAAATTGTGTTTGTGTGTGTATGGGGGGGGTGTGGCCATTGGCTATGATAAGTATTTGTGTGTCAAGAAAGGTGCACCTCCAACTACACATCAACATTTTATTACTTCAGTGAAACACAAGCTAATTTATGGAAGCCCTTTAAAAAAGGAATTTAGGAAACCTATAAAATAAAAAAAAGAAATACTAAGTCATAGTGATGAGATATAATGAGATATAGAGTCATAATAATGAGAAAAAGAGTCATAATAATGATATATAAAGTCATAATTGTGAGATAACAAAGTCAGATTCAAAGTTGGAAAAAATCAAAATTGGGAGATATACAGACATAATTATGAGATAAAGTCAATCATGTAATAAAAAGCCATAATTAAGAGATAAAAAGTCATAATAATGAGAAAAAAAATCTAAATTTGGAGATACAGTCAGTATGAGAAAAAGAGTCATATTTATTAGATCACATAAATATGACCTAAAAAAGCCATTTTAATGAGATAAAAGTCATTGTTATGAGGTATAGTCAAAATTATGGGATAAAAAGTCTTAATAATGAGATAAAAAAAAATTTAAGAGAAAATAAAGTCCTAATTATAAGAAAGGTGTTTTGCTATAGGATCATCCATGGACGTACACAAAACGGTATCTCATAATGTCGACTTTTTATGTCATAATTATGACTTGGTGCT
This sequence comes from Scarus forsteni, assembly GCA_036419115.1. Taxonomy (NCBI): domain Eukaryota; kingdom Metazoa; phylum Chordata; class Actinopteri; order Labriformes; family Labridae; genus Scarus; species Scarus forsteni. The sequence goes on along the minus strand of JAZDUH010000092.1, from coordinate 2,957,153 downwards.
TATTTATTAATTTTTAGTTCCCTAATTTCCTTTTTTGTAAGTTTCAGAAACAGGTTTCCATACTGATGTTAGTAACAGAGAAAGATTGATTAGCAAATAGCAAGAAAATGTATGGTAACGTATCAAAATCCTACAGACACAGGTTTTGAATACCTGTGAATTCATTTAGCTTTGAAGAGTTCTCTAAGAGGACTTAAATCCACCAGTGTGCCTCATTCTACATTTTAATAAGTCAATTGTGAGAAATCCTACAGAAAGTGTTTGGGTGGCATTAGTTTAAGCAGACACTGTTTACTCATTCTTGTGATTTGAGTTAAGATTAGACCACATTTTATGACCAATTTAGGAAGAAATGTACAAAATTACAAAGGGTGCGCTTACTTTTTCCTCCCACTGTAAAAGTGAAATGGTCAGAAATAGAGTGATATAAATGTTTGTTTTGCAACATTTGACTGTCCATGATGAAACCCAGAATAACTTTTAAAAACATGCTTATAATGTCCAAAAAGTTATGTCACTTTATGAGAAATATAGTAATTACCTCTTTTTTTGGCTTTTAAAAAACTCTTAAAATGTATTCGCAAATCATTTCCAGCTTAACAACAGTGTGGATTTTGTTGACTAATTATTTTCATCATTGTTTTCATTAGCAGCCTTTTTCCCACATTAACAAGACAGTTACTAACAAAAACAAGAGCACATGGACAAAAACTCAAACTAAACTAACTGACATTTTCATCAACAAATAAATACTAGACTACAATGTCTGACAGACTTAATCCAATCAGACCTAATATGGTCATGTAGGAAGTAGAGACAAGTGATGAATCTATCCAATCACAGCTACTTTGGTTGTGTTAAAGGTTGGATGAGTTCAGAGGGACATCCAATCACAGCTGCCTTAGCTTGGTGGTGGTGGGATAAGTTGTGGAGCGATCCAATCAGAGCTGCTCTCTTTATGAATTGATATATTCATGTAGAGCAGGTTCACTGTTTGTTGTCAGTTCTGGTATTGTAACTGAGATGCTCTGCCAGGTAGCCTAAATAAAGGTGACTGCATTTCACACAAAGGAACATTTGTTTCTGTTCATTTAGACCAGGGGTGTCCAAACTATGGCCCGGGGGCCAAATGCGGCCCGCTGCCTATTTTGAATTGGCCCCTGAAAGAGTTGAATGAAGAACATTTTGGTTACAACAGAAAGTACAATCTATCATGCACATTTTCTGCCACACTTACTTTGTCACAAGCTCTCATTTAGAAGTATATTGGAATATTCATCTTAAAGCACCAACATTCTTGCAGTTTACTCTTGTTTTGTGTCCGACTCGAAGATAGGTCGTCAGTGTCTCCCATCTCTGCTGCTAATCCAGTGATAGCCCAGGGTAACAAGGGCCCCTTGACAGGTGATAATCCCCCAAACCCTAAAACTTTAGCCTAAATACTTAAAAAGTGAGGAGCAGCAAGTGGCTCAGTTGTCCATGTATTCCTCTTTATGCGGCCCTCGATGTAATAAGTTTGGACACCCCTAATTTAGACATTCAGACTTTACTAACATTCAATAAAGGGTTATTAAATGTTTGATTTTATCCAAGACGTAAACAGAACTTCGGAAATTCAAGGAAACATAAAAATGTCGTAAACTTTTAAATTCTGATTTTAGCCGACTAAATTTAAAGATTTCATCGACTAAAATGTGAAATATTTTAGGAAAAGACTATCACAAAAGCAAAAATGAAAAAGTTCTATCAAAATTAACACTGTTTAGCCACACTCAAATATCTTGTAAATATGTTTTGGTATTTTTGGAGTCAAGGGGTTGATCTACTTTCAGGACTAGTTGTAAAAGTAACACGTCGACTTTTAAATTGAGTTGAGGACACGGGAGTCAACACTTAAACCAACAGAGAGTAGTACACAGTAAATCAATATTTTCTTTTCTTTTATTTGTTGTAGTGCATGAGACTGAGCCTTCGTTTACAGGCTCACTGCTGACGGCTGTTTGGACTGTTTTATTGTCTTTCTCATATTTACCTTCGGTGATAAACAGCTCTTGTTTGTCTTTGTTTTTGTACCTGTATAGTACTAACAGCCTTTCTCTTCTCATGCTTAACACTGAACACACAGAGTGTGGGGCTTTATAATAGAGTTTCTAAACTTGGCACAAAAAGTCAAGACAGTAGTGTTTATCATTATCTATAGCAGTAACAATGCCTCTTGGAAATAAACCTTTAACCATTGGAAAGTCTGTTTGTAGATTTGTTTATTTTTTAAAAGAAGGAAATGGGAAAGTACATGTTAATGAACATATAAATGTAAACATACCAGATCATAGCTGTGTGGCTAATTTCCATCTCTAGTCCCATTGGCAGGTTGGTGTTGTACAAAACATTTCTACACAATAAAAACTAAACAGGACAAAACAAAACAAAGACAAAGCAAAACAATTTGAATTACTTCCTGTTTAATAGGAGCCACATTTGTTAGGAACATGCATTTGTGGGATGAGCCTGAATTTGATAATCGTCTTGGGGCCAACAATCGTAAAAATTAAACTTGGTCAGTATTTACGACCAATAATCTTCATGTATGTGGGGAAAGCCGACGACTGCCATGATTTCATTCTTTTGGTCCAGAACTGTTCCTTAAAAAATAATCCCAAGACCACCATTGTTCTCTCTTTTCTCCTTCTTTGTTAGATCACGTAAGATTTCTGGCTTTGTGTGAGCTCTGAGTATCTCAACAGAAGTCACCACACACATCACTATTCAGTCCACCGCTGATCGAGAAGCTAGTCCTCAAACAGTGCGATCAAAACTGTTCAATGTCTGATATTTTTAACTCCATGTGTGGGCTCTCTAACAGATAAAAAAATCTCTTCAGATAAAGAAAATCCGTATTGGTAGACCTCACTTTATGCAACTGTAGGCAGTCTTTTTTAGATTTGCATTAAGGCTTTTTAAGTCTCTGATTTATCTCTCTCCGTTAAAGCTCTGCTGTTAGTTTAACAACACACCTTTGTCTCTCTCTACAGCAGCATCCTTACAGGTACATCATTCTCTCCTCGCCTCGTCCTGTCTCGGTGAACAATCTCATCTCAACACAGCTTCTTTTTCATCGGTTGGCCTTTTCTTCCGGATCATTTTTCAGTGCTTTAAACACTTGGATGGCCTCTTGTAAGTATAATGTGACAGAGATTAAGGACTCAGTCTCTATTAAGATATATTCATTTAACCATCCATCTTACTTAAAACAGTATTTAGAAAGATACATAGATAGGTAGATAGACACTTTACTGATATGATTTTTAAATCTGGAATACAGTAAAAAAGTATAAATATCAGTCATAAAATAAAATGATAAAAATACAAAGAGACATTTACTCCAGTGTTGCCAGTAACATGAGGACTATCGAGTATTGCTTAATGAGTCAGTGACATTAAAATTTCATTTCCTGAAGCAGTTAATCACATAAATCGATACATTACATTACGGTGAACAACATGAAAAGTGGTGACATTACAAGTAACAAACATCTCACCCACACTCGTCCATCTTGGCAGTTTGAGAAGTATTCTGAAGGCATCATCGGGAGCCACCTGCAACTTTTTCATTCTGGCTTTTCTGTACTTAGTCCACAGATGAGCAGTATACAGGGGAGTACAATAAGCTCTAAAGAGCTCTATTTTAACACTGTCTGAAAATGTCCTTGCTGGCATATTAGCTTGAGCATACAATTTGCAGCACTGATGCTGTATATCATGATCACACAAATCACTCCTGTTTCATACATTTTTCTAAATATCAGACCAATTATGTTTTTGGTTAATTTGAAATACTCTGTCTTCTTTAAAGTGACCAGATTTCTGAAATGAATTTCAGGGACAACAGTTTGTGGAACTTCTGAATTGAGTTTATATTGATAGTACCTGCATTTGGGGGCACAACAAGCCAAAATGAGCACCAGCACTTTTGGAACAAGCCTAAAAGAAAAAGCAACAGCCAATATTTACAAGAAAGTAAACATACAGAGAAGCCCAAAGTCGCTCATAATAAGCTGATTTGGCAACACCTGAATAACTATTTTCAAGTCTGCAACAGACTCCCTCACGCTGTCTGCTTCCTAAGCGGCTACAGCAATAACTGTTGGTCTGCACCTTAAGTAAATCAGGATGGTTATAAAACATTTTGAAAGACGTGTTTTCTTTTTTAAATCCATTAAAATAACGTTTTGATACACACACAGACCTGCGCATGCGCAGTACTCAGTCCGGCTCCTACTTCCGGTCCGCGGAGCTCTGCGCATGCGCAGTTCTGTGTTTATCAAAAAGTTATTGTAACGGATTTAAGAAAGAAAACACGTCTTTTAAAATGATTTAAAACCATTTGGATTTACTTTACATGCTAATACTCCCTCCACTGGACCACTGCAAGGAGTATTTTGTCCACTTTTGTCAGTCCGGCTCTGACTCCTATTGACTTCCAGCCATTGAGCTAAGCTACCTACGGAGCTAACAGCTGGGAGCCAGCCACTGGACGCAGAGACACAGAAAAGGTATTTTTGAGCTTGTCTCACTTTGTAAATGATAGGGAAAGGGCGTGGGTCCAAAATAGTCGGAGTATTCCTTTAACCTCTTAATGGCCATTTAAAGAATTATGGGATGGATAATTGGAAGGGTACAGCATCAAATGACCCAATTTTCAATATAAAACATCATCAGAGACAGAAGATTTTTTACGTGGCATTATAGTCTTAGATATGTCAAAGATAAGTAGCATCATTGGTTTTTAATCATTTTTCATTTACTTTGTAGTATCAGTTTTTTTTCAAAAAGTTAGGCATTTACTGTTATGGCTGTTTTCAGCCACTATACTTTTAACTGCTCTAAAAACATATCAGATCAATATTTTTTTCTACTTTTTTTGCTTAAATCTCCTAATCCACCTCTGCCCTGCTCAAAACTACCAAGCATTTAACAAAAAATAAAAGTTGTAACTTCTTAAGGGCCATTTCAAGAAATAAGGTCTCTTATCATGAGAGGGGAAACACACTAATCAACCTATCTTCACTAGAAAAAATTTAAAGAAGTTTTATGTGCCCCTAAGGTGTTCAGATTTGTTATTTATTTTTCAATGCTTGGTAGTTTTGAGCAGGGATGAAGTGGATTAAGAGATTTATGTGAAAAAAGTAGAAAAAAATATTGATCTGATATGTTTTTAGAGCAGTCAAAAAAGTTAGTGGCTGAAAACAGCCATAAGAGGAGAAGAGACCACATTACTCCTGTATTAGCTTCTCTGCATTGGCTCCCCATTAAATATAGAATAGAATTCAAGATTCTTCTCCTCACCTATAAAGCTCTCAGTGGACAGGCACCAGTCTATCTTGAAGAGCTTGTAGTGCCGTACAACCCCTCTAGAACATTACGCTCCCAAGATGCTGGCCTACTTGTGGTGCCATCAATCTCCAAAAGTAGTATGGGAGGTAGAGCCTTCAGTTATCAGGCTCCTCTTCTCTGGAACAATTTACCGACCATAGTTCGGGAGTCTGACACTCTCTCTACCTTTAAGGTTAGACTTAAAACATTCCTCTTTGATAAAGCTTTCAGTTAGGGACCAGCTTATAGGTTATAAATAAATAAATAAATAAATTAGTTCATAAACTAGACTCATAGTTTAGATGTAATAGGCCTAGACTGCCGGGGGGGAGGGGTCTGGCACAATGGGCTCTATCACTCTCTCTCTCTCTCTCTCCACATCTGCCTTTGCCCCTTTTGTTTGCTCCTGTACTCGTCTCTGGCTCTGGTCTTGTAGGTGGCCTGGGATCCTTGGTGGAGACTGCCTGCTGCTGTGGAGTCATGAAGCCTCAAAACTACAGCTATAAACATGACACACATAGTTGGCCATTTTATTAGGAACACTCCATTCTCATTATCATTATAGCTGTTCATGTAGTTATTAGCATGATCTCCATATCCATGATCGTTACACCTACCTAGTATCTATTTCTTATTACCACATAGGCATGAGGTCCCTCTGAAAATGGGATGTCACATCTCAAGAGGCCTTTAACACATTTATACTTAACGGAGACAAATATGGTTGGGATGCACTTGTGGTCTGGGCACCCATGAGTTCGTCACTACCATAAATTCTTATTTTCAGTTTGAATATCTAAGACTATACTTCTAGAAAATGATCACCACAACCATTCAGACATGAGGACCCTCCAGAAATGAGATGTAGCATCTCAAGAGGCTAACCTCTAATAAATCAGACAACAGGCCGATGATACATGGACCTGTCCCTAACTTTAGTTCTTACTTCGTCCACTTGTCTCCTCTTACTTCCCTTCCTTTGCCCTCACACCCATCACAGCATGGTGTGGATTTGCTGTTCATCATGAGACTGGGATCCACATTCAAGATTTCCTGCTGCTTAACAGAAGGTTTTTTCTTGCCGCCATGATGGAGGGATCCATGATTGGCTATATGGATTCATGTTGGTGTTGGATGTATATATTTGTATATATATGTATATGTGTATTTTATATGTATATATGTATCTATGCATATATGTGTATCCATAAAATGAAGAGCTTTATGCTCTATTGTAAAGTGTCTTGAGATAACACTTGTTATGAATTGGCGCTATACAAATAAAGATTGATTGATTGATTGATTGATAACAACTCCTGTGGGAGTTTTGCTTTAAATCTGAGGCTACACAAAAACTAAAAAGACATCAAAGTCAATGATGTTACTAATCTTTGCCATTTCCAAGACCATGATACAGCGTAAAAAAATCTCAGGTTTCTGATGACTTTTTATATAGAAAATAGGTCATTTTGTGTTTAAGCCTCCCATAATCAGTGGCGTTCTTTCTGTTAAATTGCCCTTAAAGTGTTAAGATTTGTTATTTACTTTTTCAATGCTTGGTAGTTTTGAGCAGGGCAGAAGTGGATTAAGAGATTTATGTGAAAAAAGTAGAAGAAAATATTCATCTGATATGTTTTTAGAGCAGTCAAAAAAGTTAGTGGCTGAAAACAGCCATAACAACTCCTGTGTATAGTATACTTTAACAGTCCACAAGGGTTAACCCTCTGAATCCCAAGCCATTTCTGAGCGTTTTCTGCTTCTGTCATATTTTTACTGACTGTGGTATCATTTTTCTCTGTAAAGTGAAGTCCAGCACCTCTATGGATTCAGGACAACCATGGCTATAAGCTGATCTAACTCAATTATGTCTTTATGCAGTGTAACAAAATTTAAAGGCTGTAAATCATCAGAAAAAGAGAAACAAAAATTTAATTTTTCTGATTTTCTGATTTTAAAAAAATCTAAAAATAAGGTTGCAGTATATACAACACACTTTCAGGTACCCTCAAGCATAAGGAACACAGGAAAAAAGTGGTGTGGTTCTACCTTTACAGAAACTACACATTCTGGGACCTTATAAGTTGATTGGAATTTTAGGCCGTTTTTGCTTCTGTCACATTTTTACTCACTGTGGACTCATTTTTCATTGCAATATCAAGTCCTACACCTCTATGTGCTCAGGAGAACTAGGGGCTGAAGCCAGATATAATTCAACAATGTCTCATAGCAATATAACATAACCAGAATGCAAGAAACTATTCAATAAAGAAAAACAGACAGTGACATTTTCTGAATATTTACAGTATTTTCAGAACAATGAAAACTGTGAATAACTATGTACAAGGCGACAGGACTCCCCTGAAACTGTTTCAAGGGACCCCTTGAAACTTTTTTGGGGGGTCCTGCTGCCCTGAAACAGTCTCTGGAGACACAGAGGCGACGTATGAAGCATGCTGATTGGTGATGAACACACAGAGGCTGAAATGACACCAGGCAAATGGAAGGCAATATTCAAATAATTCTTTAGAAGTAAATAGAGGATGTATATCGATCATTCATGGCTTGTTAAAAGCTGTAAGATGTGTAAAATTATTTGTTTTTCACAGAATCGAGCTAGAGCAAACGGTCTATTTTCTGCAGATTTTTCTTAGTGGACGTGTGAATAAATGCGATGTTGACAGCAGTCATGCAGAATCGGCGGTATTTTCCGCCATTGTTCGGAATGTTGCCGATGTCATGTGTGATACATTTAGGTACCCTTGGAAACTTGAGAATCTGATGAAAACGTCACTTTTTACCACTTTTTAATAGGACAAACGGTTTGTAAATGCTAGTCGTTTTAAAATAAGTGCGTTTTTGAACCCGCCGGCGGGTTTGGGATCCAGAGGGTTAAAGGCCCAATTTTTCTCCCTGGTGTTTCATCAGTGAGCTCATACAAATCACAGGCACCTTAGTTTTTAATTTTTTACTGTTTTATTACAATGTTTTTCTATTTTTATTGTCATATTTCTTTATTTCTATGTATTTGTGTACAGCACTTTGATCAACTGCTGTCTACTTGAAGGAGCTCTTTAATAAACTTGACACAGAAAGGCCCCTGTCCAACATGGGAATCGAACCAGGAACCTTCTTCCTGTGAGGCACGTGCACTACCTGCTGTGCCACTTTGCTGTCCTAAGTTATTACTTTTTTTCAAACCAGTTTCCACTCAGGGACTTAAAGTGGAAGGAAACTCTGGCTACCCCCTAACCAGATCTTTAACCCTCAAACCTGAAGAGGTCAATTCTGTCCCCTTGATAGTCAAACTTCTCTAATCATTTTTGAGAGGATATGTTTTTCTATTAGACTGAGATCTGGTGACTGTAGACTGTCTGTTGGTCTATTAATATTATTTTTAAGATTGTGTTTAATTATCTTTGATTTACAGTCAGAAAATAAATAATTATTACAACAATATCATTGTCCAGTGCTTACAGTAGCATTTTTGGTGCTAACAAACAAACAAAAAGACTAATAAATGCAACTAAATAAACAGAAAAGAAACACATAGACAGCTTCTAAAAAGAAAAACTCCTGCACCTTTAAAGCTGTGTTCACACCAAACTCTAAAAAGATATACATACCTTGATTTGGTGCCACTAAAATTGCACATTTGATGTGAGCACAACTTAAAGCTCCTTTCACTGGAGCCAGTCCAGCTGGTCAATTCAACGCTGCTCTGAACCATGTTGTCAACAACTTTGCATTCATTCTACCATCCCTGCTCTGCACTCGGCTTTCTAAGCCACTAGACCTAAAACAATGGTGGACATCACAGTGGTAGGACGATCAGGGAGGCTAGGAGACAAGAAGTTGTAGAGCACTGCTACTGCCATAAACATGCTGAGAAGGAAAACTGCTGATGCTGCAGGTTTTTGTCTTGTTCATAGAAGTGCTCCATCATACTGGGGAGACATGCTAGCTTTACTAAGGGGAAGTAAAAGTGAAAAAGCAGAATTTGGACTCCTGAAAGTTTGAATTGTCTTTTACATGAAGCAGCACAGAGCTGTGGCGTCTGAGAGTCTGTAAATAGAGGTGTACGTGTGGTCACCCAAACTCCTCCCTGTCCTGGAAAAACAGATTCAAAAACATCCTGCTGACAAATTCAACTCCCCTGTGATAACATCTGCTGTGGATAAAGAAATGGAAGACAAATACAAGTATCACATGACATCTCCCGGGTTTCATTCTTTGGAAGTCAAAGCTGTTGACACTTCATGACATGTGCTGATACTTCATCTCCTGGTCAAACATGAACCTGAACTCTGTTTCAACAGGACCGACCTGATAAATCAAATTTGTTTTAACACTCTGACAGAAAACCATATTCTAAGCATCCAGGAAATCAAACACTCACCATCTTGATCTGCTTTTCCTCCCTGTAAGTTAAAAATAAATGATTAAACTGGTAAAAATGTGATGTTGGACTAAATACAACATCACATTTTATATATAATATATAAATATAAGCATGAAAAACCTGACATTCCCATTTCTGATTACTTAAACATTAGTGACCTGTTGTGTGCTCCTTCAAGGTGCCACATTTGATTAATATCAAATATTTGACCAAAGGTGTGTCTGATGCCTTAGGATTAAGGAAAAATCCTCTTTAAGTTCACATGTCAAATTGTACTTGTTCTGTCTGCCACATTATAATGACTGCACTCTGAAAACAATGTGAACAAGGACAGACCACAAACCTCCACAAAGGTATTTCAAACACTGTCAGGAGAGTTATTTTCAAAAATTTGGAAGACTGCTCTGTCTAAAACTGTTTTCAAATCTTTGAAAATCAGGATCAACATTTAGATTCTGATCTCCACGTCAAATACTGGGTAACCCGTAGGAAGAAAAATCATTAAAGCTGCAAGCAGCATTGGACAGGTCCTCACTCTGTCACAGGTCCCTCATGCCCCGTTGACCTCCATTTTAGGCTTTTGTCTCTTTTCATCCCTTTAAACTGCTCTAAGTTAGACTGATATGTGTTTCTGCTGCTCTGTCAGGAGCCTCAGTTATTATAATGGCTGTGAATGAGACATTCTATTGGTCCTCCTTCAGTGACACCATCAGCTTTGAAGATCACAGACAGGAGAGTTCCATCTCTTTTGCCCTGTGACCAAACTGCTCTGAGGGACCCTCGCTCCGAGTGGTAACTTGTGAAACAACGCCTCATAGATGCCACAATTTGACTCAATCTCTCTAAAAAATTAGATATTTTAACTGCACATTTTGTCAGGAATCCATCTCTGTGTTTTATAATGCTGTAGGGCTTTTAGTTTTGTCTTAAGAGGCCTAACTGTCACTGCATGTCTGATCTGTGTGTCTTCTTCAGCCATTCAATTGAATGGGAGAAGTTGGAAACACTGTATCAGGGTTATAGCAACTTTGGTAGCTTGTCATTCGAAAACGGTTTCAGAAACAACAATTTCCTTCTGAAAATTTCATCATCAATGTCTCCTTTCTCATATGTCTGCTTTCAAGCTGATACGAAATACGGCTTCAGAGGAGATATTTTTTTTAAGATTTTATTGTGAAAGGCAATTGCCGACTTCCTGTTTTGTCAGGGATGTTAGCATGTGATTTGTGAGTCTCAGTGAGAGGAACATTTTGGTGTTGGTTTCATCTCTCTACTGCAACCTAGAGGAAGTTGCAGCCATTTAAGTGGTGTTTTCCATAGGTGGCACCAGAGAGCACATTTTAGCATGTTTGGGTTATTTTTTTTATTATATCAATTTTTTTGGCATACCCGAGGTGTGTGCCTGTTTTGGTGAGTTTTTTGGTGAGAATTAAGGTTTAATGACCCGGGGCATGTAATAGTAACAGCGAAAAATAATAATAATAAGAAAGAAACGCTACAAAAACAATAGGGTCCTTGCCCGAAGGGATCTCTTCTTGCTCTAGCAAGAAGAAGTCCTTCCCCTTTGGCGAGCACCCAAATTAGGTCTGTGCATACTTGACACATTGACCAAGAAAATTTATTAAAACATTTTTCGTAAGTCAATGGGCGTGGCCAGAAACCACCAAAAGTTGTCGAATTTTTCACAAATTCCTACCTTCACGAAATTTTTTGGCGAAACTACCAGGCCATAAATATTCAGAATAGGAAGTTCGTAAATTAACATTGAAATTCCGATTTAGCATTTGAACAACTTCTCCTACGTTTTTTTATCAGATCAACTCCAGATTTGGATTGTGTATACTACACACATTGACTATAAAAAGTTATTATAGCCATTCTCGTAATTTGAAGGGCGTGGCCAGGAAGGATGGCTAAATTTGACCATTTTTTGTAAAACACGAAAACCTTAAAAAATCCTGAATAACTCTCTTGTACAAGGTTAGATCCGGACCAAAACATGTACATAGGTTCACTGTCCCTTCGTGAGTTTATCTATATGCTTTGTTTCACTCTCAAATATAGTGCCCCCTGCTGGTAACAGGAAGTCTGATGTTAAACTCTATCATTAAAATGTCCTCCATTTTTCAACATATTTTTTTCAATTATTCTCAGAAAAGGTCTTCACACGTTCATGAAGCATCAGTGTTCAGGTCTTGTCCTGAGGTTAAAGGGTGTGGCGATAGCGAAGCCTCAAACTTCACTGATCGTCATGAACCTGGAAATCACTCTAACTCCTTCATTTAAGGTCCAATCTGCTTCAAAATTCACAAGCATGATTAAGGTCCACCTCCTAACACATCTATAAGCTCAATTCTCTGCTACTGCAATCACACCAAGCTCTAGAAATTATATAAATTACATATATATGTAATAAATAATCCAGTCCTCCCCAAAATCAACACGCATGATCACAGTTCCACTCTGGACTTATCTTTTTTTAAATGAGAAACTATCTGATAGATTCTTGACATGTCATCCTCTTTATTCACTGAGGTCCACTGAGGTTACAAGTTCTGCAAATAATAAAATATTTAAAGAGACACTTGTGATCTTGGTGGCAGCACATGGTCTGACATCCTCCTCATAGGCTCTTTATAGAGCTGTTTTAAGTGGTGGAAGACATTTGTCATGCTCTTGATCTGACACTTTAAATCCTAATTAGTGAGCCATTCTTTTTTTTTCTTTCACTGACCAACTCTTCTTCGCCCAGCTCTACTCTGTGTGAGTCATTGCCATCATTCATCTGTATGCTTTACAGGCCTAACCATATCTATCTGGGCATTAACTGTGTTTATATCACAAATACCTGCATGCATGTGGTGGCAGCAACATGCAACTGTTGCGACATGTGGCGCCAGCAACATTTAGGGCTCTAATTTCGTAGACTAGGCACAAGCGCAGGCGCACCTGCCCTGCGCCAGCCTTCGCCGCGCGGATAGGGTGTGACCAGCGCACTTTGCAAGTTTCCTGCAGTGCCAAGAGAGGCGCACTCTAGGCGCAGACCATCGCATCCACGCCTCCTCAGCGCATATCGATAGAGGAGGAGACGGAGGCGGGAATGGGTTTTACACAGCCGACCGCTGTCTTCACCAATCAAATGACTGCCTCTCCTCGCCTTTAAATGCGCTGCGGCAGAGGCGCAGCGTCTGATTGGTCTGAATGATCCCCGCCACAGCAGGCACAGTATGCTGGAAAGACCCGGTAGTGGAGAAGGTCAGAGCCGCTGTAACAGATGTAATCTGTTCCTTTGTCATTAATAGTCAAAAAAAATAAGAGACAGTTTCACACCCGTTGTCGTATCCATTCATAATGCTTGTGATCCACCTGCACTCCTGGTTTGTCATCGCCAAATAACAGAGCCTTTAGTGATATACTGTATACTCTCCCGGTGTCTCCTCCTCATCCTCCTTGCAATAATGTCCTCCATCTTTTTAGATCACATTAAAAATAAAGACTTAAATAGAGGAATATGGGAAATAACAGGTAAATCCAGAGTAACATACATTTATTTTCTCTCTTTTTTCTCCGTCTTTTTTCTCCTTTTTTTCTTTTAATTTAATGAAATGAGAGAAGCCAGATATATACTCAGTATCAGATGTAAAGGATGTTTATTGTTGACTATTAAGATGTGCATCAAACTTCCAGCTGCCGTCAGGTTAAGTTTCTTTATGACAAATGGTTTTAATCCGACATCAGATGTGACGGGACAGTTAATATAGATACAAATGTATATGCTGGTTCAGACGGGGACATTAAATAGTGATTGCTGTGATTGTTTATTGCATTAAAATGTGCCTGACACTCTGGAAACCTGCCTCTGAGGCGTGCGCACATGTGCACTTGTCACCAAATTACAGCCGCGGAGGATGCGCTTCACCCTGCGCCGAGGTTAGACCAGGTTGAAGCTGTCGAGCTTGCAGCGCCTTTCTGCACTGTTTTTGGCATGAAATTGTCACTGCGCCAACATGAATCTGCAGACACCTCCCACTGGTGTGCCATCACCTCCCCTTGGTGCGCCATCACACCCACCTCTGCGCAGACGGTCTACCAAATTGTCAAATTGGCAGCGCATGGCGGTGCGCCGGACGAAATTAACGCAGCTCGGGGTGCGCCAGGCTTGCGCCCCCTGCGCTGCACCACGAAATTAGAGCCCTCATTGGCACCAACGTTTTGCAGCAGCAACATTTTGCAGAAACAATGTGCAGCAACAGCAACATGGCCCAACGGGTGCATGGCACGCGAGGCCCGTTCATCGCCGCTTGCTACTTCAATATAATTTAACCTTTTAAGTGATTTTGTCTTACTGTATACTAATTGCAAAGTCGTACGTTGTCCAGAAATAAAACAAGTATTCTTGGAAAGATTTTGATTTCTTCCAGGGATGTCAGATTAAAAACGTTTTTCATAATGGAATCTTAACCTGACAGCAGCTGGAAAAGTGATGTTCATCTCTCAGTTTCTTAAGGTTTTCCCGTTATTACTGATATTTCTCTTTTTTCGTCTTTATTCTTAACATGATCTAAAAAGATGGAGTACATTACTGAAGGAGAATGAGGAGGAGACACCAGGAGAGGATATATCACCAAAGGTTCTGCTATTTGGTGATGACCGACCAGAAATGCAGGTGGATCACAAGCATGATGAATGGATTAGTCTGCTGCTGTGTTTAAATGTAACTGTCATTTTAATGTTGTTCTGATTCTTGACACACGAACACATTACATCTATCTTACGAGATGGCCCACACAGTGAAGTGCATTTTTTCCTCCCATGCGCCCTGATTGCCCCTCCACTCTCCCAGCTGCTCTGACCGTCTCTGTTACTGCGTCTTTTCTAGCACACCATGGCGAGGATCAGTCAGACCAATCAGTCGCCCACAGTGCATTTAAAGGCAAGGAGAGGCGTTCATTTGATTGGTGAAGACAACACTCGGCTGTGTTAAACCCACTCAAACCTTTTCTCCTCCCTCTATGGCACTTGCACGGAGAGGTGGATGTGCCTTGCTGCACCTGCAGGAAACTTACAAAGTGCGCTAGACACACCTCATCAGCACAGTTCAGAGCACGTGCCCCACATCTGAGTCTGGTCTACGCAATTAGAGCACTGTGTGTGAAGGCTCTCTGGAGGTCTCTCCATCCTCACGCTGGCCTCAGGGATGAACACACCCTGTCTGGACTGACCCTCAGGTGGAGGAGACAATGAAACCATGACTTCAAGAGGCCAAAGGTCATTTCTGTTCTGACCCTTGTCCAGTATGGCTATGGCTGTACACCTGCTGTGCTCCCTGATGGTCTGTGTGAGGAGAACAGGCTGGCAGGCTTAAGCTCTGCCCCCAACAACACACCTGAGAATTCACCTGGGAAGACAAAAGGCCCGCTGATAGTTTGCAGAGGTCTGAAAGACTCTGGAGTCCTGGACCGAGGCACCTTGAACAACATCTCTGACCATGCAGTCACCAACTCAGACCACCTGAATTATAAGATGCAGACTATTGAACTAATATATGCACACAAGCAAGGTACAGTGTTCACTAACTGACAACATCAAAAAGTCATGTTCACTGCTGCACTGCTGGCTTCATACGGCAACATTTAATGGGACTGAAGACATGCAGGCCTACAGTCGGTCTTTGATGGAGGACTCTCTGGATCCTCATCTCCTGGTGTTGGACTGCAAGACAGTCCAAAGTCAGATAGTCCCAGTTGATTTGTCATGAATGGATGGTTATGTCTCATGTGGAGATGGAAATTGTATGATGAGGCTGGCTCCTTCAGAGAGACGTTTGTATCTGACCCCCAGGATCCCCTCCATCACAGGCCTGCCTTCATTTAGCTGTCAGCTGACGGTGACCCACTAACCATGCCAAGCAAATGAGTTGTTGTTTTAGTTTTTGCTCAAACAGTCCAGACAATGTGTGAACAGGCACGTCCTGGAAACAGTGTCGACTTTCTAAGTATTTTCAGCACACTTACCATTTAAAGGATGTTGTTGCGTTTAATCCTGACCAGCTGCCATGTCTGCTTTGACCCAGTCATGTTTAATCTGCACACACCCTTGTTTTTTGTGTAATAAAACAAACATTGTGTTATCTTTGTTGGTTCAGTGTAATTCACGTCATCAAACCGGATCTCCTGCAGGCTTATTAAACCCGGGAGCTACAGACCAACTGCACAGAAGACGACTGTGAGAATGGAGATGACAGTGTGTTTCCTGCTGCTGCTCCTCTGCTCTCCCTCCACGGCTCAGCTTCAGAGCAACACTGACAACCACATTACTGATCCTGGAAAGCAGACTGAGCGCCAGAGAAGTGAAACAGCTAACACTTCAAACCAGGAACAGATATGTCTACAAGACATCCATGCTGTTCTGAGGGAGCTGAGCGCCTCTGTGGCTGAACAGAGGGTGGAGATGAGACACTTACAGAGAGAGAATGAAGGTACAGTAGAGTCATGCTGCACCTGCTCACAGGAAAAGATCATGGTGCCAAGTAAAAACTAACAAAAGATTGTTTCATTCTGTTTTGCAGAACAAGAAGCCAAACTGAGAGAACTGGAGTCACAGAGAGCAGAGGTGGAGAGGCAGAAACAGCAACTTGAAGGTACTCCTTTGAGTTCTGCTTGACATGAATATTTTTTTCTTAAATGAATTGAATAAAGATTTTAGAACCTTACTAAGTAATGTTTAAGGTTTTCTGAAAATGTTTATTTTAATTGATAACCTAACAGAAGAATTTCCATGATCATGAGCATCATTTTACTTAGACATTGAAGGTACAGTGGAGTCATGCTGCAGCTGGTCACTGGAAAAGATCATGGTGTCAAGTTAAAGCTAACAAAAGATTGTTTCATTCTGTTTTGCAGAACAAGAAGCCGAACTGCAGTCACAGAGAGCAGAGGTGGAGAGGCAAAAGGTGGAGGTGGAGTTGCAGAAACAAAAAAATGAAGGTACAATTTCTATATCTGATTCACGAACAAGCAATGTTTAAGCTTTTCTGCAAATCTTTTTAAATGAAAACTTAATAATATTTAAATGAAGCTTCATTATCACATGGCATCATTTAACAGAGAATGAAAGTACAGTGGAGTCATGCTGCAGCTGCTCACAGGAAAAGTTTTTTATCCACTGCTGAGTTTGTGTTTTATTTTAAAGAAGTGGAAATCTTTTTTCATTTGTGGTTGAGATATTTTATTTCAGATAATGGTGTCAAGTAAAAACTAGCAAAAGATTGTTTCATTCTGTTTATAGCACAAGAAGTCAAATTAAGGGACCTGGAGTCACAGAAGGTGGAGGTGGAGTTGCAGAAACAAAAACTTGAAGGTACAATTTTTAAATCTGATTGATATGAATCATTATTTATTTTGGACCTGAAATGATCAAAGTTATTAAAATCCTGAGTAAATAATTTTTCAAAACCAAATAATACTCCACTGTCACATGGCATCATTTAAAGCTGTGGTCTACGATTTGAAACCGCAGCTTTCCCCCCTTCCCTCACCTCTCCCCTCCGTGTTCCAAGATCCCGCCCCCAGCTCGTGGCGCCTCATATAAGCCCCCTCGGACTGAGCTATGAGCAACTAGCATAATATATCAGCAGCAAACTCAATCAAAAACAGCTCAGCTCAACTGAAAGTATCAAACACGACAGACATCCCCCTTGTAACACACAGCGGTAGCCATTTCAATTGGACCGGCGGGGGACTGGGGGAGGTTTTATCTTTCTCGGCCTGTCCTCCACAGCTCAGCTTACAGTGCTAACGATTAGCGGCTAACAGGCTAACCCGCTCAGCTACAAGTCATTAGCCAGGCCAGGCACAGACTAACCAGAGTTATTCAGCAGACATCTCCCACTGTAGTAAACAAAGCCATTACCTAATCAACCAGGGGCGAAACAGCCGATGCTGAAGGTCTGACGGCCGGCTGAGGGCATTCGTTAGCCGTTAGCCCACTAACAGGCCTTGACCCGCGGGAAGAGCTCCGTTGGGCCCCGCGGGAGAGGGAAGCGGCTTTCGGCGCTAGGCTTTTCCGGCTCCATGATAGTTCAGTAGCTAACGCTGCTAGCTGCTCACCGGAGGTAGAGGGGAGGAGGCGGGACCATGACGCACTATGCATGACGCTGCGTAGTGAGGGAGACAGGGGATTGGATGGACTCACGGACCAACTCACGGAGCAATTGTACCTTACAGGCTTCTAGGCTTGATTGGTCAGCTAGTATGCAGCTTTTCAGCGGATATACTGAATGGATTTTTTTCATTCTTTTTGGTCTTTAACTGTGTAGATAGGACCATAGGACCATAACAGCCTTATAAACGGTGTTATTAATATGTACAAAGCTTCCAAATCGTAGACCATAGCTTTAACAGAGAATGAAAGTACAGTGGAGTCATGCTGCAGCTGCTCACAGGAAAAGTGTCATTATCTAAAGGGAGATTTGGACTGAGCCCATTAGGTGACACTGAGTTAAAAAATAAATCGTGTACACAAGATACTAAAATGTGCGAACAATTATCGTGTCTGCACGATCACATGATTTCAATGGGTCATTCTGTTAACTGATTGATGAATGATTCTTCTGTGAGTATCATTAGTCCATCTTAAATATAACACAGGAGCTGGAGTGTCTGGTGGGAAATAAAAGCCCACATGATATTCAAATATATAAAATACTTCTGTAGCAAGATTGACTGAAAAACTCTTAAAACACTTCATTCCTTTCTCTCTATGTCTTTATGGACCATGGTTGTAACTCAAGAAGAGACATGTGGTGCCACCATGTCTCTCTTTAATTCCTGCCAACTTCAATGAGCAGACATCTGCCTGGATGCTGGAGATGTATTTATTACTCTGGACTTCCTTCCTAAACAGTGATTGGCTGAGACCTAATACGGTGTCCGAAGAGAGAGAAAATTGAAATTAGAGTCACTTGATCATTTTCCTATTATTTTAGATTAACTTCAAAAGAAAACTGCCTGTTTCCACAAAGTAATTTCTCTTTAGATTGACAGTACTCAACCCCGAAGAGTTACTCATTTAATTACAGGAAGGAAGAAAGAAGGAACTTGAGATGTTGCTGTCAAGCTGTCATTGCAGCAGATGGTGGAAACATCCTCTACTGAGTTTGTCAGTTTGGGTTTTTTGGGACTATCTTTGTTATTGCCCAAACTGTTGGGGTAAAAATATTAAACTAGACAATTCCCGCGGGAATCGTGAGTGGGGCTCGGGCCGCTGCCGGGATTTATCATTTTAATACAAGCCAGTCTCAAGCAGCATTTTAACTGGATGGCATGCTAAATAGTTCTATATGGCATGAGACTTCATTCATGTGTTTAAGTCATGTGTGGCCTGATTAACTGATCATCATCACCCGGCACCTGACCTTGAGCTTTGTTCTTGATATACCTATACAAGGCTTCCATGTCTTTAATTCACGGGCACACACACTCACAAGCGCTTCGCACACAGTTTCATTTAGTAACACATACTATAAATTTATAGTAAGTGTCCCCATTAATATTGTGTCCCCCAATTTCGGTGCTGTTTAAAGTCTAGGTACCTGTAATGTCATAAGGACAAACACACACACACACACGCACATAGACCACAGAGACTAATGTTTACAAACACTAAATAAGTTGGCGTGCTGTACAGGTTTCAATGTCTTTCATTCACACACAAAGACACTCATAAAACATGAGAGCTTCGCACACAGGATCACACAATATACATTTATAGTATGTGTCCTCATTAATACTGTGTCTCCAAATACCGCTGTGTGTAAAGTCAAGGTCGTCTTAATGTCATAAGTACAAGCAAACACTCACACACACAGACCACAGAGACTAATGTCCACAAACGCTTTAAAAGTGGGCATGTTGTTAAGGCTTCAACGTCAAATTCACACACAAACACTCACAAATGTGTCCTTCGCACACAAGTTTGTATTTAGGGACACATACTATACATTTATAGTAAGTGTCCCCATTAATATTATATGTCCCCCAATTTCAGTGCTGTTTAAAGTGTAGGTCCCCGTAATGTCATAAGAACAAACACACACTCACACACACACAGACCACAGAGATCAAACAGTAGATTAATGTATGAACTTCAAAAGGAGAGAGAGATTGTTATCAGTTACACAGCTGGTTTAATTACACTGATGATCTGTAATGCTTTTTCTTTGTTCTTCAATGGTGTCGAGCAACGGCTTATACTTCAAAAACCATAGAAGATATGGGATTTATGAGCACATTGTGAGCGTTGGGCAAGTCTTGGGATGATGAATATGTAATTTTTATGAAGATAGCGTGAGAAATGACAGAGTGATCACGATTTACAAACAGCCTGTCCAGAATGGGGAGTTTATCCCAGGTTAGAATGGAAGTATATGGGATAGATTGATGTACTTGGAGTAAACAGGTGGCTCTCATTTAATTTCAGAATGACTTAGGGCTTCATATTTTCTTTTATATGAGGCACAAGTGTCTCAGATCTGTTTTTCTGAAAAAATTATTCTGATTCGATTTACCTTTTTGCCGGTATCGCAGTTTGTTCAGGGATTTTTTAGAGTGCTCTGGCCCTCTAGATCTTACAAGCAGTGTAATGTAACAATACCACCTTCCCCTCATATTTCTATATTTGGTGTCCCTCCCCCAGAGATATTTATCCAAAGGTACAAGCAAAGGCTGGAGCTTTTTCCTCATTAACAGCACAAGTGGAGCTTTAAGCAGAGTTTTCAGGAGGGGACCACACCTCAACCACGCCTCTTCCCGTGTTCCTATAAATTCTAACCGTTCACTTCCCTCTTGTTTCGCAAACTCGACGCACGGCACAGCGCCGGAAAAGACGCTTAAACTTCAGATTTCTATTTCAAGGCATTTCTCTATCATACTCATCAACAACTCGTGAATCGGCATCAATCACCTACTGAGCAGACCCAAACCCGATGTTCAACCAGCCTTGAGGCACTCTTCAGCCATCTGAGCCGGGCCGAAACCACGCCGTCCACCATCCGAGCCGACCAGACTGACTGAGTCCTAAACAAAAGCCGCCATCAAAAAGTGAGTCCAGCACAGCAATTTTCCTCCATGGTCTTCATTCAGGCTCTCTTCATCAAACCAAATCCACCCGACTAATCCTCGTATGTCCATGAAGTTCTGAAGCCTCAGAACCAGCCTTAATGAAGTTCAATCAGCTCATCGTGGTTACCGGGATTCCCCCCACCTCCTCCTCCCCCATCGCCACCGGCCATGAGTCCATTCACCAGACAAGCTCCGGCTCCAGCCCAGCAGCTCCACGGAGCCGCGTAGAGCCCCGCAGAGCCCCGCCGGCGTGTCAACACACCGATCATCACTCCCATCCTTCACTAGCTCTCAGGCTATCCCCCAGTCTCACGACCAACAGAAACGCTGTTTTCTTGAACTGCTTAGAACAAAAGCAAACTTTTCTTTCATCAGCCTTAGCCCCGTCGATAAGATGCTTCCGGATGACGTCATCACGCATCAACAGTGCGTCAACGATCCCCGTTAAAGGTAAAGTAAGTTGTCTAAGAAACTAAAGATGAAAAGCTGTAAACAATTATTAATTTAAATACAAAAATGTATGATGAGTAAATAAGCAAATAATACTAAATCAATAAAACAACTCATAAAGATGAAAATAGATAACTAAATAAATATAAAATAAAATAAAATAAAAAAAAAAATAATAATAAACATCAAGCTTCTTAAGCACAATTCAGGCCTCCACACAAACTCTGGACAGAAGCGATAGACAACCAATGACAGCCTTTCAATGTCTGCTTAATTGTCGTATCTAATCATGTCTAATCTAATCATATCGCTCTCTATATATCATATCATACATCAGATCTAATCCGATATCATTCAACTATACCGTATCTCTGTTTCAATGTAACATGTTGTCATATCTTACATCTCATATAAAATGGCATCACATCAACTCGTATCATATTGTATTGTATCATCATACCATAAAGTATTGCTTCGTTCTCGTATAACATAAAATCATATATTGATTATTAATCAATACTAATCAGCATGTTACATTGTTTCATTGTATCACGAGGTTCTACATAATGCTAGATCATGTTGAATCAAATCTTACCACTCTACATTTTATGTTATCGTGCCTCATCAATAAATTCAAACCATGTTGCATTATATCCTTCCTCATAAATGGCATTGTTTCGTATCAATCAGCGTCTTTCATTGTTTCATCGTAATACATCGTTCCGTATAAAATTAAACATTATTAAATCAAATCATATTGCCCCACTTATATTTTATCATTACTCATCAAATTATTTAAATCAATTCGCATCTTTTATCCTGATTAAATGAAACAGCATCTTTTCAACCGTACTACTTGGTTTCATCATACCGCATGGTTCTGTTTTACATTGATTGGCATCATATCTCTTTATTAATGACTTACTTTATTATACTTCTTACATTGTTCTCCTTATGACACGTTGCTATATAACACAAAGGGGCCATTTACACAGGGCTGAATACAGTCAGATCTGAAAAGTTTTCATTGCGTTTTGGCCTTGTGTTAACATGGAAACTCTTGCGGTTTGTCCGAAACAAAAATTGGAATCTTTTGAAAACAGGCTCCAGAGTGGAGAGTTTTCAAAACGCTCCTCCATGCAGCTTCGTGTAAACCTGAATCAGAGCATTTCAGGTTGAAACGCTGTTGTTACCGAATGTGCAGTACTCTTTCACATGAAGGTACAGGAACAATAACTTTGTGCTTGGTTCATTCTCCAGACAAAACTGTCCAGTCAGATTTGTTGTCCGAGCTGATTTGTTGTCCAGAAAAGAATCTCCAGCGTCCTTGTGCATCCACTCGCCATTGTTGTTCGTGAACGTTTTCTTCTTAATACGTGAATTGTGACAGCGCTGCCTCTTTGCAAACCTACACCGCCATCTACTGAACTGACATGTTTACTGCAGCATTCTTCAGCGTCTCCATCTGAATGCGGATTGACTTGAATACACAAAGGAAAATTTTTGCGTTTTTAAGTCAGAATGTACCTGTTAAATCAAGGTGCATCATTTCTTTTATTTTATGGCATCTTATGCAATTGTACGTACAACATTATTTCATCGTATCACACTTTCTGTGTAACACTAAATTACATCAATTCACATTGCTCAGTTTTATCGTATGGTAACTCATCAAATCACGTCAAAATCATGGTGCATAAATGCTTGTATTAAATGGCATTGTATCTTATGCAACCTTGCATATTACATCGTTTCGTCATATCACATGGCTCCATTTAACACTAAAGTTTATTGATTCCAATATTCTATATTCAATCCTGTAGAGGCTCATCAAATCACATCAAATTGTCATGCATAAGATCTTGTCGTACCTCATCTCGGCGTATATTTACCTCCGCCAAGGAGGTTATGTTTTCGGAGAGTTTGTCTGTCCGTCCGTCCATCTATCCGTCCGTCCGTCCATCCGTGAGCAAAATAACTCAAAAAAGTAATGGATGTATTCGGATGAAATTTTCAGGAAATGTTCAGCATGGGAAAGTAAGAACTGATTTGATTTTGGTCTTGATCCGGATCAGCGTCTGGCCGCCATGGCAAAAAATGTGATTTCTGTGAATAACTACTGAACTGAAATAGATATCATTCTTAATCCAGTTGCTGGATTATGAATGATGGTATTATGAATGGTATGCTTTCATGGTCAAGGAATCTAAATATTTAGATGAAATAAAGGTAGGAGTAATATTTATGGTTTAAATGACAATATGGCTGAGGACTGTGGCACTGGCGGAGGTCTGCGCTCTCCGAGTGCTTTCTAGTTGTTAAGTAAATCATGTCGCTTCACATAATATTCAATTATACCGCTTCATTCCACTTTCGTATCATATCCTGGCACCGAGATGTCAGTACCTTTGCCAGCCTCTTTCATCGACAACACTAGGTAATACAAGTATGAGTACCCGGCACTAGAGCGTCAGTGCCAGTGCTGGCTACAACAAACAACATAAAGGATCAACAAGCGGAGGCTCCAGGAACTAGAACATCCTCATCAGCCATCAAAGGTCATATCAGTTGGGGCACCTGGCACCGAGATGCCAGTGCCTTTTCCATCCACCCTCATCACCCACACAGGGTACTGCAAGTATGAGCACTTGGCACCGGGTGGTTGGTGCCAGCGCTGGCTCCATCAACAAATATAAAGGATCAACCATCCGAAGATTCGGGAACCAGAACGTCATCATCGGCCATCAAAGGTCATTTCAGTTGGGGCACCTGGCACCGGGATGCCAGCGCCTTTGCCAGTCACCATCATCATCCATACAGGATAATACAAGTATGAGCACTTGGCACCGGGTGGTTGGTGCCAGTGCTGGCTTCATCAACAAATATGAAGGATCAACCAGAGGAGGCTTCAGGAACCAGAACGACGTCATCGGCCATCATAGGTGATATCAGTTGAGGCACCTGGCACCAGGATGCCAGCACCTTTTCCAGCCACATTTTATTAACTATTCAGCTCCTCTTTCCTTACGTCAGATTTCGACAACAGTTCAAGTCATGCCGAAGTCCTCGTTGATCAGATAAGTTTCACCTTCCCCATGAATGATAAACACATGAACAGGTTTTTCGTTCCTAAAACTTATACTGTCTTTTCGGCATTTTTGGGGGTTCTAAAACAATCAGCATCTCGGTTTAGAAAACCAAATCAAATTCGTCAGATTGTCACGCCGGTTTTCAAAAGTGCTATTGTCTTAGCAGAAAAAAAAAAAAAAAAAATCCTAAATTTTGGCTCTTTACCGACATTTTTCCGAATCAATCAATCTCGATTGTGTCCAAATATTTTACTGTATTCTACTAGTCAGTTAACCAGGTTAATCAATTTTCACTGCAAGCCCTTGACTGCCTCTCAGTCATTCATGTTATTTTCATAACAACATCAGCCTCTAGAACTCTGTTAAAATTGCCACTCGGTTCAGGTTTACTTTATGCTACATCAGGCTATTCTCCCACTCAGCCGCCTTTAATAACAAGTAATGTTGCGTTCACACCACAAGCGACTCTGCAATCAAAATCGCATCAACCACTGAACTGAGGTCGCGTATCCATAAATATCTCATTGCGGTCACCGTTGCCGTCGGCTATTGCTCTGTGACGTCACGAGTATCACCGCGTTCGTATCATATATCATATTATAGGATGTATAAGGGAACTTTTCCAACTGTATCCTTATCATTCAATTACCAAACACAGAACACTGCAGCTGATGCCCTGCAGCATCATCATCTGAGTTTTCTGTGGTCCGTTATACGGAACTAATGTTCTCACCGACTAATGTTTCCCACACGGACACAAATTGTTCCTCTGTAGTCCAAATAAAAACTGTTTGTCATGGGTACCGTCACACGGGCTTTTACTGCTAATTGGCTAACACACAGCCAAACACAACATCGCCTGAAAAGATCAACTATTTCTTTTAACTTTGACATCGCACTACGTGTGAAGGGATCATCTTGTACGCAGCAAAGGCATCGCAGGAGGGTTAGCCCCGCCTCATCGCAGTTGTAAGTTTGACTTGCATGGAGAGTTACTGCAAGGTAGAACAAGTAGCGTCCGGTGTGTAAGCACCTTAGGGGTACTTAAATTGAGCTCAGACTACGCGCTTGTTACAATCTCATCCATCCAATTTGATCGCTCTCTTGTCATCTCAGTATCTTTTTAAACTGGGAGCTTTTTGGGGGTTTGTTGTGCCTGGGAGCTACGACGAATTCCCCGTGAAGTTTCCCCAAACTGTCATACGCTTCACGTACCCACTATGTTGTTTGTTATCCACTGTACGCAATAAGTAATTGTCAAATTCATCCTGTTGATGGTGTGGTCCTTACTCATGAAGTGGAGCTTTAAGCAGAGTTTCAGGAGGGGACCACACCTCAACCACGCCTCTTCCTGTGTTCCTATAAATTCTAACCGTTCACTTCCCTCTTGTTTCGCATACTCGACGCACCCCTCCCTCCCTCCCCTTATCTAAAACTTCTTTCTTCCTTCCTCAGTGCCTTAAAGAGGGGGTTCATTGTGCCTGGGAGCTACGACGAATTCCCCGTGAAGTTTCCCCAAACCGTCATCTGCTTCACGTACCCACTATGTTGTTTGTTATCCACTGTACGCAATAATTGTCAAATTCATCCTGTTGATGGTGTGGTCCTTACTCGTGAAAGACTCATTCTTCAGTGGAAGTCTGATAAAGCTCCCTCATTCAACAGCTAGATTAAAGAAATACTTTCCTTAATACAACTAGAAAAACTGAGATATAGTCGAGCCAACTGTCCTGAGAAAAACAACGCCATTTAGTCACCTTTCATTGAACACATTAAAAGCCTGAGTCAATCATGATGCTCTCATTTTGGTTTAAGTGATATAATTATTCATGTTTAATTATGATGTTTATGTATGTAAAGGAGAAATTATAATTTTTTTATTTCCATAATTTTTAATATCCTTATTGTTTGTTTTTTTAAATAGGTAATTTCTTGTTCATCTTAAAATCTTTTATTATTAGCCATATTGTGATGCAGGTACTTTAAAAACTGTTAATTTTTTGTTTGTTGTTTATCATTTTAAATTCTTGACATTTTTATTTCTAAGTTTAGGGTGGGTGGGTATTATTTTTGAATTTAGGGTATAAATGTTCCCATTTGTTAAATGAAAAACCATAAATAAAGTATTAAAAAAAATAATGCACCTGCACCCATGTATGTACTTTACACGATTCTGAAGCACAACTGACGATTTACAAATGATAAGTCATAGTAAATGCTCTCACACACTTTAAAAATATCATGTATATATTTGTGTGCATAGTTTTGAGACAAATCTCATCCCATACATTTGATGTAAAACTTTTTTTTTTCAGCACAAGAAGCCAAACTGGAGTCACAGAGAGCAGAGGTGGAGAGGCAGAAGGTGGAGGTGGAGGAGCTAAAGCAAAACCTTGAAGGTATTTCATACACAACAGCAGGAGTCTATTACATTTGATTAAAGTGACACAATATACCTCCATAAGCTGAAAAACATGATAGATGTAAGAATGTAAGATAGTTTATTTTTCACAAGTAAAGAAAACATGTCATGATCACATGATCTGAATATGTTCACAGTTTTACTATTACAGTTTGTTTAATGCCCAGAGCACACCTATTTAGAGATATTGATGATGTTTTCCTTTTATCATTAAATATTTCACATTAATGTTTTTTCCAGTTCAAGCAGCAGAGCTGGTCAAAGTGAAATCCAGGACAAATGTGACAGAACACCAAGTGGAAGCCCTGAGGAGAGATGGAGAAGGTCAGACACAAATCTAAACCTGCAGTTTACATTTGGACTTTAGACTCTGAAAACTATTCTGAAGGTGGAGAGCAACAGATGTCAGGACTTGGCAGCGTTGCCAGATGGGAAATATAAAATTATCGTACCAGAGTCTCAAAATTATCTGATTTTGGGGGAAATTATCGTACACCCGACAAAATAATCAAAATAACTGATAATGATCAAAACAACTGTCTTACTGTTGCGCGAAAATCGTAATTGATCACTCTGTTTAGTGTCCTACAGGCACTTTTGTGGGCATTCATCGCCCCGCCCCACATCAGCAGTGTTCAATCAGCAGCTCAAGGCTCCAACTCAGCTCTGTTACATTCATGCGCCCCCTTCAAAAAAATGACAGGTCGTCATGAGACCTCAAGGCTATTATTATGAAACAGTATTCATGATAACTGAGAGAGAGAGACATAGAGAGTAGAGATGGGACTTATGGCTTTTTGGAGGGAGCCGGATCTTTGAGATCCGTTAGTCTCAAAGAGCCGTTCAACAGACTGGCTCATTTGGCTCATTTTTAAATTTTTTCACTTTTAAGAGGTCAGCCTGGGTTTAGTTCATTTTATCCTGGAAATAATCACAGGGAGGAATGATGGGCTGAGATTTGGATCAGAGTAATTTCTAACTCAGATTTCCAACCAATATTTGAGTTTGAATTCTTCTGAAATATTGATTCTAGCTTCATTTGACATGTGCGGACAAGATTTTAAAGTTTTATTTGGATTCATTGTGAATATTCCCCTGACATATCCCTCTGAGTTGACAGTGAGATCACTATTTACCCTTTGTATAAAGTGGGTGTATGTGTGTTAAACTACTTTGACTTATATTATTCATGAAACACCTAAACATCTATAAATAAACAATAAAACAGCAGGCTACAATGAAGTTCCATGCAAAAGCTTTTAGTGAAAATATTTCCACACAAAATATTTTTTAAATAAATAAAATTACAATAAATTAGAGAAAAAATGTGCATCACACCAGTATTACTAATAAAACTTTACAATGGACTAGTGAACTGTCCTGAGGTGCATTTAATTCATTTGTCAGTTTGTAAAGCACTTTGTGCTACATTTTTTTTGTATGAAAAGTGCTTTATAAATAATTTTTGATTGATTGATATAGTTGCCTTTTTAAAAAAACAAATAAATAAAAAATAAATGAAAATAGAGCTTAACCCTGAGGAGGACTCCTGAACTGAGTGATTGGGTGAATAGTAGCCTAGACCCGACCCACAAAAACAGAAGACCAATCCGTTTACTCTGAACCACAACCCCAATAACAAAATAAAGTGTAAACAAAATAAATGACCTTTCTAATATAATAACGACGACGGACTCCTCCCCCTCGTTCAGGCTGCACTGCTGACACTGAGGCACTCACGTGAAGGGAGCGTGCACAACTTATGTGCACATCTTACTAACCCTCCTCCCCGTGCTCTCTCGGTCTGCCAATTCCGACGCACCTGCTTGTTTTTTTTTTTTTTACTGAGGCACTAACGTGAAGGGAGCGCGCACAACTCCTGCGACATTTGCATATGAAAAAAGCGCTGTGCTCCTCCCCATGCCCTCTCTCCGTCTCACTCAGTGTAGGAGCATGGGGAGTTTGTGTGAGCTTGTGTGTGGATCATAGGTGTGAACTCAAGGAGAGAGAGAAAAAGAACGGCTCCCAACCAATCGTGACTCGGCTCCCATCGTTCATGTTAATGAGCCGTTCAAAAGATTCGGTTCGTTCGTGAACGTCACAACTCTAATAGAGAGAGAGAGAAAGAGCCATCTGACTTGACTTAGTGAAATTTATTTTAGACAGCAACATTAACTTTTTTCTCAAAAGAGTGGTCTTCAAATGAACATCTTTTCAAGATAACTTCATTACATGAATCTCTGGAGCCTCTTAAGGGTCACGATAAGAGGTTCTTTAGGAAGAATTTTGTGTTGACCCCTTGCAATATTTACGTATCCCCTCAGGTAATGCAAAAGTCTTCAAAAAATAAATAATAATAATTAAATGAATAAATAAAATTCTCCCTGACCTTGAGTGGACTCTGCGACTCTCTCTTTGTCTTCAATAATAATAACTGCATATTCTCATACATAGAAGTGGCTGCTGCCATTTGTAACTTGTGCATGTAACATTTTTTACCCTAAACTTCAATCTCCAGCTCTGAGTCACTGTCCGAGTTTGCTGCGTCCTGCGGGTTGGGGGCAGACCTCTTTCGGTACAGATTTGATGCTGTCATGGAGCGCAGCATCACTGTTGTTGGCTTAAAGTTGGCACATCCTCCTGCCATCCTCACACACTCCGATGTGTGTATGAGCCCATTCAGTGTGTCTGTGATGAGTCGGTTTCGTGTTTTTATTTTTATGAGATTCACTTTTGAAAAAACACGCTCACATGATGCATTCGAATGAGGAAATACAAGCGCGTCAAGGGCAAACGCTCCCAGTTCCCTGAACACCCTTCTTGCTCCGAAGTCCTCCATAGTGCCGAGATGGTGCCAGAATTCATCTACTGGCATTTTCTTGGTGTCCTCATCAAGCGTCATGAGTGGCAATCTCCTCCACTGGTCATCAATGGCTTGGAGAGTACAGTCAATCAGACGCGGCAAGACTCTCATGAGTGGAAGCAGAGAGGGAAATTCCGCTCGTGTTCTGCTATCAGTTGCAATGGCAGGAGACAGGCATGCAGTGTGGGTCAAGAAGGCATCTTCAAAGTCGAAGCGCTTCTTCAATTCTTCGCAGGCAACTCGGAGAAAATTTTGACAGTGCACATAAAAATCTGTCATGGTGGCTGGTGTAAACTTTGACTGCTGGACACGCTGCATCACTTTTGCACCCAGGTACATTGTGTTGAGTGGTCATGAATATTGATCTGACTCGGGTGTGTGTGGAGAACGTAGTCCTTCTGCATGAAGGTCAGTAAGAGATCTTTGTAGGTCTCGCACACCTTGCTCTTCAGTGATGTAATCACCACATTTTCACTCTGGAAATACTGATTGAGGTCTGTGAACTTTGGCAGAGCCCACTCAAGAAAGTGATAATACAGCTGGAGAGACTCGTTATTGAGCGCATGATAAACGTTTTCTGCAGCATTCAATCTGGCATCAAGCCAGGTCAGCGAAAAAAAGCCGGAGGGCTTCCCACTGGGTGGACACTCTTTTAACAACTTCATTCAGTGACAGCCATCGTGTCTGGGAGAGTTTCAGCATTTTGTGGGGTTCAACATGGCAGAAATCTTGAAATTCAAGGAGCTCAGCCACACGTTTAGCACTGTTTTTAAAATATCCGTAAATGTCTTTAGCTAAATCCTCACACTGACAAGGAAGCTGCTTGCATGCTTCACTGGCACAGGAATAAGGAGTGACAGAGGCAGCACTGCACAGTAATCCCTGGCAAATCATTTCTGAGTCGACTGGAGACAGAATTGTGTTTTCCCATCATGGTGTTACAGCCATCTGACCCAAACCCAACAATGTTTTTAAGTGGTTCACCTGCAACTGTGAATGACTTCATCATCTCTTCATAGAGTCTCTCTGCAGTGGCTCCCTCTCTGACAAGATGTCTATTTTCTTCTGAAAAGATCTGTACAAGCTTCCAGAAGTGGGTCTGGACCTGTTTGTGCCCTCATCAAAGAAACAAACCACAATACAAAGTGTTTTGACAGCTACAATGTCTGTTGATTCATCAATAAGGATGCTGAATTTTTTTCTTTTCAGGATTTCTGACAGACTGTTGAAATAGCAGTCACCAATGACATGTTTTGTGATGGCAGTTGCCCTTTGTTCTGCCGAGACAGATGTTTTGTGCTGTTTTTGAATCCTGGAATATTTCTTTGATGACATCCACCAGATGGTCTGTGGCCCTCATTGCAATATTGTGCTCCACCAAAAAACCTGCGAGCTTCACCACTGCTGTTTTTACTGCTGCATCGAGTCTTTGGCCTTCCAGCATTTTCTGCAGGCAATGCATGATGGACTTTTGTGTTGGTGCCAAATTTTTTTCTTTTTCCTTATGCCTTTTTGATTTGCTGTGATTTTTCAGGACTGTTATTTCTGCCACCAGCTCTGTATTACAACACCGACAGAAAGCTTTTCTGTTAGACTCTGAGCCTGTTGTCGGTCTCAGCCATCCAGCAAAATTAGGATCACTTTCCCATTCCTTTCTGTACTTTTGAAGTCGATGCTGCTTACTTGTCTCCTCCACAGCCCTCCGCTTTGGCTCCCGCTCACCCTCATCTTCTCCTTCGGTGCTCATTTTTCTCTCAACTGACTAACTTCCTCCTGACGGAGCTCCTACGACCATGATTGGCTGTCAATCGTTCTGAGACGAATGACACTTAAGCTATGATTGGCTGAAAACGTCACATGGTATAAGATGCATTTAGGGTTTACAGATAAATCCGTCAGACTGGGGTAGATCTGTAACA
This sequence comes from Scarus forsteni, assembly GCA_036419115.1. NCBI lineage: Eukaryota > Metazoa > Chordata > Actinopteri > Labriformes > Labridae > Scarus > Scarus forsteni. The sequence goes on along the minus strand of JAZDUH010000092.1, from coordinate 2,925,518 downwards.
ACCACACGAAATTGTCAAATTATCGTACATTTAGCCTTTTTTGGAATTATTGATCGTACATCGTACAGAGGGCTAAATTATTGTACAAATACGATAATTATCGTACATCTGGCAATGCTGGGACTTGGTAACACAGCTCTTTCTCTCTCTCTCTCTCTCTCTCTCTCCTTCTCTGAGATGGCGGAGTGGGTGTGTTGGGAGCTGAGAGCGGTTTTGTTCAGACCGTGAGTGAGGCTTTTGGACAAAAAACTCAACTTTAGCTTTTTTGTGTTGATGTGTTTGTGTTGTGTCTTTGTTTGGTTTTGTCAGTGTAGTTCAGTTAAGTCCGGTGCATGTACGTGTGTGTGTGATTGTGTGTGTGTGATTGTTTGTGTGTGGCTGTGAGATGTGTATGCTAACATCTTAGCACTATGCTGTTAGCTGAGGCTACAGCAGCCGAGCTGGAGCGGCTGTCACACTGTCATGGCATTAAGTTGGTGCCCTCTGGGGCAGTGCAGTGTGGAGGAGGCCGGGCTGGCTGTGGGCAAAGTGGTCTGATATGAATCTGTGAAGTCGGCGTGCAGGATGAATGTGGCTATCATGATCTTCATGGCTGAGACACCTAAGGTGAGCGAGGTGGTGGAGAGGGGAGTGGTCATACAGGACACTTTTACTCCTGTTTCTCCCCTCTCCAGCCCTGCTGCCAAAGTTATTATTTCTGATGCCCCACCGTTTATAAAAAACGAACACTTGGTGAAGGAGTTGTCCCGTTTTGGACAGATAGTGTCTCCTGTGAAGATGGTGTCTCTTGGATGCAAATCGCCTAAATTAAAACATGTGGTATTGCACCGAAGACAGGTTTATATGGTCCTTAAAGACACCAGTCAGGATTTAAACCTGTCTTTCTCTTTTAAGACAGATGGTTTCTCTTATGCTGTGTTTACATCCTCTGAAAACATGAAATGTTTTGGATGTGGGGCGGACGGACACCTGATCCGCTCCTGTCTGGAGAAGAGCGGAGCAGAGTGGCAAACTGCCACCTCTCCACCCACCCATGACGGGAAGCCTCCGCAGCTCTCAGGACCTAATGCTGGAGGGGAGCCCGGTCTGTGGCTGCTTTTGCTATGGGGGCAGAGCCTCTGCAGCCTGGCCAATCGGAGTCCGCAGCTGGAGGGGAGCCTCTACAGTCGGCCCAGCACGACACTGCTCCTTGCGGTGACATACCGTCTTGTTTGCAGCCTGAAGTTGCTGCCAGCGGTGCTCTGCCCGCTGTTGTTGCCGATGCGACCTGTACCTGAGGATACAGGTGTCCTCAGCTCTGCTTCCTCTTCCTCCTCTGAAGTGTGGAGACAGACGTTCAGAGAAGGGAGTAGGGGTGGAGCTGATAGATGATGATTTCTGTGAGTTTGATGGAGATGAAATGATCACTGATGATGATTTTAAACTTGTGCATGAAAGAAAAAAACTTTGAAAATGCAATGTGTGTGATTTTAATCTCAGCATTATAAACCTAAATGGAGCCAGGGCTGATTTTAAAAGAGCTGCTCTTTTCAAAGTTATGGAGTTAAAGAAGACTGAAGTCCTCTTTGTGCAGAGGTTTTTATTTGTGCTTTTAAATACACTCGAAGGACCAAGGACAAGAGCCAACTTTTGAACTTTGTACTGGGTCAGGCCAAGATGGCCGTGTATGAAAGCTGAAGGAGGAGAGTGGAGGGTGGAGAGTTCATGTCCCTTGTCCCTGTGTGTGTGGGTCTAATCAGATCCAGGATCCACCTGGACTTCACTTTTTATAAAAACTCAGAAGACCTGGATACTTTCAGAAAGACATGGTGCTGTCAGACTGTTTTGTGTAAAATAGTGGATCAAAGCCTGTGGTTCAGCGACTTACTGAAAATGTGATATATTTATTTATTTATTTATTTATGTATATTTATCAATATTGTTAAAGGTGTAAAATGATTACCTGGCTAAAAGTTTTTAAGAATGACCAAATACAGTTGGTTTGAAAAATCACACACACACACACAAAAAAATCTCTCTCTCTCTCTCTCTCTCTCTCTCTCAGCCAAACAGGTGGCTTTCTCAGCCTCTCTGTCGGCTTCAGGTGAAGTGACTTTGGGACCGTATAACACTGACACTCCTCTGGTGTTCAAGCGCGTTATCTCAAACATTGGAAATGCCTACAGTCCAGACACAGGTACTTCTTACACTAACAGAAACAACCTTCAGACATTTGTTTTTGAGATGATCAGTCTGGAGAAAAGAACTTCTTTTACACTCACTGTCTATTAAAATGTCCTCCAGGTCTCTTTACTGCACCAGTGAGAGGAGCCTACCACTTTGAGGTCTACATCGGAGCACATGGAAATGCTAACTATGATTCAGGTGCATATCTGGTGAAGAATGGAGAACAAGTATGTGCTGCATATGAGCAACAGACTAATGGGTTTGGTAAATCAGCTAATGGTGCCACTCTGCTCCTAGAGGTTGGAGATGTTGTGTTTTTGCGTCTGTGGGTTAATACAAAAATATTTGACAATGGAAATCACCATTCCACCTTCAGTGGTCACCTTCTTTTTACCATGTAAGATGGACACAGTCATCCATGTTTTCTAGCTACCTTAAAAAAGTTAGCTCTTTCCAGTAATGTTCATTAAATATCACGTTGTTTTCAGTTTTACTTTATTCCTGAATCATTCTCTTGATTTTCATGCCATAACACAGAAAAGTCTGTGTTTTAAGATGATTGTACTATCTAGAAATAAATGTTTGTATGTTCAAGATTATTTCTGTGTGATGCCACAAAAAGAGTCCTTTTGTCACCATCAAATAAAGATTGGTGAATAATTTTTTTTAAGAGAAAAAAAAAATATTCCCAGGTTTCAGGAGCTTCAAGGTCCCAACAGATGTTGCTATGGTGCCTCAGGGTTTCATGAAAGAAAGATACTAGAAAAGCAGCGCAGACCTCGGCCAGCATCACAGTCCTCAGCCATATTATCATTTTGACCATAAATAATAGTCCTACCTTTATTTCATGTAAATATTCAGATTCCTTGACCATGAAAACACAGCATTAGCACTTGGATTCTTAATGATATCTATTTTAGTTCAGTAGTTATTCAGGAAAATTACATTTTTCATCATGGCTGCTAATGCTAATGGATCAACACCTGTCTTGGCAATTTTGTTCACAGCTGAGGATCAATAAAGGATCTTGAGTCAAAAGATGTCTTTGTGAATATTTATTTATCTTGCAAGAGAGAAATCTGTCATACAGCACACAAGTCTGCAGAGAGATTTCTGCTAGACAAAGAACATGCAGATTCTTAAAAGCATACAGGCATCATGAAACAAGACATCAGACACCTAAACACCTCCCTGTTCTGTTCATGTGAGACAGTATCCCAGGTCACACCACCTTCCTGACATTGACATTGACATCTTCTAAAAATTTCATCAGAGTCCATCCATAACTTTTGGAGTTATTTTGTTCACAGACAAACTGACTCTCCTGAAAACATAACCTCGTTGGCAGAGGTAATTAAAGTCTTTATCAGACAAATGAGAAATGGAAACACTTTTTAAAATCTGACAAACAGGACCCTCCCCCCACTTTCTTTGCAGTTAATCAGATCATTGTACAGTCCATTGAAGCAGAAACATATGTACAGTTGGCATATGCCATAGTTAATATACACACACACACACACATACACACATATATACATATATATATATATGTATATATATATATATATATGTATATATATATATAGACACACACATATATATGTTATAACCCACATCATCTTAACTTTAAATTTGTAATAAAAACAGGAAAGTCATCGTAACCTTCAGAATGGAGGTGTTCTGCTGCGGTCCTGCAGTGTGAAAAAATTAATTTCAGAAAAGATGAACGACCTAACAAATGTATCAGATGCTAAAGTCTGTATGAGCGTTGATCAGATGCCTTATCAAAACACACGGGTGGGGTTTGTCTGCGTCACCAGGCCTTTCAGAGCAGTGGGGGCGGGGTTTACCTAGAACTGATGTGGGTTCCATAATAACGCTGCACAGACACATAAAAATGTCTTTGTGGATGACTCTACACCTCAAAAGTTACACAGTATAATTCTATTTAGTCTAATTTCCAGTGTAGCTTTTCTGTAGAGAGCATTTCTTACCTGTGTGCCTGCACCTGCAGGTTGCCCGGGTAAAGAAGACGCCATTGGATTACTGTGTCACGCTGAGAAGCTACGCTGCGTTCATGGTCTGGTGTGGATTTGGGACAAATCGTTTCTTTGGATAATGGTGTTCAATTCAACAACATGTCATATTTTCCAGCTTTTATTGATCAAAAATGACCAAGAGTTGTCTAGAATTAGTTGCAAAAGGTTTCTTTGTCCTTAGCATCTCTTTATTTACAGGCATCAAGAAAATAAAGTGTAGAGAAAGTGTTGAGTCATCATCTATCAAAGTGCCCACGTTTCCTGAAGGCAACATTACATGAGGATGCTTTGATAGGCTTTCGCTCACAACCCCACACCCCTCTCAGTCAAGGCCACGCCCCCACGCCAGAACACAGCCAAAAGTTTGAAACTGTAAAAATAAGATCTGAAGGTGAAAAGAGATATCTCAAACCAAAAAGTTAAGATTTGAACCTGAAAATATCAATTCAGCAACTGAAAAAAATTACACATCACATGTTAAAATATATCTTGGAGTAAAAAATGGAAACAAATAATTTGATTGAAATAATTACAGAGCTGAATTAAAAGTATATCTAAACAGAGATCAAATTATCTTCCAATTACTTTTATTTCAGTGATATGTTTTTTAATTTTTATAAGATTCAAGAACAGACCTTACATTTTCAGTTTCAACATTTAATTTCTCAATCTTTTCTTTGTTTCAGATTACAATACTTTTGGCCTTGATTTAGCTCCATAGTAAAGTCGCAGGGACAGTGAGGGATCGTCAGTCACCTGGTGTGTTGTTATAATTTAAATGGTGTCTCGTTGGCCCACGTTACACGGTTTTTAGAGAACACAGCAATTTAAAAAGTATGAGTCAGACTTTTGGTTAAATAAAACTTAGAACTCCTGAGCAGTCCAGCTCTTTTTTTTACTTAATTTTTCTAAATTTATCCTGAGGTTTTCTGCATCACTGATTCTCCATGATATAAGAGCAATCTGTAAAGGATCAAGCTCCAAATGCAGTCTACTAGTGCAGCGATTCTCAACCTGTGGGTCAAGGCCCAGAAGTGGGTCTCAGAGCTGTATTCAGTGGACGGTGAATGAATCAGGTAAAAATGTGGCAAGTTTGTCTTCAGTGTTCAGAGGCCTTAAGCAGACAGCAAAGATGATTTTATTTTACTCTGTTGTGCTGTAACAAATATCAGCTGTTCTCTCAGGATCTTTATGTATCCTTCTCATCTTGGCACAGACATGAGGATTTTCCTATGATGAACCTTTGACTTGAGTTATCTGGAAAACAACCAACATGAATGTTATGATGAGAAACACTAAGATTAATGCATGTGTGATCTCTCAGGGCTCTCACTATTGCTGAAGCTTTATAACATTTTTCCACTTTTTATGCATAAAATGTGTTTTCTTTAATCTGAGGTCCAAACTGCCACGATATTTCATTAAACAAATTTAACTGGTTGATCTTTTTGAGATTTGGGTGCTGTTGACTGTTGAGATGATCATTGTTTCTCAGAATAGAGCAGTAAGAGCCGAATCCTCACTCTGTTTTATCTGAAAGTGTCAAACATAACTGTTTCCTTCCACTTCTTATATTAGCTAAGGGAGATCTGTTATACATGTCCATAAATAGGACAGTCACCCCAGAATGTACCTTGTTTGACAAATCTGTCCTCATACTGGACATCAGTGATCATCCACTGGTGGCCTTGAGGCCACATCAGGCCCTCCACATCAGGCCCTCCACAGCCCCCAGAATATTATCAAGTCCAAAAAATGTGAATGGGTTTAAGTTTTAGTCAAAAATTAAATTTATTTTCGGTGATTCCCTACAGCTGTAAATGCAGCCCCTGAAACTGTTGGGTCTGTTTTACAGAAATCCACCTGTCAGCCAACATTCAACCAGTAAAATAATTAAATTTAAGTCAGAGATGGACAACATGACAGACCAGAGAGAAACAGCCAAGATAGACTCAAAAGGACTTGAAACTGAAACTAAAGGACTCAGGACATGAGCTTGGACTTGACTGTCTTGTCTGGAGACTAACTTGTGACTTGTATAACAATGACTTGGTCCCACCTCTGGCTACAGGTAATATATCACTGAAAGAATTAAAGCTGCTTAAAGAGGCATCATGTCATTGATGCATAACGTTAGCCCACAGCAGGAGAGGTAACACAACAACAACAACAACAACAACAACAACAACAAGCCTCCAGTAGAAATGAACTGTTAACATATTTCATGAGAGAAGTTGTCAGTCTCATTTTTTCTGTAGCAGAATGTTTTGATAGATATTTTATTATACAGTCATACTGTCCTGTAATTCTGCTTCATGTTTCTCTCAGAATGCATCAGATTGATGCTTTTAAATATGAAATATTCAAAATTCTCTTCCGGGGGAGCATGCCCCCGGACCCCCCTAGAGGTGTTACAGTCTTCTGACCTTTCTCACCACAGACCCATTTTCATGCCTCGTTGTATTGTTACAATCAGCGGACTTAGTAATTGGGGGGCCTAAGGCGAACATAGCCAGGGGCCCTCTTCATCTGTTCTTTAGAAATAAAAAAGTAGAAAAGGCAAAGGCCAGTGTTTCCCATAGCTTTTTTGCTATCTATCAATTTATCTAAATCATTCATTCATTCATCTTTCATCTATAAATATTCATATATTGGGTATCAGTATATCTTAAATATATTTTTTTCATTCATTCAACTATCAAAATTAAATAACTCACTCACAGAGTTTGGTCTTGTACAAGGTGGTGCAGTCTGGTTTATTCTATTTAGTAAACTCTGACATACTATGATCACTTTTGGGAGTAAAGGGATTAAAAATAACAATGTTACTAACACTGTTACTTTTTCCCAGTAACAGCTAATGCAATCAACTATTTCAAACGTTAAGCGGTGAAATGTGGCGAGCTACTTTGCATCAATATCCAGCAGTTGTTATCCGACCTGCCTCACTCAATCAGACACAGACAGGAGTCGTGCTTTTAACAGACAGACGAGAAAACTCGATGCCAGAGTTGCCAGGTCCGCTAATTACAAGCAACTTTCTGCTTCTTTTTCTAACTTGCATGTGTATATTGGGAGTTGTGGGTTGCAGTTTTTTGGGCTTATTCCAATAGTGCAGCTGTTCATATGGACTTGAACCCCCAAACTATCAATATAAACCCAATTCAGATGCTGTTAAAATCATTTTACCCCTTTCTAAATACAAATTTAAATTTTACTGTAAAATTTGTCTTTCAACCTAAAATAAATCCTCATAGCAAGAAATACATTTATTTCTAATGTAGCTACTATTTTCTCCATGATAAAGTTGTACAAGATTAAGATAAATCTTAGATAAATCCCTGACATGTCTTTTTGGTTACAAAAATCAAAGTTAGACAGACTTTTTAGCAATAACAGAGTTATAAATAACAGCAGCCCCTCCCTTCACTTCTGAATAAAGAAAAGGATGTTTAGTAAGTAAATTTGACAAAAAAGAAGAAATATGACTTTGAAATTGAAATGTAATGTGGAAAAAAAATTAAAAGTCCTAAAGCAAAGTGTTTGTCTGTTGTTAGTAAATCTAAAATCTAGAGACCAAAAACAGCGAGAACTCGGCTGATGATGTCAGAGCTGCTGCAGCAGGTAACAACAAGGAAGGACACAGAGACGGAGACACACAGTTCAAGAGGAAAAGAGTTTTCAGAAAAGTAACACATCAGTTACTTTACCTGGTAACTAATTACATTTTTGAAGGAGTATTCTGTTAGTACCTGTTACTTTTTTTGGGAAAGTAACCAGTAACTGTAACTAATAATTTATAAGTAATTTGCCCAACACTGACGATGATGTTTGTCCTTTTAGGGTCTCCATAGACATATTTGCCACATTTTGACCTGATTTATACACCATTCACTGAAAACAGCTCTGAGACCCACTTATGGACCTCCATAACCCACGGGTTGAGAACCACTTCACTAGTAGATGGTAACTGAAGCTTAATACTTAATAGATTGTTCTTATATCATGGAGAATACGTGATGCAGGAAACTTCAAGATGAATTTATAATTTAGAAACAGTGAGTGAGGGAAAACAGTGGCTCACATGGACTGATGAAGGATGCTGAGTTTTAATTCATCAAAAAGCTGATTTGTCATTTTTCAACACTTTGTGTTCACTTGAATGGAGCACATGAGCTATCAAGACACTGTTTGAGTTATAAAACCGCACAAAGTGACTGATGAGCTCTCACTGTCACTGCGATGCGCGTCCGTCTGCGTCTATGTGCTCACCGGCAAACAGGTGCGCGCGCGCAAAGACGCAGAGCGATTCAGGAGGAATTTAGATGAAATGTTCACATGTGCATCACAATACAGTGGATGAAAATCTGTCCTTCAGCTTAATCCTTCCTTTCTCTGCTTTGTGTGAAAGCCTTACTGACATCAGTGCCCGTTTCATTCATGTTATTCCCCGTTTAACTGAAGACAGTGTTTGTTTGTTGAATGTTTTAATGATCAGACTGTGTGGGACAGAGTGGATGGCCTCTGCTCAGCAGAGTCAGACGACAGGCCACAGAAGGGAGGAAAGGAGAAATGCATTTTATTGACTATAATGAAACGATGGCGACGCATCAGACTCTTAAATTGCGCAAATTAGAGTGAGATTTTTTTTATTTGAGTGTGTGCGATTGTATTTATACAATGGTAATTATTTAGACTTACACAATGTGAAGCAACTAATGTGTAGAGGGCTCGAGAGGGACAGAAGGAGAGTGGAGGTTTTTCATATCCAGCACTAACTCAACAGGACTGTCAGGAGGGGGCTGTGTGGCCGCGGACTCACCCCACCTTCATCTTCATCATCACTGCTTTGCCACAGGGCACGCGACACCTGGCTCGGGAGCAGCCTGTCGCACGAGCCCGCTGGAACTCACAGTCTGCGACGATTAGCCTAGCTCTGGCTCGTTGTCATATTTTTTCTATCAGTGGTGTCACCGACACCGCACAGAGTCATGACACCTTTGGGAATGTGGCAGTGGATTTTTTGATTTCCTCTCGCCCTTTCCTTTACTCCGACCCTCTCTGATAACTTAGCTTCATTTTAACCCACGTGCTTCTCAGTCCTCACGTAAACAAACCCACATAAGTTCTTGGCTGCTCAGTCTTCCGTCATCATGGGACAGTCCATTGTAGAGGCTGTGGGGGGAGCAGATAATATGATTTTGGCATTCTGGTGTTTTGTTTGTTTGTTTTGCCATTTATATTATTACTACACTAATATAATTATAAATGACAATGGTGGGGGTGCTGCTGGGTGTAGGGGCCCTGACCCTTATTGGCTGGGGCGGGGGCAACTGGTTGGGGGCCCCCTACAAGTTGGGGGCCTAAGGCATTTGCCTACTTCACCTTAATGGTAGATCCGCCCCTGTGGACAATGATAGTGTTGTTATAATTATTTATTTTTGACTGTAAATCAAACATAATTCTACAAAATCTTCAAAATAATGTTAATAAATCAACAGACAGTCTACAGTCACCAGATCTCAGTCCAATAGAAAAACAAATCCTCTCAAAAATGATTAGAGAAATGTGACTATCAAGGGGACAGAATTGACCTCTTCAGGTTTGAGGGTTAAAGATCTGGTTAGGGGGTAGCCAGAGTTTCCTTCCACTTTAAGTCCCTGAGTGGAAACTGGTTTGAAAAAAAAGAAATAACTTAGGACAGCACAGTGGAGCAGCAGGTAGTGCACGTGTCTCACAGCAAGAAGGTTCCTGGTTGGATTCCCGTGTTGGACAGGGGCCTTTCTGTGTCAAGTTTGCATGTTCTTCCTGTGCATTTGTGGGTTCTCTTCAGGCACTCCAGCTTCCTCCCACAGACCAAAACCATGCTCAGTAGGTGAACTGGTGACTCTAAATTACCCTGAGGGATGAGTGTGAATGTGAATGGTGGTCTGTCTCTCTATCTGACCCTGTGATTGGCTGGTTCAGGGTGACCTGCCTCTCACCCAATGACAGCTGGGATAGACTCCAGCTCCCAGTGACCCAGAAAGGGATAAAGGGGTGTAAAAAATGATTGTAATGATTTAGCAGATGGTTGGTGCCACTATCAGCACAGAAATAAACATGCTTAAGTTTTTGTATTGATTCTATTTTTAAAATATTCTGTATCATCATCACTGAATTCATGCCCTCCTTTAAATTTGGGTTTGTCTTGAATGAAAATATGAAGAAGATTCTTTATTCACTTTTTAAATGTTTATTGAACTTACTGTTGAAAATATCCAAAATACATCATTTCAGACAAGATGTGTCAGCCTCGTTCTGGATGGTTTCTGTTAAGCAAGTTACTTTAGATGCACTTTCAATGTGACCAAAAGATGGAGTTTTTAATCTGCACTTTTTTATTTTCCTTAATATGTGCTCGTATTTACCTGCTAAAACGTCTTGAAGTGTAAAATTTAAAGAAACAGAATTTCAGCAGAAGTTTAGTTTCCATGCTGCTCTTTATTGAGTTTATGTCCTTTTGGACGTGGCAATAAATTAATAAAAATCCAGTTTGTTTGTTGCATATTTGTGTTTCTTTTAAGTGGTTAACTTAACTTAAAAATGTCCGGCCCAGCTCATGTTCTTAGTCTGAAAATTCGGTCCGATTGAATTCCTAACTGAACGGCCCTGGTCTATGGCATACCAGGATCCTCCAAAGCCGTCTCTGCCAGGAAGGGCCATGAAGTCCCCTGACTTTGAAAACTGTAATCACATTTTAACATCAAGAAGGCAAGAAGTTGGAGAGTGAGGTGCTGTATCCATTATTACTAATTCATTGTCTGATCTGTTTTCCATAAAGTCAGAATATGTACATCCTTCTGTTTGTAGGTTATGAATGCTTACCTTACCATTTAGGGAAAGTGACCAGAGGCTTGTATAACTGACTGTTACACAAAGACCGAGCTCTGATAAGGCTCACAGAAGCCCTGCAGACGGGGGAGTAGGTTGTCTTAGTTATTGGATATCTTCATTCATGCAGATATATAACATTTCTGTGTGTAGCTGCACCTTTCGGACCATAATGTGCAGCAGGAGCAGTTTGTCACCAGGGACACTGGACTTATTGTTAGTAATATTAAATTCTGTCCAATTTTTAAAACAAATGTTGGGATCTATAGAGTGATAACGTGTGTTTGCCCTTTAAGATCATGGACCTGAGGAGACGACTTTGTTTGTTTCTGGACCCATTTGGAGCCACAACACAACAACTTGTCCACTGCAGAGACATAACTCTGTAAGTGAGGAATCACCTTTTAATAATAAATAATTTTTAGATGAAGATGAAGAGAAAACAGTCTTGATAATCTTCTTTGTAACAGATTTATCAAAGCAAATCTTTTAGTATTATATTCATATATTTCTGTTATCATGAGGCTCCTGTATGAGCTGAAATCCTCACAGCTAACTGTTGCTTGTGCAGACCACAGCTGCTCCGATCATGTCCAGCTGTGGAGAAGTGGGAATGCTCCACAACTCCTCATCCTGAGCAGCAGGACTGGACATCGTGTGGTGTCTTTGTTTAAGGTCAAAATGTACAATGACATGACAACCTCAGCCACTCAGGACATGTCAGACTGAACAGAGTCTGAGCAGACAGTGGACTCTGCAGTGGAGCAGAAGGGGAGGCCACACTGACACTGAACATCACAGTCACTTTGCTCACTGACACAGGTGTGCAGCACTCACATAATGCTTCAATATGAGCTGAACTGACATCATACTGCAGTAGTTTCATTCTGCAGATGGCCTGTCCCTGCTGTGTCGGCATGTGGAGAGGAGAGCTCAGGAGCTGAGATCAACGACTGGGTGAGAGGGTAAGTTCTACTACAGCTGGAGACTGGTATACACCTGAATAGATAACTTCACCAATGGGTGAACATGGCTAACACAGCCCTTTAAACATCACATTTCTATTTCCCTACCACACTTTGCTCTTTCTGGGGACAGTTGTGCTGCTACAGGTCTGAACTGACTGGAGACAGGAAGACCATGCTCTGTACTATCACATGATTCAATAGAGTGTTTGGACCAAACTGCTCCTGATTGCTCATCCTCCTGGATGAGTTCTATGAACCCACCAAAGTATTTGACATCCATTTAAAAGTTGTCTTTCTCCCTTCCAGATTGAATGGGTGTGTGTGGGCCCCCACAGGTGGATTATTACTGCAGAGGCTGCAACAATAAGTATTAGTGGTGGTGGGTGATCATCCTCCAACAAGCTGGGGTCTGCCTGAGGTTTCTGCCTGTTAAAGGAAGTTTTCCTGCCACTGTTGCCAAGAGCTCCTGGAGGATTCTGTTTGGTCTCTGCTCATTGGAAATACAGAGTCTGGTCTAGACCTGCTCTAAAAGTGTTTTGAGATAACTGTTGTGATTTGGCAGCACTAAATGAATCAAAGTTTATTTGATTTGACTTGGTTTGTCCTGGCCTGTTTCTTCATGAACACTAAGGTTTGGTGTCTCTTTTCCACCTTAAGAGCTTTCTTTCTGCCATACTGCTCCTCTTCTCCTGACATGGACACACAGGAGCTTGTTGGCTCTCTTTGGTTATATTTATACACTCTGGTAACCAACAGAGGGCAGTGATGCACTTCAGGGATTATTGACCTGAATACACTGGGCAGCAAAGACAACATGCATTGACCAACAGAATATTAAAACATATTCAACATTTTAATAAGACGATCATATTCAGTCATGATGTTTCTTCATGTTCTATCATCACACATCTACAGACAATATCAAGTGACAAGCAAAAGTTAAGAAGATGTGAGACAATTTACTCAACTCTTGATAACTTGATCGTCTTTGTTTTTCTCAATAACTGGAACTAGCATGTACAACCATTCAAATTAAGTGTTGAGTTTCAGCTTTTGTAGACAAGCCCCTGCATTCAAATACACTATTTTAATAAAAGCAAAGTTTCATTGTTTTTTTTCTTTTGATTGTTGTGTGGTAGTGTATGGAGATAATTTTGTTTCTTTATCATTCATTTTGTTTCTTTATCATTCAATCAAAAAGAATAGATTTGAAACCAAAAAAGAGATTTGTAAGCAAAAGAGAATAAGTGGGAATTGAAAAAAAAAGTTGAGATCAAAATACAACAGGTTGCAATTGAAAAAACAAACAAACTGAGAACATATTTTTTTCCATTTTGCTTATAAATCAGTCCTCTTTGCTTTCAAGTTGAAAACCTTCTCTTGCAAATCACTCCTCTTTGTTTGCAAACTCAAAAATTTTACTTGCAAATTCTACTGCACTTAATGGGCGGGGCCTACGCTGGTGGATGAGAGAATAGTTTCTATTGGTTGGTTTGACCTGGCTTTACCCAGTGCGAGCGCCAGCTACCACTTCCCTCTTACACAACGCCTGGAGGTCAGTTGATAGTGATTAAAACGTTTTATTCCATGGTACACACGTGTCATGGTTCCTACACAACAGTGCAGGGTTTCCCCCAGTGTATTATAAGTCTGGTAGGGCCACCAGACTGGTCCACATAAAAGGAGACAAACTGTGACACTAACAATGAGATGAGAGGAAGCACTCCACTTCTAATTGATATTATAGATTTATCCAAAATCAAATATCAGTCCTGTGCTCATAGCCCACTCCAAAGGTAAGACAGTTCTCAGTGTAGTTAGGTATACAAGTCCAGATTATAGGTCACTCCCTGGAGTTCCAGTGGCTCCTCTTGTGCAGAAAAAGATGTGTCCTTCCACATCATGATGTCTTTGCTTGTGACTGGATCACATCCATGTTTGTCCTTGGAGACGGGATCTTCCAGCAGAGACATGGACTTACTGACCCCTGCTGTCCTATTGCTGCACTCACACATGGGCATGTACATGTAAAATGTAAATGTTCTTTATCTATACAGCCCTTTACAACAACCCTTTGAGTGAACCAAAGTGCACACAATAGGTGGAAGTAAAAAGCAATAAATAACACAATTAAAATAAATTAAAGGAGTAACAGCAATAAAAGCAACGACAAAAAAAAAATAATAATAATACAATAAAATAAAGTAACACAGAGTAAAAGTAAAGTGTCACCACACTACTGGGTATTAAAGCCATCCTGAATAAATATGTCTTCAGTCTAGATTTGAAAAGGCCCGGGTCAGAAATGAGACGCATTTCAACAGAGAGCTTATTCCAAAGCCTGGAGCAGTGATGGAAAAGGCTTGATCACCCCAGTGTCTGTATTTTGACCTGGGCACTTCAGCAAAAGTTGGTTTGACGTCCTCAGTGCTCTACCAGGCCCCTGAACAGTTAAAAGCTCAGTTAAGTACACTGGGTTGAGACTATTAAGAGCTTTAAAAACAAACATTAACATTTTAAAATCAATCCTGAACTAGACATGAAGCCAATGAAGGGATTTAAGAACAGGAGTGATGAGCTCTCGTCTGTTCGTGCTGGTTAAAAGACGGGCCAGAGTGTTTTGAACCAGCTGGAGGAGACCAAGAGAAGCCTGGGACACACCAACATAAAGAGCATTACAGTCAAGTTTTGAGCTTATAAGAGCATGGATGGCTATTTCAAGGTGGTGGTGACTTAAAATCATTTTGACTTTGGCCAGGAGACGAAGCTGGACAAAACTTTCCTAACAACACTGTCTGTTAGTTTGTTGAACTGAAGGTCTGAGTCGAGAATCACTCCTAGATTTCTGACATTTCGACTAAGTGTTGGAAACAAGGCTCCAAAGCCAGGAACCCTGTGTCTCCAAACATGATGCACTCTGTTTTACTATCGTTGAGATTAAGAAAGTTTTGGCAAACCACTGCATGATTTCTGCAAAACAAGAAAACAAATAATTCTGTGCACTGTAACTGTTGGGCTTCACTGGCAGATGGATTTGCAGATCATCTGCATAACAGCGAAAAGAGAGGTTGTGTATGTAAAGAAAGGAGAATAGGGCCAGGACCAACCTCCAGTGACTGTTTCATGTAGGTCTGCACCACAGGGATCATCTTTACCAAACATGTGGAAAATGACATCACAGTTTGGCTCTGAATTTGTGATATGACAAACTCATCAGCAGAAATGATTAGACCTTGGCTCGGTGTATATCCACGTGTTCCCTGACTCCTTAAATTTCTATGCCAACGTCTGGTAGGAGGTCCTGGTGTCATGGAGTAATGTCATCCATGGAAGCAGCCACCCTGTCATGGATTTCCTGTGAGTGTCCCTCACCTATGATTTCATGATTATACTCAGAGACCAGAGACCAGAACAGACTGAGCTCCAGACTGAGTAAGAGTGACACATTTTCAGTATAACCAGGTCAATCAAACACAGCACGAACCAATCAGGGCTCTGGAAACAGAGGGCCATTTGTTGACTTTCCCCACTGTTCACCCCGAGTAGCCAAGGTTCAAAGATACATTTTCTCTCCCCGTAACTTTTCCTCAATTTACCATCTTGGGCTCAAAAGTACATCTAACTATCGATTCTGATGTTCTAACTTCATTTACTTTTAGTGGTGAAATCAAACCACATGATGACTGCACATTTTTAAATATTTATACCCTTTATTTAAGAAGACTCTCCAAATTATTTGGAGATATGATGTCCACCACTTTTCAGCACAAAGTTAGAACTGGGTAGAAAAACAATCTCTGAACAGGATCAGGATAAATGTTTCATCTGAGCATGATGAGCTCTGGGTGTATTTAGTCCATAAAGAAAGGCAAAAACAGACGTGGATCTATGGCAGTATCCACACACATCCTTCTCTGTGGTTTATGGACAATGGCCTGACATAGATAAGATATACAGAGAAATATAACAGTGACTATTTTTAAAAATGACACTTTTTCAGTCTGTTTTAAAAAGTGTTTTATGTTTTATTCTGCTTAAATGTGACAAACATTTGTAGTTTCTCGCTGGTTGATCTGGAGATGCGGATGAAAAAAAAATAGCTTCGCGACACAAGCTTGTTTGCAAAAAGAGTAGTTTATTGACAAACCAAGCAACTGTCTGAATCAGGCACTCCGGACTGCCTGAGAGGCTCAAAGCCAAAATGAGACCTCCCGAGCAGTGACAACAGACATGCATTTATATCTTGAAACATTCTTTGAAGTACACAGAGCCACGTATGCAGGGTGGACTCTCCTTGAACCAGAGCATCTTAAATAAATGACCAGTGGCCCCAAAGGTTGACTCATGATAGCCTGAAGTGACGGCCTTTCACCTTTGACACAGAGTTCATCCCCTTAGGTATCAATTTTAAGTTCTCAGCTGTTTACCTAGTCACAGGAGTTTGGTTTTCTTAAGAAGTAAAAACGTGAAGAGTGTTCTCTGATGTGCATCCTACTCATTACATCCTGAGTGAACCTGGCCAAATTCAGTCTAATCATTAGCTCACCTCCAAGGCCACCTGTTTTCCCTTTAAAGCATTCACATCAGATACGTCACATTTTAATCAGAATAAAAGTTCAGAGTGGTCCCTACAGTCTTAACTTAACTCCTTCCTATTAAAAAAAGGTCATACTGTTGAATTTTGGTCAAATTTCATGATCAATCAATCAATCTTTACTTTTATATCCCCACTTCATAACAGGTGTTATCTCAAGACACCTTACAACAGAGCAGGCTGAAGACAAACTCTTCATTTATAGACACGTGTTTGCATATAAACATGCACAAATAGATATTTATTTGTACATACTCATACAAACACCCAGAGATGGATCCATCCAGGCAGAGACAAAGGAAGTAAAAATAAGAATTTATGACAGAGACAAACCCATGGAGACCCAGACCATAAATCTGTCCACATCATGTCTTTGTTGAATATAAATGTATTTGGGATTATAGTCCTCTGAAATGTGTCCTCTCATTTTCAAAGTGTCCCTATGATTATAAAGATGTCTAAGATGGATGGATAATCTAGACAACCATGAACAGAGAGATCATCCTCATTTTAATGTTAACATCTGCAGTGAATATAATGTGTAGAGGAATGGATGTTGATAAATATAGCAGCATGGACTACCATTAAATTGAACTGGTCTGAAAATAATAATTGATATTAAATGGTGTCATTTCTCTTGATGGTTGATGCAGGATAGAGCACATGGAGTGGAGCAGGTCCACACAAGACCTGGACTGGGCAGCTGGAGTCCACATGTGGCCCTGATATCACCTTAGTGCAGAAGGCCACTCAGATTAAAGTCCAAAAACAATCTAATGAGGAGACCCTGAAATAATCTGACAAAATAAAACAGTAATAATGTCAAGAAAATAAAGCTGTAATTTCAATAACAGTCTCTGTGAAAATCTCCTTTTTGCATTTGTCAAGATAGAAATAAAATAAGAAAACATTTTAACTATCTAATAAATGCTGTGGCATGAAGAATTAGCAGAAACTGGGTTGAATTCTGTGTTTAGCTCAAAGGATTAAGTGTTATTAATTACACTCTAGTTACATACAATGTATGGCTGCTCTAAATAAGACTGCTGCTGTTATACAACTATTTGGACAAAAACATTGAACAAATGCACAGACCTTGTTTGAAGTCTCTTCCATGAACTTTGTCCATCTCCCCTCTGGATCTCTGGAGATCAGCTACAGTGATCTTTGGGTTCTTCTTTACCTCTCTCACCAAGGCTCTTCTCCCCTGATTGACGTCCAGCTCTAGGAAGAGTTCCTGTTGTCCCAAACTTCTTCCATTTAAGGATTATGGAGGCCACTGTGCTCTGAGGAACCTTAAGAGCAGCAGAAACTCTTTTGTAGCCTCGTCCTGATCTGAGCCTTTCCACAGTTCTGTTTCTGAGTTCTTCAGGCAGTTCCTTGGACCTCATGCTTCTCATTTCTTCAGACATGCACTGTGAGCTGAAAGGTCTTATAGAGATAGGTGTGAACTTTTCCTAATCAAGTCCAATCAATACAATTAAACACAGCTGGACTCCAATGAAGGTGTCGACCCATCTCAAGGATGATCAGAAGAACTGGACAACGCCTCAGTTTAAAACAAGTGTCACAGTAAAGGGTCTGAATACTTATGACCATGTGATATTTCAGTTTTTCTTTTTAATAAGTCTTCAAAAAATTCTAAAATTCTGTTGTTTTTTGTCAATATGGGGTGCTTTGTGTACATTAATGAGGAAAAAATGAATTTAAATGATTTTAGGAAATGGCTACAATGTTACAAAATGTGAAAAATTTCAAGGGGTCTGAATACTTTCTGTATCCACTGTATGATTGTGCAAATTTCACAGGCACAAACTTTCCTTTTCCTGATGGTGACCCACTAACCATGCCCTGCAAATGTTTTCATTATTATATTATTGCCCAAACAGTCCAGACAATGTGTGAACAGACACCTCCTGGATACAGTGTAGACTTTGTAAGTATTTTCAGGACACTTACCATTAAAAGGATGTTGTTATGTTTAATCCTGACCTGCTGCCATGTCTGTTTAATCTGCACACACTCTTGTTTTTTGTGTAATAAAACAAAGATTGTGTCATCTCTGTTGGTTCAGTGTAATTCAGGTCATCGAACTTCAGCAGGCTGAATAAACCCAGGAGCTACAGACCAACTGCACAGAAGACGACTGTGAGAATGGAGATGACAGTGTGTTTCCTGCTGCTGCTCCTCTGCTCTCCCTCCACGGCTCAGCTTCAGAGCCACACTGACAAACACATTACTGCTCCTGGAGAGCAGACTGAGCGCCAGAGAAGAGAAACAGATGATGCTTCAAACCAGGAACAGAAAAGTCCACCAGACATCCATGCTGTTCTGAGAGAGCTGAGCGCCTCTGTGGCTGAACAGAGGGTGCAGATGAGACTCTTACAGCGAGAGAATGACAGTACAGTGGAGTCATGCTGCATCTGCTCATAGGAAAAGATCATGGTGCCAAGTAAAAACTAACAAAAGATTGTTTCATTTTGTTTTTTTAGCACAAGAAGCCAAACTGAGAGAACTGGAGTCACAGAGAGCAGAGGTGGAGAGTGGAGAAACTAAAGCAACACCTTGAAGGTATTTGATACACAGAGTTCACCTCTTTAGGGACACTGATAATGTTTCTTGTTTAATTATTAAATATTTCACAATAATGTTTTTTCAGCTCAAGCAGCAGAGCTGGTCACACTGAAATCCAGGACAAATGTTACAGAACACCAAGTGGAAGCCCTGAGGAGAGATGGAGAAGGTCAGACACAAATCTAAACCTGCAGTTTACATTTGGACTTTAGACTCTGAAAACTAGTCTGAAGGTGGAGAGCAACAGATGTCAGGACTTGGTAACACAGCTCTCTCTCTCTCTCTCTCTCTCTCTCTCTCTCTGTCTCTCTGTCTCTCATGCCGACAGGAAAGGTTTCTCTGAGAAACCTTTCCTGTCGGCATGGTATTAAAATACCTGTTGGAGTGGAGTACTCGGTGGAGGATTGTGGCTTGGCTGTAGGAGAGCTGGTTGGATATGACAGCGTTAAAGCTGCTTCAAGGATGGACAGCGCAGCTGTAATGTTTTTGGATTCCATTGATAAAGTGAACACTGCTGTTGAGCGTGGCATTGTTGTTAGAAACACTCATTACAGTGTTTCCTCTGGCAAATCCAACAAGGAAGATCATCCTGTCTAACTTACCACCGTTTATCAGTGATGAAGTTTTAGAGAGAGAGCTTTTGCGTCACGGGCAGATTGTGTTGGCAATGAAAATGCTTCCATCCGGATGTAAGTCCGCTAAGTTAAAGCATGTCGTGTCTTTTAGGAGACAAGTGTACATGATTTTAAAGAATGACTGTGATGAGTTGAATGTGGCAATGAAATTCAAGGTGGATGGATATGACTACACTATCTCTGCAACGACTGGAACCATGAAATGTTTTGGTTGTGGGCAGCAGGGGCACTTAGTTCGAAACTGTCCTGAAAAAGGTTGAGAACCAGAGGCAGAACCGGTTCAGGTGGCAGAGGCGAAGGCAGAGGCGGAGGCAGAGCCGGAGGCGGGGGCGGAGGCAGCAGACACTGAAGGGGTGCAGAGTGAGACAGTGGCTGAGCAGCCGGACAGAGAGCTTGCTACCACCTCTGCAGCCGCGCCACTTAATCAGAGTCAGATCAGTGTAGAAGGGGAGGAACTTGAGGAAATGAACATTGATGAGTTAATAAATGAAGGAGAAAAAACAATAAGAGACGATGACAATATTTTCAAAGTGCCAAACTCAAAGAGAAAAAATAAATCAGAGTCTAAAGGTCTAAAACTAAAGAAACTGCCTTTAAATGATAACGAAGAAAAGCAGCAGAGTGATTCAGAGGATTTTCCTGAAACTGATAGTGAGAGAGAACTCTCTGATTCTCCCATCCCTGATGGACAAAAGAGTAATGGATACAGCTTAGATCAAATTCATAGCTTTCTTCATTTAACCAAAGGGAAGAGAGACGTAAATGTGGAGGACTTCTTTCCTAATCAATCCCTGTTTATAGATTCTTCTAGATGGCTGATGACACAGAGAGGGGATGATAGTCTGAAACACACTGAGGTGTACCGCCTCAGAAAACTGGTACAGAAGGTAAAGGCATAAATAACTAATGAATAAAAAATGTAAAGAGCAGAAGAAAACATGTTCTGCATATTTTTTTCTCTCATTTAGTTTGTATTTTTTCACGAGTGGTTTCAAGATTTCATCTCTAAATCTTAATGGAGCAAGAGCTGTAAAAAAAGAACTATGTTCTATGAACTTCTTAAAAGAAAATGCATTGATATTGCTTTTGCTCAAGAGACCCATAGCAATAATGAAAATGAAGTGGAGTGGAAGAGAGAATGGGAGGGTGATGTTATTCTAAGTCACAAGAATAATTTAAGTGCTGGAGGAGCAGTTCTTTTCTCGATGAATTTTCTACCTGTGTCTGTTGACTCTGAAGAGATTGTGCCAGGAAGATGACCAAAAGTGATTGCCAGATATGAAAAATCAACTTTAGTTCTGCTTAATGTTTATGCCCCAGTGATTCCAAGTGAAAGATGTGTTTTTCTTGAAAAACTAGCAAGCACACTCTTAGGTTGTGCCTCAACAGATTATCTCTTTCTGGGAGGAGATTTTAGTTGCACAGTTGATGATTTGGATAGGAATCATATTGAGCCTAATGCTCATTCAAAGTTTATTTTAAAACCTATCATAGAAACTTATGAATTAGCTGATGTGTGGCGCTCCAAGCATGGGAGCACCAGGCAGTTTTCATGGGCACATGATCGGGATGATTACATCTCTTTAGCAAGATTAGATAGATTTTATTGTTTTGAGCATCAGTCGCAGATCTTTAAGTCTTGTTTCTTGAGCCCAGTGGGTTTTTCAGATCACTCTCTGTTAATAGGAAATGTTTTTATAAATGGAGTAAAGCCAAAGAGTGTTTACTGGCACTTTAACACAGCTCTAATAAACGATGGGAGGTTTAAGAGATGTTTTGGGTTTTTTTGGAAACAATGGCAGACTAGAAAGAGTCCATTTTCATCAATACAGCAATGGTGGGACATTGGAAAAATGAAAATTCAACAGTTTTGTAAACAATATACTTTTAATGTCACCAAAGAGGTTATAGATTCAATACAGGTTTAGAGACTGAAAGTGTGGATCTACAGACTTTATGTGGATCCACTGGAGGTGGAGGCCACTTTAGGGCACTCAAATCAAAAAGAACTGCTTTGGCAGATCTGCTGGGGATGAGAGCACAGGGGGCATTAGATCGGTCACGATTTCAAAATATCAGTGAAATGGATGCTCCATCAAAGTTTTTTTGCAGTCTTGAAAAGAAAAATGGTCAGAACAGACTTATGCATTAGATCAGCTGATGACACTGAGCTTACAGACTCATCTGAAATCAGGAAAAGAGCTGTGGATTTCTTCTCAGATCTATGTAAAAGTGAATATCAAGAGAACGTGTCACAGCAATTTCTGATTCATCTGCCACATGTAACAGCTGAGGAAAATGCTGATCTAATGCGCCAGCTGACACTGCAGGAGCTGCAGGAGGCCCTGATGACAATGGACAATGGCAAGGCTCCAGGAATAGATGGTGTTCCTGTAGATTTCTATGAATCTTTTTGGCCTTTATTGGGCAAAGATTTATTTGAGGTGATCAGAGACAGTGTGTTCAGGGGCAGATTGCCTCTGAGTTGTCGGAGAGCTGTTCTCACTCTTTTACCTAAAAAAGGGGACCTCTGTGAAATCAGGAACTGGAGACCAGTGAGTCTGTTGTGTACGGACTATAAGATTTTCTCCAAAGCTTTGGCTAACAGGTTAAAAAAAGTGATGGAGCAGATAGTACATCTAGATCAGTCCTACTGCATCCCTGGCAGATTGATTAGAGAAAATATATCTCTTATCAGAGATTATTTGGAAGTCTCTGGCTCTGTAGATGTTAAATTTGGTCTCATTTCCCTGGACCAGGAGAAGGCATTTGATCGGGTAGAGCATCAGTTTTTGTGGAACACTTTTGTGGCATTTGGTTTCTCTCCCATATTCATTGCTATGATAAAAACCTTGTATTGTGACATTGAAAGTATATTGAAAGTTAATGGTGGTTTGAGTGCTCTCTTCAGTGTTAACAGGGGTATAAGGCAAGGCTGTGCTATGTCTGGCATGCTTTACTCTATTGCTACTGAACCCATGCTATGCCAGATTAGAAAAGAGTTAACTGGAGTTAAAATTAATGATTGTCTTTCACCAATGTGTCTTTCAGCCTTTGCAGATGACATCATCGTTGCAATGATGTTGAAAAGCTTGTGAATATCACAGAATGTTATGGGGAACTTTCCTCTTCCAGGGTCAACTGGAATAAAAGCACAGCCTTGCTAGTGGGTAAGTGGCAAGGTAATGAACCAGTATTACCTGATGGTTTCAGATGGGTCACACATGGGATAAAGTATTTGGGTGTTCTTTTAGGTAGTCCTTCTGAAGTTTTAAAAAACTGGGAAGGGTTGGTAGAAAAGGTAGAAGGTAGGTTAAAAAAATGGCAGTGGCTTTTGCCTCGAATGTCCTATAGGGGCCGTACACTTATTATTAGCAATCTGGTGGCCACTAGTTTGTGGCACCGTCTTTCAGTTTTGGAGCCTCCCGCTAACCTGTTAGTGAAACTGCAGAGAATAATTGTTAACTTCTTTTGGGATAGACTGCACTGGACACCCCAGAGTGTTTTGTTTATGCCAAAAGGAGAAGGGGGTCAGGATTTGGTTCATTTAGAAAGTAGGAAGGCAGCTTTTAGGTTACAGTTCATACAGAGCTTCCTCTATGGACCCCGAAGCTTATCCTGGAGGCATGTAGCAGAGCACATTTTGGCCAAAGTTGGTAATTTAGGTATTGGGAAGCCCTTTTTACCATGAATTGCACAGTTTTGAACTCAAATGGTATGCCACCTTTCTACAAAAGTCTTGTTAAAACTTGGGGACTGTTGGAAACTGGTCGACTGGGCCCAAATACATCTCTGCACTGGCTGTTAAAGGAGCCAATCCTGTGGGGCTCTCGTTTGGGCAGTTTTTTGGAAGACGTACCAACAATGTCTGAAACTCTGAAAAAGAATGGAGTAAATACTGTCCAACATGTACGTGAACTGGCAGGAGACAATCTGGAGAATGCGGTGACCTTTGCCACTGGACTGAAGTTCAGGTCTGTACGAGTTGTTGGACTGCTCTTGGAGAAGTTTTGGAAGGTGCTGCCTCTTGAGGATTAAGTTCTTCTTCAAAAATGGTTCGCGGGACAATTACTACCTGATGACTTGGACGATTTTCCTAAGATGTGCATCAGGCCAAAGCTGACAGAAAGTAAAGGTCTGTGCTCTCTGCCAGAGATCAACAATGAGGCGTGGATGCCTTTGGACTGTGTAAAAGGGAAAATGCTTTATAAGGGGTGTGTCAAGGCTTTGAATAACATAAACTTAAAGAGAGACCAGATACACCATGGAGAGAGCATTTAAAAGTTAAATCAGGAGTAAAACCTGAGTGGAGCTTGCTATACAAACCACCATTAACTAAGGGTTAGGGTGACCTGCACTGGCGTGTCCTTCATGGAATTGTAGCAGTCAATGCTTTTGTTTCAGTGTTGAACCCTGAAATAAGTGATAACTGTCCTTTTTGCTCAGAAAGAGAAATCATATGTCATTGCTCTCTACAGTGTGCCAGATTAAAGCAGCTGTTTGGGTTACTGAGGGGAATACTGGAAGCTTTGGAAGAACATTTTACTGACCAGATGTCTATTTTTGGTTTTTCCTACAGAAAAAAAAAGAAGAAGAAAGGTCGGCTGATTAATTTCCTTTTTGGCCAAGCTAAGATGGCAGTTTATTTAAGCAGAAAAGAAAGGGTACGAAAAGGACAGAGATGTGATTGTGTCTCAGTGTTTAAGAACCTTGTAAGGGCAAGAATACTGTTGGAGTACAGGTACTATTTAAAAATGGAAGATCTGGAGGCTCTCAACAAAATATGGGACTACAAAAGCATACTTTTTTCCTTTAAGGGTAATGAAATCTTTTTGCGGATGTGATGTAAGAAAGTACTGTGATTTGTGTTCTTGTGTTCTCCCTGTGTCACAGTTTTTCTCTGTATTGTTAATTTTTTTATTTAATTAAATGAATTTTAAAACTCAAAAACTCTCTCTCTCTCTCTCTCTCTCTCTCTCTCTCTCTCTCTCTGTCTCCCTCAGTCAAACAGGTGGCTTTCTCAGCCTCTCTGATGGACTCTGGGCATTTGGGTTTTGGGCATTTGGGACCATATATCACTCACACTAATCTGGTGTTCAGACACGTTATCTCAAACATTGGAAATGCCTACAGTCCAGACACAGGTACTTCTTACACTAACAGAAACAACCTTCAGACATTTGTTTTTGAGATGTTCAGTCTGGAGGAAAGAACTTCTTTTACACTCACTGTCAATTAAAATGTCCTCCAGGTCGTTTTACTGCACCAGTGAGAGGAGCCTACCACTTTGAGTTCTACATGGGAGCATATGGACATGCTAACCATGCTGCAGGTGCAGGTCTGATGAAAAATGGAGAACTTGTATGTCACTCATGGGAGCATCAGACTAATGGATATGGTAGCTCAGCTAATGGTGCCACTCTGCTCCTGGAGGTTGGAGATGTTGTGTTTTTGCGTCTGTGGCAAAATACAAGAATATTTGACAATGGAAATCACATTTCCTCCTTCAGTGGTCACCTTCTTTTTACCATGTAAGATGGAAACAGTCATCCATGTTTTCTAGCTACCTTAAAAAGGTAGCTCTTTCCAGTAATGTTAATTAAATATGTTGTTTTCTCTTTACTGTTTTCCTGCATCACTCTCTTGATTTTCATGCCATGACACAGGACATTCTAACTATTGTGTTGTGTGAAAATAAATTTAAGTATGTTAAAAATAAAAAGGTGTCTGATGCAAAAACAAAAGATTGTTTTTTACGTCGCCATCGAGTTATTATTTTTAAATCAGAAGTCAAAGTCTTTGTCAGATGATGGAGAAATGGGAGCACAATTTCTTAAAACCTTGTTTTGGCAGGGCTAAGGATTGGAATCTAAATCTAATCTCATGACTCTAAATTTTATGTCAGAGTTTGTTTTTTGCTCATAATTTTTTTATAACTTTGTTCATTTGGATTTTTTCCATAACAGGATATACAAATAACAGACATTGGCTCCATTCCACAAAATAATGACAATGATGTGGACAAAAGAGAAAAAAACACAACATATATATACATCTCATAAGTTTCCAAAGCACAGGGGGAAATAATAGTAAATATCACTGTTATTATAATAAAAAGCAGGGTCATCTGATGCACAATAGACCATAATATATTAAGTATGGTGGATAGGTAAATTTGAATGTTGAATTAATTCACACTGACTAAGGAACAGCAAACAGCTGAATCTTTTCTTTAATGTAAATCAGGGTCCAAATCTTATAAAAAATATTTGTGGAACCTCTAAGTGAGTGCCTCAGCTTTTCTAACTTCAGAAACAGAAGAACATCACAAATCCAGAGCGTAAATGTGGGACGGCTTACACCCTCCCATCTTAACAAAAGCAATACAGTCAGCCTCAGTCTTTAACAGAGCCAGAGTGACTGGAGGAGGGCTGAAGAGTGCTGGCTCATTCTACAGAAACATGCATTTTTCTGTCCCTAGCCTTAAGAGATTTATGACTCCTGAGGAAAAAATGTTTGAGTTAGATTTTTTTTTAATGTATTTTATTTTAAAACAACATATTATTTCTGCTGTCACACTATTTGGAGCCATCAGCTTGGTAATATTTGCTTTTTAATCAATTTTTTAGAACCACAACCACAACAAAAGTGCTCGTCCCCACAGTCATTGATGGAGAGAAAGTGCTGTATTTAGAGTTAAAAAATATGTTTTTCTAAAATAAAAAAGTACAAAAATGTATAAATAACTATCAAATATATGATATAAACTACATTTTAAACAAAATACCAAATAAGTATTGTAAAATATATTTAAAAGTAGTCGTCCCCTGCAGTCATGTCACTGGTGTTACCCTGTGACAAAAGTCTTTTATTTTGGAAAAAAAAATCACTCTGATGACATCACTGGACTTCCTTTGGACCCTGGTAAGAACATTGGGCCTCATTCACCAACAGTGCGTATGCACAAATTTGTGCTTAGGGTTTACAAATCTGGGATTCATCAAAATATTCTTACTTGAATTTATTCGTACACTATGAACAAAAATAGAACTACCTCAGACCATGCGTACGCACAAATAATGACGACAGACTTTCACAGAAAATGTAAACACATGCTCTTTTAAGTTAATGCACAACATATTTAAACCTCTTTCAGTAAAAGAAAGCCTTTTATAGAATTCATTGATAAAAACTCTGAATTGACTAAATATATTAAATGACCATGAAATTGATGCATTTACACCCCTATCATAATTGAATATTGAATATTTAAATTCTTAGTTTACAATTAAAAAGATGACAATGTACAGATTAAAATGTCACATTTCAGATGTCAATTAAATCGTCGACCACACCGACCTAATACAGCGTCTGTAATTGAGGTATGAGCAAATTTCAAAATGCAAACTGAATGAAGACATGAAATAATTTTCTTCTCCTTGGAATTTCAAACATTTTCTGAACAAATGACACACACAACTTCCATGTTCACTCATATTTTTTATTTAATAAAAATGTTCAGAAAATCTTTTAATGTGTTGTTCAGATCCTGGATGCCCGTCGCGATATCCCACACAGCACCCAGGAGAGTCAGCTGATTACTGATCACCTCATCGGTCAGCACATGGGCCTGTCGACGAGACTCCCGGTGAGGGGCGGCAGGAGTGGGCTGTGGGGCTGACGCTGGAAACGCGGACGTGGACGTTGATGGCGCCTCCTCCTCCACCGCAGCATCATCCGAGGCTAAAAATTAAATTATTTGTTTAAATAAAATAAAAATTTCTGATTGATTAGCACTTGTTAATTACAATAGCAGCCAATTGCAAATATCAATCATTAAATGACTTACCATATCCCATCACTTTCACCCTCATTTCTGGAACATATTTCAGATATAGAGGTGTCTCCAATAATCGCTGCCATCCTACGATCCTGAGCCGACAGATCAGGTGGTTTTCTCCCTCCTCCAGTTTCCTTCATTTTTTTCTGTCCAGAGTCTTTTCTTTGCGTCCACTTTGATATCAAACCACTTCTTCTTTACCTGAGCCACGGTGCGCACCTCCGGAGACACGGCATTGACAGCCTCAGTCATTAAGACCCAGGCATCGTCCTTATTTTCCATCTTCACTCCTGCCGTAACACTTCTGAAAAGTATTGATTTTCTTTTTTCCACCTCTTCAATAATCAGCTCGATTTCAGCCAAAGTGAAATTCTTCTGTTTTCTACCTCTTGGAGCCATCTTCAGTACTTCGTCCTTCAGCGCTCTCGTTTTGATGCACCGGACAGGTGTCCTTACATAGGTGAATTGGGGCGTGGTAGTATGCTGATTGCAGATTGCGGGCATGCACTCGTCAATTTAGAATTATTCTGATTCACAAATATACGCAAGGTGGTAAGAACGAAATGGGCTGGTACGCACGTGTCATGAACCTGACGGTGATTTTGCGTATGTCCTGTCTATGTGCGCAGAGTAAGAACATTTCTACGCAAATATTAGTGAATGAGGCCCAGTGTCCTTTTCAGTTTCACTTTCAGTTTCAAGCTTTCAGTTGACGTCACTGGTGTTACCAACTTTATTGGCAGGAAATTGCAAACAAATAAAAATGTATTTAGAAGGCATAATTTAGTGAATAGATCAAGATTATTAACATGCTGTGTCATGCTCTGCAGCAGCCAATTTGATAAAGGGCATTTATTGTGAAACTGTCACTGATGTTACCTTTCTTATGGGCAACTAGAAAAGCACTCGGAGAGCTCAGACCTACACCAGCGCCACAGTCCTCACCCATATTGTCATTTTGACCATAAATATTAGTCCTAGCTTTATTTCATCTAAATATTTAGATTCCTTGACCATGAAAACATACCATTGGCAACGGGATTCATAATGATAATTATTTGAGTTCAGTACTTATTCACCAAAATCACATTTTTCGCCATGGCGGCCACATGCTGATCCGGATGAACATGAAAATCGAATCAGTTCTTCCTTTTCTCATGCTGAACATTTCCTGAAAATTTCATCCAAATCCCTCCATTACTTTTTGAGTTGTTTTGTTCACAGATGGACAGACAGACAGACAGACAGACAAACTCTCCCAAAAACATAACCTCTTTGGTGGAGGTAACAATCAGGAACACCAGTGACAATCAGATGTGTGGATACACTTTATTAAATGGTGTTTTGTGATGAATGTACCAAAAAAACCCAAAAAATCATTCAGCTTTCATTTATGTGTATTCATAAAGTCAATGGCATATGTAACAATGTAGTTTAAGTTTAAATGTTAAAAAAAGATACAAAACAAAAGACATTTTGCCATCCCAAAAATCCACATTTCTGTGGAATGACCCATCTATGAATGAGCATGGAGCAACTTCTGAATTCAGACAATCAGTGATGTTTTAAAAAATGAGCAACCAGAATCCCTCAAGAGCAGCACATGTCCATAATAAATGGGCGTGGGCAACAGGAATTACATTACAGTGATTACAAGCAAAGCTTACATCAGGAAAAATTTTGACATCTCAAATTTGGTCCAATGAGTACGATGGACTATTTTACCCTGCAGAAAGCAATGCCTGGCACAGATGGAAGATACATGAGTTCTTTTTTCAGATCTTTAAATTGGCAGAGTTCCCTCATACCTTTGAAAGATGGAGGGCGCCTAAAGGTGTAGTCAGTGATGTGGGAGAGTCATGGAAACAGCTGTAAAAACTGCGTAGCTGACCAACATAGCTAAGGTAACCCCGACTCGTCAGATAACTCGACTGTCATTATTGATAACATTACAACAACAGAACATTCTGGCAGATTAGACAATAAGATGAATGTCTGACGGCTGTTACTGTTATGTGAAGCAACACAAAGCTAATGTTGCTAACCTATCCAGCAGAAAGACGGCGACATCTGCGTCCGTTTTCAGATCTATCAGTTCGCAGAGTTTCCTCCACTGTTGGAAAGCAACACCAATGTTGACCCGGGTCTTTGCTCTTTCATGGTCATAGCCCTTCTTTTTCACTTTTCACTCCTCTGACCTTTTTCTTTTGGGCTGTTTTTCAGCCATTGCTACTGCGCCTATTGTATCTCTCTCTTACGCTAACTGCGCACGCTATGCAACCTACGACTCCCCCTCCCCCCTCTGTCTGATCTGTGCATGAGTATGATCGCCCCCTGGATGTGGGGGGGTGTACCCTGTTTTGGTAACTCTGCCCGAGCCACAGTATTTACCCGCTGAAATTCAGAGCCAAGGCTGTGTATTGAAACCGGACTTTTTTTTCAACATGCTGTCAGTGGTGACATCTTGTGGATGGAGAGGAGAAATACAGTGATTTTGACAAATAGTGCATTAGATTAGAAGTCCAAATGTAACTATAAAGATGGGAAAAGAACAACATATTTGTTTGTCATAATGTATTGTTGCTGATGACAAAACAAATGAATACAAATTTAGTTCTACTCCAGCAAACAAAGTCTCATCCCACATGTCCTGTGTCACAAAACCAAGATCAGTGACTAACCGGGATATCTTTGGTTCTCCTGGATCAACTTCTCCATGATCTGGCTGCAGAGAGGTGGGATATGTTTTGACATAAATTACCACAAAGATTTATTCTGTGGAGTAGTCTGCTCCAGACCAGGATAAATTCAAAGATCTACTTATTTTTAAACTTTTCTCAGTCAGCAGTCTCCACAAACAAGAACAACATTTAATCCATTACACATCGTTATCACATTCAACAAGACCCACAGTCATTGTTTTAACTTTGTGACCATAAATTAAAAACATTTCAGATAAATTATGATTTTAGATTATTTTGTAATCTTAAGATAAGAGTTAACCATAAACTAAATAAATGCTGTCATCTCATTCAGTTAAAATCAAAGTCACAGAGTAACATGATGTTTCTTTATTGAATAAAGATAAATCAGAACAGGTAAACCATCAGCTCCTTTAAAACTGAAGTCACAGTGTCAACAACATAGAAAGCACAGCACTAAAACATGTTTTAAAGAAAAGAATAAATGCTCTTTCACAAAGTCTGTATAGAATTCACCCCACATGTCTGCACACTGAAATAAATGCAGGACAGATCCAAACACAGCAGGTGAACAGACAGATGAAGCCTCTCTGCAGGTCAGTATACAGCACAAACAACACAAACAGACAAGTTCATTTAGATTAAACACATTTGTCTGCCATTGCAGGACATTTAAACAGAATTTCACAGCATACATGCTAACTAAAATAATTTAAGTTATATTGGTCTCTGATTAGCCGGCCTCTGCTGTCACATATGAAGATGGCAGTGCTGTCCCAGTCTATGGGCCTCGATAGCCCCTCAGCTGCTGTAACAGCGACAGCGGCTCTGATGTCTCTGCTCTCCCCAGCATACTGTGGCCACACTGGCAGGGATCAGTCAGACCAATCAGACGCTGCGCCTCGCCTGCAGCGCATTTACAGGCAAGGAGAGGCGTTCATTTGATTGGTGAAGACAACACTCGGCTGTGTTAAACCCACTCACGCCTTTTCTCCTCCCTCTCTGCACAATGCAGGAAATTTGCAGTGTGCTGGACACACCCTGCAAGCGCAGTGCAGATGAAGAGCAGAGCAGGTGTGCTGTGTCTGCACCTGGTTTATGCAATTAGAGCCCTATGTGAGAAGGCTCTCTGGAGGTCTCTCCATCCTCACGCTGGCCTCAGGGATGAACACGCCCAGTCTGGACTGACCCTCAGGTGGAGGAGACAATGAAACCAAAGGTCATTTCTGTTCTGACCCTTGTCCAGTACGGCCATGGCTGTACACCGGCTGTGCTCCCTGATGGTCTGTGTGAGGAGAAAAGGCTGGCAGGCTTAAGCTCCGCCCCCAACAACACACCTGAGAATTCACCTATATAAGTCTCCAACGCAGACCACCTGAATTATAAGAGGCAGACTATTAAACTAATCAGTGCACACAAGCAAGGTACAGTGTTCACTAACTGAAAATATCAAAAAGTCATGTTCACTGCTTGTTCACAAAGCAACATGGAGGGAGAAGAGAGCTGCAGCACAAAGTTAAAAAAAAAAAAAAAAAACTTGAAGTCAAGGTCTTTTACATGAACTTTAACCTAAAATAAAAAATGCAACAGTTTTTCAGCATGTTTGGTTTTATTCAAACCGGAACAGGACAGGAGTGGGACAGGACAGGATTAATTTTTTTACTCCTGCCCGGAATTCGGACGGGACGGGATTTTTTCTCTGTGAGTGGGACGGGACAGGAGTGAAAATCCACTCCTGTGTCATGGTCTATTTGGTGACACATTTATTTCTTGGATTAGGCCATTATACACCTCCCCATCTGCCTCAGTTTGCACAAATAATTGTTCTAAATACTTTAACATAGGTGGAGGCAGCAGACAGGGCTGCCCCTTATCTCCTCTACTTTATGCTTTGGGTATTGAGCCGTTATCTCTTGCACTCAGACACAGAAATCAATAGAGAAGGTCAGGAACAGAAAGGTTCACTCTATGCAGATGACCTGCTTTTGTACATTTCTGACCCAGACAGTTCATTGCCACATGTTTTTCACATCCTTGACCAATGTCCTGACCTTTCTGGCTACAATCTTAATTTACAGAAAAGTGAACTATTCCCCATGACTTAATCTGGCTGTCAGCTTTCTTTTACTTCTCTTCCTTTTACAGTGACAAATACATTTGTGTATCTTGAAGTGTGTGTCACTGATAAGTTTTCTGAGCTATTTTCAAATAATTTTTCTCCCCTTAATTTCTTAGATGGAGATCAGTCTCAAACGCTGACCTCTTTGCCTCTTTTGGTTGCTGGCTGCATAAATTCACTTCAAATGAACATCTTCCCCAAATTCACATATTTATTTCAGTGTTCCTGTGTTCATTCCTAAATCTTCATTCACCTGGGGCTACAAACCTCCACGTACTCCAAAAAACATTCTGCAACACCCAAAAAGCCTTGGAGGTGTGGCTGCACCAAACTTTCTATCTTACTATTGGACATACAACATACGTACTGTTGTACACTGGCTTATTGGAGAATCTTTGAATCTCTGTCCTGTCGACCTTCTTCTCTGTCAGTCTTAGTTTATTCCTCCATCTCTACATCCCTGACTGAATTCACCTAAAATAAAGGGGTGATATCAACTCTGAGAATCTGGACACAGATATGCAGTCATTTTAGCTGGCTGTCTTTTTGCTTTTAACTCACCAATTAATCTCAACCCAGCTTTTAAGCCTTCTCTTTTGGACTAAACTTTTGCTCTTGGGCAAAATCTTGGCATTAAAAGTTTTTATCATCTGTTCTCAGACATCATTTTCTCTTCATTTGAACAGTTGTGACTTAAATTCAATTTGCCCAGAAGTCTTTTTTTCATTATCTACTATTGCCCAAGTTCCCCTCACTCCCTCCAGCTAACCCATCTGATGCTTTACTTAAGCCCCCCCAATCATTCAAAGGTTTGATATCTATGCTATATATGATATTTTGGTTGTACAGAGCACCTCCTCTCTCTCTGTTTAAAGAGACTGGGAATCTGATTTAGGTGAAGTTACAGCTGAGGAACTCTGTCAGTCTGTTTTACAAAAAGAACTCATGCATCTTCCATCTGTGCCAGGCATTGCTTTGTACAGTGTGAAATAGTAACATTGTACCCAGTGGACCAAATTTAAGATGTCAAATATTTCCTGATATAAGCCCTGCTTGTAATCACTGTAATGTAATTCCTGCTGCCCACGCCCAAATGTTCTGGACATGTGCTGCTCTAGAGGAATTCTGGTCGCTCATTTTTAAAACCATTTCTGACTTTCTGAATACAAAAGTTGCTCCCTGTTCATTCATAGCATTCTTTGGCCTCCTCCAGTCACTCTGGCTCTGACAAAGACTGAGGCTGACTTCAGATGGAAGGGTGTAAGCCGTCCCACATTTACTCACTGGATTTGTGATGTTCTTCAGTTGTTGAAGTTAGAAAAGCTGAGGCACTCACTTAGAGTTTCCACAAAGAATTTAATAACATTTGGACCCTGATTTACATGAAAGAAAAGATTCAGCTGTCTGCTGTTCCTTAGTCAGTGTGAAATAATTCTAACATATCCATCAACCTATCCATCATATTTAATGTATTATGGTTTATTGTGCATTAGATGACCCTGCTTTTTATTATAATAACAGTGATATTTACTATTATTTTATTATTATCATTATTATTGTTAATACTTTTATTCGGTCTTCTTATTTTTTTTTTTCCCCTGCATTGTGGAAGCTTATCAGATGCATATATATATATATATATATATATATATATATATATATATATATATATATATATATATATATATATATATATATATATATATATCAAACTTTATTTGTATAGCACTTTTCATACAGGACTCTGTAATACAAAGTGCTTTACATGAGAAAAAGATAAAATAAAATAGCAAGTGGAATAAAAAGCAGAAATTGCATAATTGCATAAAATGAAAACATAAGACTCCGACAATCCCCCCTCCCCCAAACCATATTCAATATAAACACTCACTTACTGAAACACATGAAGACATTAAAAGGAAATTCTGACAGAGAAAGAATTAGAGGACTGAGGAAACGCCATCTTGTATTAAAAATGAGGAAACACAGGAGCTAAAACTAAAATAATACTTAAAAATACTCGAAAATACTGGAGGGTAAGATAAATAAATGAGTAAATACATAAATAAATCAAACAATATAACAGTATAGAATAAAAGTTAGATAAATAATATTGTAAAATTAGATTGTGTAACATCAGGTGCGTAAAAACATCAGCTAAAATTGGAGAAACATTTAACAAAAAATAATAAAATAAAATTCCCAGGAAAAAATAAAAATTAAATACATCAAATGAAATAAAAGTCTGAACTGAAATGTAGTAATAAAACAAAATAAAAGGGTTAAAATAAGTTACATATAACATAAAATAATATTAAATACAATCAGCTAAAAGCAAGATTAAAGAGGTAGGTCTTGAGTCTGCCTTTAAAAACATGAACAGTATGTGCTGCTCTCAGGTCCTCAGGTAGACCGTTCCACAGACGGGGGCCGTAATGACAAAAAGAAGCTTCCCCATATGTTTTAGTTTTAACTCTGGGAACAGTTAAAAGACCCCTACCTGAAGACCTGAGGGCTCTACAGGGTTCATATGGTAAAAGCAAGTTGGATAAATATGCAGGAGCAAGACCGTTAAGAGATTTAAAAACTAATAAAAGAACCTTAAAATCTATTCTAAAAGATACAGGCGGCCAATGCAGGGACTTTTTGATGTGGGCTCTCCTCCTGATCTTTGTCAGCATACGAGCAGCTGAGTTTTGGAGGAGCTGAAGCTGTGAAATGTTCTTTGTTGGTAGACCAGAGAGGAGAGCATTACAATAATCAATTCTACAAGTAATAAAAGCATGAATAAGAGTCTCTGCATTGGCCTGAGAGAGAAACTGGCGCACTCTGGAAATATTTTTCAAATGATAAAATGATTTTTTGGTGATGTCTCTGATGTGCAAGTCAAAGCTGAGGTCTGAGTCAAATAAAACACCAAGATTTTTGGCCTGCTGACACGGACTAAAAGACCGTGATTTGAGTTATGTATATATATATATATATATATATATATATATATATATATATATATATATATATATATATATATATATATATATATATATATAGAGAGAGAGAGAGACAGAGAGAGAGAGCGTTTTTTTCCTCCTTTGTCTGGCATCATTGTCATTATTTTTGTTGAATTGAGCCATTATCTGTTATTTGTACATCCTGTTATGGAACAAATCCTAATGAACAAAGTTATTAAAAATATTACGAGCAAAAACAAATTCTGACATAAAATTTAGAGTCATGAGATTAGATTTAGATTCCAGTCCCCAGCCCTGCAAAACAGGGTTTTAAGAACTGTGCTCCCATTTCTCCATCATCTGACAAAGACTTTGACTTGTGATTAAAAAATATAATAATGGTGGCATGAAAAAAAAAAAACTTTTGTTCTGGCATCAGACACTTTTTTATTTATAACATGCTTCAATTCATTTTCACACAACACAATAGTCAGATGTCCTGTATTATAGCATGTAGATCAAGAGAATGATGCAGGAAGAAAGTAAAGAAAACAACATATTTAATGAACATTACTGGAAAGAGCTACCTTTTTAAGGTAGCTAGAAAACATGGATGACTGTGTCCATCTTACATGGTAAAAGAAGGTGACCACTGAAGGTGGAAATGTGATATTGATTGTCCCATATTCTTGTATTTATCCACAGACGCATAAACACAACATTTCCAACCTCCAGGAGCAGAGTGGCACCATTAGCTGAGGTACCATATCCATTAGTCTGATGCTCCCATGAGTGACATACAAGTTCTCCATTTTTCATCAGAACTACACCTGATGCAAAGTCAGCATGTCCGTATGCTCCAGTGGAGAACTCAAAGTGGTAGGCTCCTCTCACTGGTGCAGTAAAGTGACCTGGAGGACATTTTAATTGACAGTGAGTGTAAAAGAAGTTCTTTCCTCCAGACTGAACATCTCAAAAACAAATGTCTGAAGGTTGTTTCTGTTAGTGTAAGAAGTACCTGTGTCTGGACTGTAGGCATTTCCAATGTTTGAGATAACGTGTCTGAACACCAGATTAGTGTGAATGATATATGGTCCCAAATGCCCAAAACCCAAATGCCCAGAGTCCATCAGAGAGGCTGAGAAAGCCACCTGTTTGACTGAGGGAGAGAGAGAGAGATTTGGATTTTTGAATCATTATTTGCCGCTCTTGCAAAAACAAAAATAGACCAAAACAGCATAAAATGATCATTCACACACTCCATAGAGTAAATAAATAAATTAATTAAACTTCATTAAACCTCATTAAAACCCCAAACCTGCTGAAAAGAGTCCAGATCGTCTGCTGCTTTGTAAAAGTTAAAACCAAAGAGGAGTCTGGACTTCATCATGTTCACACACACAGTGACAGGATCAACCATAAAACCATCCTCCACCTTCCTCCTCCTCCTAAAATACACCACCATCTTGGCCTGCCCTAAAACAAAGTTTAGGAGCTGGCACTTTTTCTGGTGTTGTTGTGTGAATTTAAAACCCAGAATAAAAACCTGCTTGGTAGAAACCTCTCCACATTTGGTAAAAACAGTTTCTAAATACAGAAACAACACACACTGTGCTAGTTGGAAATGGTAGTTGGAGGAGGCGTCTCAGCAGACCCTACTCCTACCAAAACCCCAGAGAAGCCCTCCTTAGAAGAAGGATTTACACTGCCAACATGTATGTCAAAGTTAATGAAAAACTCTTACCTCATCATGTGAAAGAAAAAAACTGGAAAACTGGTAAAAAGTTACAAACTGTATTTTTGATTTTGATGGTGTATTAGGGCCACTTAAATAATATATATATATATATATATATATATATATATATATATTGAAATCTCATATTCGGGGCAATTTATCAAAAAGTTCCAAACCTGATCCTTCATTTTAATCAATGTGATAAAGACTGTTTGATAACATTGGCGACTTTCAAGACCCAAAAATTGCAATGAACTCATCTTTCTGGTCAATTACTCATCAATAAAACAACGTAGCTCCAAACCTGACCCCTTATTTGGATCAATGTGATAAAGACTGTGAGCTACAACCTCGTTTTCCTCCAAAGGAGTCAGAAAGCTTCACTTTAACACAATATGCTGCAGGTGTTGGCTGGCTTGGCGGCTTAGGGACCGTATATCGGAGGAATAGTTTAAAAGGAAACTACAGTCATTTATGTGTGCTGTGACTCTGAAGACTTCATGTCTCTATAGCAGGGCCGGACTGGGAAAGAAATTCAGGCCGGGAGATTTCCAATCAGTCAGGCTACTTCCACCACTGCGAGGGTGGTGTCATGTGGGATAATGCACCAAAAATGTGTTTTTTTTTTCCATCCAAAAATATGTCTTTTACAGTTATGTTATAGCAATTACAACACTACTAAACTGACAGTAACTCTATTAAACACAACCATGGCTACAGCTCCATACAGTCCAGTACTTTTCTCTTCTGTAATCTCTTCACTACCATCACCAATTTTTCCAACATTTTCCTTTCCTATTGTTTATAGAACATGTGGAATTAAAAAATATACATTATTCTGTCAGCAAATCATTTAGATGTAAGCTGGTCATAGCTAACAGTATATGCAAACACCAATGTTCATTTTATAACTTAAATTGTAGGTCAACTGCAATTACTACTAATTAACTATCCTACCTGAAGAGGGGGTCTCAAACGTTTTCAGGCTTCCTGCAACCCACCTGACACCTGGGGCTTTATTGGGCCAGACTCACCATATTTTGTGCATTAAAATTAGCATAACATTTTCATCACCACTTAAGAACAAAGGTGTAATAATTATTTGATTCACTTCTCTCTGAATATTGTTTAGTGATCAAGTCTAACAGTCAATATCTGAGAAGTTTGGAGGGTTGTTCCCGTTTTTTTGGCCTTTCCCAAGTTGCTAATAGGAAGATGCTGAGTGTGGATAAAGCCTAAAAACACCTGCATTTGATCTAAAGTAAGGTGCTAACTATCATGAGCTGTGTGTCAGGTAAGATAATGTTAACAAAGGCATGTATCAATAGCAGGTTACTTCTGTTAAACCCTGAGCCATTGAAATATGTGAACAAGAAATATGTGTAACAGAAACAAGTTCTGACATACTGATTTATTTTAGCATTTTGTGAATGGCCACCATAGAAATGGACAAACACAACGACAATGAAAGACAAATTAAAATTGATTTCAATATACTCTACAAGAACACTGTTGTTCTTAGTTTAACTGTTTTGATTTCACTTTAACTCTGCCAACATTTGATTTGGTGATGTATCGCTCTAAAACAAACTGGAGACCTTTTCTGGCTACTTCTTTCTAAAGTATCTGAAGAATCTGTTCACATATTTGAATAACACTCATTGATTTCACTAAAAACTCCATATTTCTCATTAAGAGGGGAAAGCTTGACAGGCGTAGCAACAGTAACCAAGGGGGCGTGGCTTAGCAAAGCGCACTCAACTGACAAAATGAAACAAAGTTTCCTAATATAGCCAGCAAATCAATAATATACCAATCATGTTATATTATATTTCGGCCTTTGAAGTCCTCTGTCTAGGGATGTCTGATGATGCATTTGTGAGAAGAACCGACCGTTTGTAAACTTACTTGAAGCAGCAGCATCATTTATTTTGAACTGTACACTGATGGACCTGGTTATCGAAATATGTTTGTTATTTTATAACCCTTTGCCCCTTCCTCCTCGAGTAATCTTTTTCCCTCCATCTCCCTCTCATGTCCACCTTTTCTCTTTTTTTTTTCTCCTCTTTTGCTGCCGGGTTTATCAGGGTGCTCCATAATCCTCGCTGCTTTAACTGCTCTGCACTGCTTGTTTGCCTGTTGTCGCTATGAAGGGGCGGGCCATAAAGCAACTAACCAATCGCAGCACGTTTCTTCTAAAAAAAATGTCACTTTGACCAATCCCTATCCCTCTGATTCAGAGC
The DNA here is from genome assembly GCA_036419115.1 of Scarus forsteni. Lineage (NCBI taxonomy): Eukaryota > Metazoa > Chordata > Actinopteri > Labriformes > Labridae > Scarus > Scarus forsteni. The sequence continues at coordinate 2,886,073 of JAZDUH010000092.1, read as the reverse complement.
TCAGAGCACTTGCTTTGTGTGAGTGGTAGAGGGGGGCGTGTGCTAGTGCTCCTGTCTCTGGCCTGTCTGCCAAAAAGCAGACCAACTTTTTTTCATTGGCCTGCCAGTCCGTGGCTGACCTGTCCAGGCAGGCCAATGAGGAGGCAGGCCACCAGGAAAAGTCCCGCCTCTCCTGATTGCCAGTCTGGGCCTGCTCTATAGTAAAGTTATTAAATTTCCTTTCACACTATTCCTCCGATACAGTAATTTGCCAACAGTCCCTAAGCCTCCGATCCAGCCATCACCTGCAGCATATTGAGATAAAGTGAAGCGGTCTGACTCGATTGGAGGAAAACGAGGTTGTAGCTCACAGTTTTTATCACATTGATTAAAATGAGGGGTCAGGTTTTGAACTACGTTGTTTTATTGATGAGTTATTGACCAGAAAGATGAGTTCATTGCAATTTTTGCGTCTCTAAAGTCGCAAATTTACAACTTTAGAGACGCAAAAATTTCGAGTTTTTTTTTTTTTAATCAAATATTCAAATATCAAGTTTTCATTTATTTTATTTTATTTCTTTAAGTGGCCCTAATACACAGTCATACTGGCTCACCACCTTCAGACTAGTTTTCAGAGTCTAAAGTCCAAATGTAAACTGCAGGTTTAGATTTGTGTCTGACCTTCTCCATCTCTCCTCAGAGCTTCCACTTGGTGTTCTGTAACATTTGTTCTGGATTTCACTGAGACCAGCTCTGCTGCTTGAGCAACATTGCAATATTATTAATATAAATAAGTAAAACATCACTGTCTCCAAACAGGTGTGCTCTGGACATTAAAACACTGATTGCATTAAAACCATGAACATATTCAGATCAAGTGAAAATTACATGCACTCATCCCTTAATAAACAATAAACTGTATCTTACTTTTTTATCACATTCAAATAAAAACTGAACATTATCATAAAAATGAACGACCATGTTTTTTTTAGCTTATGGAGGCATGTTGTGTTACTTTCATCAAAAGTCATAGATTCCTGACTTTGCTCATGAAATACCTTTAAGGTTTTGCTTTAGCTTCTCCACCTCCACATTCTGCCTCTCCATCTCTGCTCTCTGTGACTCCAGTTTGGCTTCTTGAGCTAAAAAACAGAATAAAGAAATCTTTTGTTAGTTTTTCCTTGGCACCATGATCTTTTCCTGTGAGCAGCATGACTCCACTGTACCTTCATTCTCTCTCTGTAAGAGACTCATTGAGGCGCTCAGCTCTCTCAGAATAGTTGGGATCTCTTGGAGACATATCTTTTCCTGGTTTGAAGCATCAGTTGTTTCCCTTCTCCGGCGCTCAGTTTGCTCTCCAGGAGCAGTAATGTGGTTGCCAGTGTGGCTCTGAAGCTGAGCCGTGGAGGGAGAGCAGAGGAGCAGCAGCAGGAAACACACTGTCATCTCCATTCTCACAGTCGTCTTCTGTGCAGTTGGTCTGTAGCTCCTGGGTTTCATAAGCCTGCAGGAGATCCGGTTTGATGACGTGAATTACACTGAACCTGCAAAGAAAACACAATGTTTGTTTAATTGCACAAAAAACAAGGGTGTGTGCAGATTAAACATGACTGTGTCAAAGCAGACATGGCAGCAGGTCAGGACTAAAGATAACAACATCCTTTAAATGGTAAGTGTCCTGAAAATACTTAGGAAGTCTACACTGTATCCAGGAGGTGCCTGTTCACACATTGTCTGGACTGTTTGAGCAAAAACTAAAACAACAACCCATTTGCTTGTCATGGTTAGTGGGTCACCTTCAGCTGACAGCTAAATGAAGGCAGGCCTGTGATGGAGGGGATCCTGGGGGTCAGATACTGATACCTCTGAAGGAGCCAGCCTCATTATACAATTTCCATCTCCACATGGGACATAACCAGCCATTTAGGACAGATGAATTGGGACTATCTGACTTTGGTCTGTCCTGCAGTCTCTGGCAGCACCATCACACTGTTGGAGCCTCCAACACCAGGAGATGCTGATCCAGAGAGTCCTCCATCAGAGACCGACTGTAGGCCTGCATGTCTTCAGTTAGTGACACTGTACCATGCTTGTGTGCACTGATTAGTTTAATAGTCTGCATCTTATAATTCAGGTGGTCTGAGTTGGTGACCACATGATCAGACATGTTGGGCTCTAATTTCATGGCGCAGCGCAGGGGACACAGGCCTGGCGCACCCCGCGCAGTGTTAATTTCGTCTGGCGCACCGCCGTGCGCTGCCAATTTGACAATTTGGTAGACTGTCTGCGCAGAGGTGGGTGTGACAGCACACCAAGGGGAGGTGATGGCGCACCAGGGGGAGGTGTCGGCAGATTCGAGTGGCGCAGTGACAATTTCGTGCCAAAAACAGTGCAGAAAGTGCGCTGCAAGCTCGCCAGCTGCAACCTGGTCTAACCTCGGTGCAGGGCTGAGCGCACCCTCTGCAGCTGTAATTTGGTTACAGGCGCACATGTAAGAACACGTCAACAAAGCCTCAGAGGCAGGTTTCCAGAGTGTCAGGCACATTTTAATGCAATAAACAATCACAGCAATCACTATTTAATGTAACAGTCTGAACCAGCAGATACATTTGTATCTATATTAACTGTCCCGTCACATCTGATGTCGGATTAAAGCCGTTTGTCATAAAGAAACTTAACCTGACGGCAGCTGGAAGTTTGATGCACATCTTACAAGTCAACAATAAACACCCTTTACATCTGATACTGAGTAAATATCTAACTTCTCTCATTCCATTAAATTCAAAGAAAAAAAGGAAAAAAAAGACGAAGAAAAAGGAGAGAAAATAAATGTATGTTACTCTGGATGTACCTGTTATTTCCCATATTCCTCTATTTTAGTCTGTATTTTTAACGTGATCTAAAAAGATGGAGTACATTATTGCAAGGAGGATGAGGAGGAGACACCGGGAGAGTATACAGTTTATCACTAAAGGCTCTGCTATTTGGCGATGACAAACCAGGAGTGCAGGTGGATCACAAGCATGATGAATGGAAAGGGCCAGCTGTGGTGTAACTGTCTCTTATTTTTTTTACTCCTATTAATGACAAAGGAACAGATTACATCTGTCCCGGGAGCTAGCCCACACGGTGACGCACCCCGCTATCCATTCTCCTGCTGACGGGACAGCGTCTCCACTGCTGGGTCTTTCCAGCAGACTGTTTTCGCGGTGGCAGGGATAATTCAGACCAATCAGATGCTGCGCCTCAGCCGCAGCGCATTTAAAGGCGAGGAGAGGCGCTCATTTGATTGGTGAAGACAGCGATCGGCTGTGATAATCCCACTCACATCTATTCTCCTCCTATTCTGACATTTGCGCGGAGAGGCAGAGACGTGGGCGTGGACATGCAACCTCTGCGCCCCTGTGCGCCATGAGTGCGCCTCTCTTGGCACTGCAGGAAACTTGCAACGTGCACAGGTCACGCCCAGTCCGCGCGGCGAAGGCCGGCACAGGCAGGTGCGCCTGCACCTGGTCTATGAAATTAGAGCCCATTGTGTCAAGGTGCCTTGGTCCAGGACTCCAGAGTCTTTCAGACCTCTGCAAACTATCAGGACATTTTGTCCTCACAGGTGAATTCTCAGGTGTGTTGTTGGGGGCGGAGCTTAAGCCTGCCAGCCTTTTCTCCTCATACAGACCATCAGGGAGCACAGCAGGTGTACAGCCATGGCCATACTGGACAAGAGTCAGAACAGAAATGACCTTTGACCTCTTGAAGTCATGGCTTTATTGTCTCCTCCCCCTGAGGGTCAGTCCAGACAGGGCGTGTTTATCCCTGAGGCCAGCGTGAGGATGGAGAGACCTCCAGAGAGCCTTCACACACAGTGCTCTAATTGCGTAGACCAGGCTCAGATGTGGCGCACCTGCTCTGCACTGCGCTGACGGCGGCGTGTCCAGTGCACTTTGTAAGTTTCCTGCAGGTGCAGCAAGGCGCATCCACCCCTCTCTGCAAGTGCCAGAGAGGGTGGAGAAAAGGTTTGAGTGGGTTTAACACAGCAGAGTGTTGTCTTCACCAATCAAATGAACACCTCTCACCTTTAAACTAGCTGTGGGCTACTGATTGGTCTGACTGTTCCTCGCCATGGTGTGCTAGAAAAGACGCAGTAACAGGGACGGTCAGAGCAGCTGGGAGAGTGGAGGGGCTATCAGGGCGCATGGGAGGTCAAAATGCACTTCACTGTGTGGGCCATCTTGTAAGACTGAAATGATCTGTTCCTGTGTCATGAATCAAAACAACATTGAAATATTTCTAGACAAATTACGTTGTTGCACTTAATGTAAGACAAAATGGCTCAGACAGTTAAATTAAATTAAGATGTACACACTTGTTTCAAGACACTGCATCTTGAATCTCTTAACTTAGGTGATAAGACCTTGAAATCATGTAGTTTTCAGAAATATTTCAGATGAAATAAGATATTTTGACTGGTATTGAAGCTTATATGCTGTACTGTATTTGTAAGATGTAGATGGGGAGACAAATGATCTTGTTTCAAGACAGAAACTTAACTTGAATTTAGACAACACTGCTTTATTGAAACTGCAGGTCAAGAGCATTTCCCAATACACAGCTACAGCACATCAGGCACCCTCCCCCCATTTCAACCCTCTTACAACACTTGTTAGACTACATGTTAAGAGTGACATGCAATGATGTCTGTGAGATACTCAGTCATACTGCACTGGAATGTACATGACATTATCAAAGTTTACATAGTAGTATGGTGTGCAATCTATAAGATTTTCAGCATCCACAAGAACATTGGCTTGTGCAAGGTGAGGGATCTCAACCTCAGAAGATAAATACTGTTCATTCCAATAAACTGTAGAGAAAGGTTGGCATTCAAAACAATACGCTGTTGCATTTAAAATATAAATGTTTTTCACAACTGCCAACTCTCAGTATCATTGAAGACATTAGAAATAACCAAAGATTTTCCACATGTATGCTTATTTCCATGTTGTATAATCCACTGGGCAGAGACTATATGTTCAACATGTCCTAAGAATTCTTTAATCTTCCCTTCTACATCATGAACATTTTTCACCTCAGAGGCTGGGCCTTTTTCAATTTCATTAGAAAAAAAAATGTTTTTCATGCACGTTCTGACTACATTCATACAATTGATTGTGCTTCGCAAGAGATTTACAAATATTCTTCAAACTACTTTTTAAAGCCCAAAAGCAATGCTTTCACTCAAAGTGCATACACATATGCCGCAGAGTAGGACCAAGTGACTTAATCTGAGAGGGAAGATGCAGCAGGTACTGTTGTTTAGGTAAAATGTTTTCATCTGGAAACAGCTGTTTGAAATGTTTGAAATGCTGCTCAATTAAAAATTTCAGCCTAGAAAGAGTTGAGAGTGCAATAATAGGTGAAAACAGAATTTTAACTATCTCCAACAACTTCAGAAGCAATTGTGTGTGAACATTTTCTTCAACTGTGTCGATGAGAAATCTTTAACATAATCCGCATCTGCCCTGCTGTGTGAGGATTTTTCACTGTGCTCCTCAGTCTCCTCCTCACTCTCCTTTCTGCTCTCCTTTGCAGGGTGTGGCCTCAGACGTGCTGCAGTTCCTCACACCTGCCCTTCATCCTCCTAATCAGCACTCTCTATTGAAACCACTCCACAGATGACTGCAGTGCTTGGTGTATTGCACACACTACGCTTGGTTTGTGGAACCTCTTATCCTTTAAACCTGCTTTGTGCTGGCTTTAGCCTTTTGTCCCCCGTTCATACATCACACATATATCAAGTTTCAAAATCATATATATATATATATATATATACATATATATATATATATATATATATATATATATATATATATATGTGATTTTTATATATTTTACAATAAGGTACACAAAAAAAGGTTAGTTACTGAGGAACTAATGAAGACCTAATGAGGAACTTATGATCAGTTACAGGGGGAACGGAGGGACACAAAATTAGCGTAGTTACTGAGGAATTAAGGTACACATAAAAGATTAGTTATTGAGTAACTAATGATGAACTAACTATTAGTTAATGATCAGTTCTTCGTAACCTCAGATGAAGTTCAGAGAAGTAGGTAATGAGGAATAATGATAAACTATCTATTAGTTAATAGTCACAAAATACAGTAGGTACTGAGTAACTAATGATGAACTAATGTGTAGTTACTGAGGAATGAAAGGCAAACAAAATTGGAGTAGTTAATGAGGAAATAATGGTTAATGATCAGAAGTTCTTTAGTAACCCCTGATCAAATGTCAGAGGAGTAAGTAATGAAAACCAAATGATGAACTAATTGTTAGTTAATGATCAGTTCTTCAGTAGTGACACGTCATGAGGGGTTATTTAATCATCATCATCATCATCATCATCATCATCATCACAAGTAGTTGCTTAAAAAAATCACAGATGCCATTCTTGAGAGTTTTATTCATTTATTTCAGGTCACACACACACACACACACACACACACATACATATATATATATATATATATATATATATATATATATATATATATATATATATATATATATATATATATATATATATATATATATATATATATATATATATATATGTTGATCAGGGGTTACTAAAGAACTTCTGATCATTAACCATTATTTCCTCATTAACTACTCCAATTTTGTTTGCCTTCATTCCTCAGTAACTACACATTAGTTCATCATTAGTTACTCAATAACTAATCTTTTTTTGTGTACCTTAATTCCTCAGTAACTACGCTAATTTTGTGTCCCTCCGTTCCCTCTGTAACTGATCATTAGTTCCTCAGTAACTAATCGTTTTTTGTGTACCTTATTGTTAAGTGTTACCTGATTAAAAACAAAAAATGATTTTAATGTATAGTTAATTTTTTGCAGTCTCAGGTTCTTAACTTACTTTCCTTTCAGATAAACAGAGGACAAATATGTCCCATGGAGTCCCATGTAACCACACTATTTAATGGCAGTATTTTACTATTTTCATAGCTGTTTACCACTTAGAAAAAGCAAGTGTTTTATTCACTGCCTTACAATGGAACAATTGTTTAATCTCATTGTAAACACTAAAATGACAAATGTATTATTTTTCTCCAAACTGAAATCCTAAAATTAGAGAATACATGAGTATTTGCGTCGTGATGGTGCAATCAAAAATGTGGTTATAATGGGTCTCAATCGGACATTTTTCAATCACTAAATCAAACTCTAAAATGCAGCAAAAAGTGCTTTACATTGAAATACACAAGGAGATCATAGTCAGGGGATACTTTATATAATATAAAAACCCACCCATTGTCCTGCCTATATTTACCATTTTGTGTCAGTTTACCTGAAAGGGTACGAAGTTAAAAGTCTGACACTGAAATAATAGCATCAAAATCAGTTTTATCATAGTCTTTTGGATATTTATGACTTGTCTTTTTAAAAAAAATCAATTATTTATTAAATGCAAAATAACTTATTTTTATGTGTTTCTATTCAAACAGTCAAATCATGGAATCAAATGGGCAAAAAAAAAACAATGCCTCAAAATTATTTTCTTCTTATCTCATGTATAGTTAAGCCTGATCTCTAAAAAAAAACAGGTCCCAACTGGCCAACATCAAAATAAATGCAGCGTCATCATGTATGCAAATTGGCATTTAAAGAGTTAAAATAAAATTAAAAAGTGTGTTATTTTTGATTAGGACTGAAGTTGATTAAATTATTTGAGTAAAAAGTACAAAAAATATTAATCTGTTGTCTTATAGTAAATCTTTGGGAGAGGACATGTTTGTCCTCTGATTTCCTAAAAGGGTTGTAAATTTGGCTCCAGTGAACCACTGACCAATGAAAAAGCTTGAAATTTGAAATTAAATTATATATGGAGGAACAAAACTAAAGTTATGGCCAAACATTGAGGAAAAAACTGAAAGACTAAACATGTCCCTGTTTACCCATAAGGGTTAATAGTCTCATGCAGTTTTAATTCAGGGCACTAATTCATCTTGTTCTGTGTGTCTTCTAAAGTTTTCATAGCTGCAAACATCACAGAGGCAATGATGAGCACTTTGTCTCCAGATGATCTTCTTCCAGGCCCAGAGAACTTCTAATGGAGTAAAGCAGTGTGGCATTTGTGTCATGATGTGTCAGAGGAGGTCAGTTTCTTTGTCATGTGACTTTCACTAACCACCATTATATATTTTTTTATAATTTCACAATAACATGATAAATGTTGCATTTTCCTCTAGTTCATTATCTTTTATGTTTCAGCAATCTGTCCAAGAAGACTCAACTTTCAGGAATTTTTCCATGAATGAGCCACCAATGCAACAGACACCGAATCTCTTGGAAGAAAATCCACAAGTACACAACCCCTGAAAAGGCTGTGAAGCTGTCATTCCCTGAATATGTGTTGCACACTGACACTGAACTTGAGCAGGTCCGACAACAGGACTTGGAGTTGATGAAAACAGGCTTAGAGTGCACCTGCCAGATGTCAAATGAACTGAGATGCAGACTCATCCAAAACACAATGACCAGTATGATTACAATTCTGAGGGCAAGAGGGGATCAAGGATCAGACAGATACCCATCAAAACCAGAAATCACAGCAACGGCAAAAAGAAAAGTACAGCACTACCCCATGCTGCAGGATCGAAGCCTGGAGAACTTATGTCCGTGGCTATGTGTAACACATTTAGTTGATAACCAAGGAGAGCCCATCTGGCCAGTTCATGTAGCCATTTTGAAAAATGTGTCTTGTACAGATCACAGTGTATAAACAGCAAAGTGTGAGATCTCCCCAAAAACACAGACCAGATGGGAGGCATCCAAAGAGCTAAGACTAAAACCAATCATATTTTTATTCAGGATGGGTCTGTTAATCAGTGTCTTAATTATTTGATTACTTTTGCAAAGTAACTTAAAATACTGAAACTTTTTCCTAAAGCTCATATCTGTATGTGTCTTGTTTTGTCCACAGTCTTAATTTTTTGTCAACTGTTATGAATAACCATACTTATCACATTTTGACATTAATTTTAAAACAGTTGTTGACGTCTAATCAGTTAATTGGCTAATCTTTGCAGCTCTACAAAGAGGCATTGTCTTGAGCACCCAGATGATTCGGATGAAATGAACTGAAGCAACTCATCAGTGATTCTGGATCTCTCCAGAGAGGGTAGTAGCAGTTCAGACCCCAGCTGTGAGACAAGCGGTGACTGTCTTCTCAGCATTTAAAAATCTGTTCTATCATTTTTTGTAAGAAGTCGACTGATATTACTGGAACATTAAGGTTTATTTGGCATTGCTCATCGTTCCATGCACTTAAATATGTGCCAGGTGCCAGTCAATGCTGTACGGGCTTATATACCTGCTGCATCAAAACAGAGTGGACTTTATCTGAATCCCACAGCTGCTGGCTAAATCTAGTGTGCACCTTTACATTACCATTCAGAACTACTCACTTTTTATGGAGCACTCACATGCTCCCCTCTCAACAATATTTTTGGTCTAAATAGTCATTTTCATTTTTGAATTAGGTTCAAAATATAATAAATCTTAAATGTCTTTAGTCTGACAGTGGAATGTCTCTGTTATTTGTTTTAGGAGAAAGAAAAGCCCAAAGTCCATTCAAAGAAGTGACTTCTCTTTCCTCCAGTCCCAACTGTGAGAACATCTGCTGCTGGTTGTGGTGGGGTGTGAGCATGTTGGTCGGGCAGTGCTTTTGCATGAACATGCATTTGAATGTGATTGATTATATTAGCCCGTAAATAGTTGTATTTTGTAAATAAATTCTTTAAATAGTTGAACTACTGATTGGTTGTGATGAATGATTACAATGATCAGGACTGAAGTTTTAAAATTACAAGGTTCATATTATTATTAATGTATAACTTTTCTGTCATATGAAAACACAAGAGGAACAGTAAGCCAAGCTAATGACAGGATGTATCTTTGTGCCTTACAGCTGATAAGTCAGCTCATACAGACAGTCCAGATGCAGACAGTCCAGCAACCTTGGCCAAGCAATACTAGATCCTGCAGGCTATGTTAAAAAAGAAAAATCCAAACTGCCACGGTATTTCCCATCTCCTGGATTTGGAATTTACAGCCAGAAGAGCATTCATAGACTCAGATGTAATTTGTGCGGAGGACAGACCCAAGAACCTTCTAGAAGCATATCCCTGCTTCAGGGACTTTGGACATGTAAGTCCTTATTCACTGTGCTTAACTGAAAAACAGTACCACACACAAAGTGTGTTAGAGTTGGATCCCCCACCTCCAGAGTGATTCAGTTATATCTCAGTTTGGTATATACAATATTTTATAGGTGATGGATGAACTACGATGCATTCTGGACAAGAACAACAGCACTTTCATTGATGGATTAAAAGAAGATGGCATGAGTTCTGCCACAAAGTGCAGTTTTCTGGAGTGTCCAAAAATACATCAACCTCCAATGGGAATGGACAAAGGTAAAAATGATGTTTTGTAGTCAGGATGAACATTTTGGCTTGTTGATTGTCAAGTTAATGTACTAGTGTCTTGTTCTTTTTCATCTATTTCTCTTTCCTCTTTTAACCTGTCCCAGCTCAGTTCTATATTTGGCCCTGAATTGAGTCAAAAGTATGGCAGAGATGGAAGCTGAGGTTGTCCTCATAGTCTAGGGCATGGCCAAGATGAGGACACTTTCCTTATCAACTGTGCACTTTGTTCAAGTATTGAAAGTACTTAATCCAATGTTAGAGGGAAATGGTGTCAGCGTTGTCGGTTACCGTGGTAACTTGATTCGTCAGCCGTCACTCATTAAAATGACTGGAGGTGGAGCAAACGCGCCGGTGTTATTTATGATTATTTATATTTACGTCACGCCCGTCTCACAATGCAGGTGGCTTCTGATTCACATTGGAGCAGCCGTTGGCCGGCTGAGAGTGGAGATCTGCAGCTGGACCCCTCTCGATTGAGGGAAATCTCAGCTCAGCTATGAAGTGATTAATGATTATACAATCTTAATTGCATTTAACAGGTCTTAGGTGACTCAAGTGTAGTCAATATTTGCATCATAATGATTTGCAGTATTTTCGTTAGTTCAAGTTAATGATAAGTGTTCAGGAAAACACAAGTCTGTAGCTGTAAGGAAGTCAATGAGCCTGGTGATGGGAGGAGCTGAAGGTTTTCCTGACCCTGTTCAGACAGTGTGGACGTACTTATTTGTGGCCGTGTTGAGCAGACAAACATAAAAAGTTGATACGTTTTTGTATTTACTTCATTTGTATTTTTGTTTAATAAATAAATATAATAAATCCCTCTAAATCATCTGTGACAGTTAAGCTGATGCCAAGAGACCAAAGTTTAAAGCAGGACATCAAAGTTCAAACAGAGTCTTAAACATGAGCTTCAGTCTCTGATTATTCCGAACATGCTGTTTCATATCTAGTTAATGGCATAAAAAACAAGTTAGCATCAAATATATAAAATCAGACATAATAAGGGTTCTTACCAAAACCACCATGATGTCTATCCTTCAGTTTTATTCATTTATGTCAGCTTGTTAAAATTCTTCAGTGAATTTGACCTCCTCACAGATTGAACTTTTATTCACACTTTACACAGAGTTATTCCAGCTTGTTTTGAAGCCAACAGTCCAAAGGTGAGGCATTTGGGTTGACCTGTGTCCAATGGAGCTGATGCTCGACAACAAGCTCAAACATGTTTTTAAGTCTAATAATAAATGAACAGGCACTGCTAAAATCTGTTCAAATCTTTTTAATCTGTTCACTGCAAAGCTCTAAGATGATTTACATGTTTGATTTTAAAGAGGCTGAATTTGATTTTTATTCCTTTATAAAGCATACATTAGGAAAGTGCTGACAGAGTCAATTAAAAATGTAATCATCAGCTGCTGTATGGCTATATTTATAACACAAATAAATGTACAATCCCACAGAATACAACATCAAGATATTATAAAGGCCATCAAAAGACAGATGGCAAAGAACTGCTGCACAATCAAAATAAGAAATGACCTGTTGTATGTCTTATCTTGTTTTATCCAGAACTGTCATCAATAAATATCTGAAGAAGTGAAATTAAAAAAGAAAAAGGTGAGACAGATTTTTGATGCACTGTTTATTTTGATTGGTGATTATTGAATATGATCATTTGAGATTTCATAATCAAGGAGCAGCATCATCACATCTCAGGTGTGGAAGAGTTTACAGCTGCTTCTTCCAGAAGAAAGACATCTTCCAGTTACAGGGCACGCTGTTGACAAAGTCCTGTCCTGTGGACAAAAGAAGTTATAGTGACACGTTAGTTTTAGAAGGAAAGCTCTTGTATTTCTAGAGGAGAAAATTCTGAAGTCACTCTCAGAGGCCTGTGGTTATACATGTTAAAAGAACGATGAATGACAAAACAGATGAAGGTAAAACCAAAATAGTGTGAAAGCAGTGTGCCACAGAGGAGATGTGAGACAGAGACTGAATCCTAAAAAGAAACCAAGGTTGACTTAAAAAAAAACTTTTCAGGATTAAATCACATTTCTTGAAGTTAGCTTAGATTTGTTTTGATGCCAAAAATGAAAATGTGGCCATGTCTTCACTGCTTAGACTCAAATTATCATAAACTTTGCTGCCCTGAACTCAAGAACATGACCGTCTGATTTCATGCCCCATGACTGCTAGTAACTTCAAATAATCTGCACCAAATACTTCAATGTACCTTCTACATGCACCTCAGGAAAGCTACAATAAGAGAAATCAACATGAACAAAACATTAAAGACTATGACAGAGACAACTATGTGCCAAAAAAAAAAAAAAGCTCACCAGCTCCAACCTGGTCTATCTTCTTCAGTGGTCATTTGGCTGTCAGGTGCACAGTGCACACGTCACCAAAACCTCACAGGCAGGTTTTGACAGCTTCAGTGCATTCTCTGTCATATGCTGTGTGCCACACAACTAAGCTTTATGCCATGGATGCCACTTTGACCTCACAGAGGAGACATTACAGGACTTAAGATGGAGAAGCTGAAGTGCATGTGCCGTACCAGCAGGGAGAGCAGCAGAGTGCACGGGAGAGGAGAGACCACCTGGCTGCATATTTCTGTCCTTTATGCCTATGGTCCAACATTTTTACCACAATTTACTCAGTCACATTAAAAATACACAAAATCATTCATGAGAAAAATACATTTTATCTAAACGAGTCTCCTTCCTCGTCCTCGAAGGAAGAAGGGAGCCTGAGGAGAACCGCCCTCCCCTGGTCTAGGGGTTCAGACCAGGGGAGAATGACTGCACAAAGATTGAAATAGTCATTGTGCCTCGCCTGCAGCACTTTAAATGGCAAGGAGAGGGGTTTATTTGATTGGTGAAGATGACACTCGACTGTGTTCAACACACTGTGCCCTGCATGAATTGTTCAACCATTAAAAGTTGTCCAGCTCCAACTAATAGCAAATTTGTATAAAAGCCAATTGAGTTAATGAAATGCCTGGAATTTAAAGCAGCTGGAAAGTGGTTATATCAACCTCACCTGTTTTTGATTAAGAAAAGGGATTTTGAGACAACATAGTGAGCCATTGGCATTAAGTGCCTAAAAGAGTTTCCAGGAGAGTCAAGAGGAGTTCAGCCAACAGCACATGTTAGAAATGCACCATAAATGAAGATAATCAACATCATAAACCTTTATTAAAACTGATCTGGAGAAAGAAAACACAGAGATGTGCCTCTTCTGTGGAACTTGAGGTTGTTTTCAAAACTATGTCAGAGAAATATTGAAATTTTGAACCCGTTTTACTCACAGATGCTGCAAACCACAGTCCAGTAGCCAGACACAGGACAGTCCAACAAAGACAGGAAGCCATCTGAGCAGAGAAAAAAGGAGAAAAGTTATCAATAATTTAGATTTACATTGGTTTTATAAGCAATAATCAAACTTATGAAGTCAATGTGTACAAACTAAACACATGGGGTGAAGTTCTTTTGTTTTTTTTTAAAGCAACTTAAAACAACTTAAACACTGTGCAGGGTGCGTGTTAATTTCGTCCAGCACACCAATTTGACAATTTGGTAGAGCGTCTGCACAGAGATGGGTGTGACAGCGCACCAGGGGGAGGTGCCGACAGATTCAGGTTGGAGCAGTGACAATTTTGTGCCAAAAAACTGTGCGGAAGGTGCACTGAAAGCTCGCCAGCTCCAAACCTGGTCTATTCCTGGCGCAGGCGAAGCTCACCCTCCACAGCTGTAATTTGGTGACAGGCGCACATGTGCACACACGTCAACAAACCCTCAGAGGCAGGTTTCCAGGGTGTCAGGCACATTTTAATGCAATAAACAATCACAGCAATCACTATTTAATGTAGCCGTCTGAACCAGCATATACATTTGTATCTATATTAACTGTCCCGTCACATCTGATGTCGGATTAAAGCCGTTTGTCATCATGGAAACTTAACCTGACGGAAGTTTGCCTTATCAGGCTCATCATCGGATGTGGAGTATATATCCAGCTTCTCTCATTTCATTAAATTTAAAGAAAAGAGGGAGAAAAAAGAGAGAAAATAAATGTATGTCACTTGGTGTCTTAAGGATTTTCCTGTGATTGCCCATTTTTTTCTGTTCAAATCTTTATTCTAAACATGATCTAAAAAAATGGAGTACATTCAATCAATCAATCAATCTTTATTTGTATAGCACCAATTCATAACAAGTGTTATCTCAAGACACTTTACAATAGAGCATAAAGCTCTTCATTTTATGGATACACATATATGCATAGATACATATATACATATAAAATACACATATACATATATATACAAATATATCCATCCAACACCAACATGAATCCATATAGCCAATCATGAATCCTTCCATCATGGCGGCAAGAAAAAACCTTCTGTTAAGCAGCAGGAAATCTTGAATGTGGATCCCAGTCTCATGATGAACAGCAAATCCACACGATGCTGTGATGGTGTGAGGGTGAAGGAAGGGAGGTAAGAGGAGACAAGTGGACTAAAGTAAGAACTAAAGTTAGGGACAGGTCCATGTACCATAGACCTGTCATCTGATTTATTAGAGGTTAGCCTCTTGAGATGCTACATCTCATTTTCAGGAGGGTCCTCATGTCTGAATGGTTGTGGTGATCATTTTATAGAAGTATAATCTTAGATATTCTTACTGAAAATAAGAATTTATGGTAGTGATGAACTCATGGGTGCCCAGACCACAAGGTCATCCCAACCATATTTGTCTCCGTTAAATATAAATGTGTTAAAGGCCTCTTGAGATGTGACATCCCATTTTCAGAGGGACTTCATGACTGTGGTAATAAAAAATAGATACTGTAGATGTATCAACCATAGATAGGGAGATCATGCTAATGTCTACATGAACAGCTAGAATGATAATGAGAATGGAGTGTTCCTGATGAAATGTCCAACTATGTGTCATGTTTATAGCTGTAGTTTTGAGGCTTCATGACTCCACAGCAGCAGGAAGTCTACACCAAGGATCCCAGACCACCTACAAGACCAGAGCCAGAGACGAGTACAGGAGCAAACAGAAGGGGCAAAAGCAGATCTGGAGAGAGAGAGTGATAGAGCCCCAATGTGCCAGATCCCCCCTGGTAGTCTAGGCCTATTGCATCTAAACTATGAGTCTAATTTATGAACTAATTTATAAACTATAAGCTGGTCCCTAACTGAAAGCTTTATCACAGAGGAATGTTTTCAGTCTAACCTTAAAGATAGAGAGGGACTCTGCCTCCTGAACTGTGGTAAATTGTTCCAGAGAACAGGAGCCTGGTAACTGAAGGCTCTACCTCCCATACTACTTTTGGAGATTTTAATGTTTCCAGGTGGCGCTAGAGAGCACATTTTGGAATGTTGGGATTAATTTTTCCATTTTATCAAACTTCCCAAACAAAGAAAGTTTATGTTCCTTTTGGTTTGTTTGCAGTTGTTTCTGTATCCTTAAACATTGACAGAAACAAACAATGATGTGCTGTTTTTGTTTACACATTAACTATCCTGAATTTATTGACCTCTGTCTTTCAGTTGGGCAGGGAGTGAAGGGGTTATTTACCCTGTTGTATATGGAAATTATTTTTTCTAAAAACATGGTGGCATCATGTTCAGACCCTTACATTTAAAGAGTTAAATATTTACAGATACATGAATGTTCAACATGTATGATCAGGACCAATGTTTGTTAAAAATCAAGCCTGAAATATATCATTAAATAGTATCAATAATGTATTTAAGGGTTTGTGTTTAGCTGGTACAGATCCTGTTGGCACAGGGTTAGACCAGGAGATGAGGGATCAACGTGCCATCGGCTTTCACTTCCCAGGAATGAGACCCAGGAGATGTCATGTGATACGTGTATTTACCTTTTATTTCTGTGCAGGGTCACAGTTGTTAACTGTGTTCTCATTGTTCATCATCAGCAGCTGATGTTTTCACTGCAGGGGAGTTGATTTTGTCAGCAGGATGTCTTTGTAGATTTTGTCTGGATGCCAGATTAGTTTTAGACCAACACTCCAGGACAGGGGCGAGTTTGTGTGACCATTTGTACCAATGCACCTCTATTTTACAGACTCTCAGTGTATTTCACACTCACTCTTTTAGTGGTTGATGTTTGTGTTTGTCAGAGAGCCGTGGTGGATTGGGCCTCATGGGCCTGTCCTGTGTGGAGCAGAGGATGCCACAGCTCTGTGCTGCTCCATGGAGAAGAGAAGTCAAACTGTCAGGTGTCCACATTCTGCTTTGTCCAGTTTTACAGCCTTTAAGTCAGGGCTATTCAATTAGAAATTCAGTCTGAGCAGATTTTCAGACTTAGGACATGGACTGTTCAGAACTTTTTTTTTTTAATTTAACCTTTATTTAACCAGGAAAAGAAACTAATTGAGATTAAAAATCTCTTTTACAAGAGTGTTCTGGCCAAGATAGGCAGCAGCACAATTTACAAAGTTTCTTACATTCACAAACAGCATTTTTCACAAATACACAGACATGTAAAACACTTAACCCTTGTGCATCCCTAGGGGTATTTTTTTACCTTTTGGACACTCTTTTGTGGATAACTTTGGTTGTGTTGATGTAAATGGCATCAAATTTGGTCAGGTTGTGTATTTTCTGAAGCTTTTTGATATTTCAGCAGTTATTATTTTTTTAAGTCTTTAATACACTTTAAAAATAAAAAAGCCCCACAGAAGTCCCTAAGGGTATTTTTTATCGCATTGACTCCCATTCAAACCACAGTTTTTTAATACACTGCAATTGCAGTATGATATTTAATTTAGTGTTATTTTCATTCCTTTGTGTTGATAACCCTTCAAGATATATATCTTTTGTTCCACATGAGATAGTGTTATTTTCTCAGATATTGTATATCAAAGACTGAGAGCTCATGACAGCATATTTCCCTTATTGTATAAAATCATGCACTGAAAAGCCAATTTCAGTAAACATTTACAATTATTTTGATTTGGTTGTGTTCTAGGGATGTCATAGTGTGGTGTGCATGTGTGTGTTGACAAAATTTTGTGTATATGTGTGAATATGGGAGGAGCCAAAATGCAGCCCTCCAATTATGGACATTTCAATGTAAAATGATTAAATCGTTTTTTTAGTGTTTACAATATAGTTGAAGCTTATGCGGGTATGTGTGTGCATGGGTGTTTTTTTATGTACATGTGGATGTGTTGGTGTGTGTGTGTGTATGCATGTGTGTGTGTGTGGGTGGGTAGGGTAGGGGCTTGGAGGGGGGCAGCTAGAGAGCACATTTTGGAATGTTGGGATTATTTTTTCCATTTTATCAAACTTCCCAAACAAAGAAAGTTTATGTTCCTTTTGGTTTGTTTGCAGTTGTTTCTGTGTCCTTAAACATTGACAGAAACAAACAATGATGTGCTGTTTTTGTTTACACATTAACTATCCTGAATCTATTGACCTCTGTCTTTCAGTTGGGCAGGGAGTGAAGGGGTTATTTACCCTGTTGTATATTGAAATTATTTTTTCTAAAAACATGGTGGCATCATGTTCAGACCCTTACATTTAAAGGGTTAAATATTTACAGATACATGAATGTTCAACATGTATGATCAGGACTAATGTTTGTTAAAAATCAAGCCTAAAATATATCATTCAATAATATCAATAATGTATTTAAGGGTTTGTGTTTAGCTGGTACAGATCCTGTTGGCACAGGGTTAGACCAGGAGATGAGGGATCAACGTGCCATCGGCTTTCACTTCCCAGGAATGAGACCCAGGAGATATCATGTGATACGTGTATTTACCTTTTATTTCTGTGCAGGGTCACAGTTGTTAACTGTGTTCTCATTGTTCATCATCAGCAGCTGATGTTTTCACTGCAGGGGAGTTGATTTTGTCAGCAGGATGTCTTTGTAGATTTTGTCTGGATGCCAGATTAGTTTTAGACCAACACTCCAGGACAGGGGCGAGTTTGTGTGACCATTTGTACCAATGCACCTCTATTTTACAGACTCTCAGTGTATTTCACACTCACTCTTTTAGTGGTTGATGTTTGTGTTTGTCAGAGAGTCGTGGTGGATTGGGCCTCATGGGCCTGTCCTGTGTGGAGCAGAGGATGCCACAGCTCTGTGCTGCTCCATGGAGAAGAGAAGTCAAACTGTCAGGTGCCCACATTCTGCTTTTTCCAGTTTTACAGCCTTTAAGTCAGGGCTATTCAATTAGAAATTCAGTCGGGACAGATTTTCAGACTTAGCTGTTGAGAACTTTTGAGCAAATTTAACCACTTAAAAGAAACACACAAAGGTAACAAACACACTGGATGTTCATTAATATATCGCCACATCTAAAAGGGCAAAACTCAATAAAGAGCAGGACTTAAGCTAAACTTCTGTTGAACTACTGTTAAATTTAACTCTTCAAACAGATAAATTCACACTTCAGATAAATTCAACATGTATGGACAGATAAATACATTGATCAAGTAGCAGAAAAAACAGTCTCACATATTTTCTCACTGCTGATTAGTTATGCTCTCTAATCTCCTACTTCCATCTTTCTTTAATACGGTCTGTGGTATTTCCCAAGTTTTCACTAACACCTCGATGAACTCTTGAAACTATTGATTTTGTGTTTTTGGTATAAGCTTGAACAACTACTTGAATTATTTTATCAGAGTCTGAGACCACAACAGTATGGATCTATTTTTGAAAATAATGTTTTACCTAGGCCTGTCATGATAACAAATTTTGCTGGATGATAATTGTCCAAAACTGTATTGCTGATAAATGATATTGTTGTCAACATGTCAAACTTTAATTTCTAGAGAGTATCTAACTGTAATTGGAAGGTAAAGATCTTTTAAATAAAATAAATTAAAGATTCCATATTATGCTCCTTTTCTGCAGTGTAATATTGATCTTTGATGTCTTCATGAAGCCTTAGTAACATGCTTTGGTCTAAAAACTCAATAAAACAAGCACAGCACCATTGTCTCCACGCTCTCTCTCCTCCTGCCTGCACAATGCGCTGATTTTGTAGGCTTAACTATATGTTAATGAGCCCCCGCTGAAACCGCCCCGCACATCTCCCGGCGCATGCACGTGACTATGTCAACAGAGCTCTGTGTTAGCGTCTTGTAAGCTTAGTCAAGCTCAGTTTAGGACATGAACAGAAAATATGGGTTTGAGCCTCATTGGCTCCACAGTTCCTCCAACAGGAGCTGGGATGTTCCTGGAACATTCTGGATGTTATTTCAGGAGTTCTAATAAAGGGAGAAACAGTTTTCCATTTAATCTCCCTCCACATGTTTGAGTTTGTTTGTGCCTCTGTGCAGACCTCTTCACAGCTGTCTTATCTATAACCATGTTTGTTTCCACTTCTCATCTCTGTTTCTCCCTCAGTGAGCTGTTTGTGTTGATAGATAATCATCCCCCCTTTTTGTTTAAGCATTAGAAATTCTTCTATGGGGTGGGTTTAATAAGTTTGTCCCACTCCTTTTGTATCTTCAAGTTGGTTCTTAGCTGTAGATTTTAATCTGTGATCCATTCAGAGAACTACAGAATAATATTTTGCATAATTTATACATATCTTCATATATTTTAAGTAAAAAAACGATAGAGATATTTCCCATATCTGTTCAAAATTTCAGTCTCATTCAGCTTAAAGCCTGTGTTGTTCATGGCAGTGTGTAAAAATAAACTCCTCTTGAACACCTGTCCATGTGTGAGTGCAGCAACAGGACAGCAGGGGTCAGTAAGTCCATGTCTCTGCTGGAAGATCCCGTCTCCAAGGACAAACATGGATGTGATCCAGTCACAAGCAAAGACATCATGATGTGGAAGGACACATCTTTTTCTGCACAAGAGGAGCCACTGGAACTCCAGGGAGTGACCTATAATCTGGACTTGTATACCTAACTACACTGAGAACGGTCTTACCTTTGGAGTGGGCTATGAGCACAGGACTGATATTTGATTTTGGATAAATCTATAATATAAATTAGAAGTGGAGTGCTTCCTCTCATCTCATTGTTAGTGTCACAGTTTGTCTCCTTTTATGTGGACCAGTCTGGCAGTGTTATTGTTCAGTTATTATTTTAATATTTGTTTCTCTTTCATTCCAGTTTAAAACAAAGTCAATAAAAAGATATGTCAAAAATAAATCAGGTAAACTAAAACATTAGAGCAACATAAAGGCCAATAACTCCCTCCAATCCTCTTTCAGAGTTTCTTAGAATTTTTCAGAGATGGAAATTAATGCAGCATAGGTGCTGATCATTTGCTGCATAGTTACAATGAAAACTTCTGTTTAACGGCTCACCCAAACTGGACTGAAGGAAAACCGTTGAGCCCCACCACAATATTTCAGAGCCACTGGTCTATGGTCCTAACAAGACCTGGACTGGGCAGCTGGAGTCCACATGTGGCCCTGATATCACCTTAATGCAGAAGGACACTCAGATTAAAATCCAAAAACAATCTTTTAAAAGAGAACCTGACAAAATCTGACAAAATAAAACAGTAATAATGTCAAAGAAAATAAACTGTAGTTCCAAAAACAGTCTCTGTGATCATCTCCTTTATGCATTTGTCAAGATCAAAATAAAAGTAAGAAAACATTTTTACTATCTAATAAATGCTGTAGCATGAAGAATTAGCAGAAACTGGGTTGAACTCTGTGTTTAGCTCAAAGGATTAAGTTTTATTAATTATACTTTAGTTACATACAATGTATGGCTGTTCAAAATAAGACTGCTGCTGTTATACAACTATTTTGACAAAAACATTTAAGAAATGTGTTGGCCTTCTTACTAACTTTGTTTTCTTCTTCCTATAAGGAAGTCATTATTGCTCAAACTCTATCTATTCCCTCTGCTATAGTGTGAATAAAAGCAACTAAAACAACGGAATTTCCTCATTTAAGATGAATAATTCTGATTCTGACACATTTTCCGTGTCTTCCTCCTTCAGTCTCCTGCAGCATTCAGGTCTTCTGATCAGAGCTCCCAGCTCAGGTGAATTATTAACGCTCTATAAACACAAACTGAATCAATCCAAAGTCACACTTTCAGTCAGTGATAGTAGCAGGAAGTAATAACACCTGTGCCGACCCTCTCTGAGTGACTTTAGTGCAGCCCTGTTCCTGCTCCTGCTGTTGTTGCTCCTCCCCCTCCCTCTGTGGGGGCGTGGCTTCCATGCCTGAATCACACCTGGCTCTCAGCTCACCTTCATCAGCTCCTCACAGACTCGACCTGACCACCAGATGATTCCTGAATACTTCATTAGATGCTGGATAGTTTTAGTAACAACGTACGATTGTGCAAATTTCCCAGGGACAAACTTTCCTTAAAGGATACCATGCTACATCATATGGGAACCACAGTAGAGAAATGAATTAATTTTGGATTTTGTGTAATTAAACAAAGATTGTGTCATCTCTGTAGGTTCAGAGTAATCCAGGTTATCAAACTGGGTCTCCATCTTTAAGAGGTTGTTTGTGGTAATGATTGATGGATTGTAGACTTTATTAAAGGCTGAATAAACCCAGGAGCTACAGACCAACTGCACAAGAAGCCAAATGACGGAAGTGGAGCTGCAGAAACAAAAAAGTGAAGGTACCCTTGTTATATCTGATTGATATGACACATAATTTGTTTTCTTAACTGGAATTATTCAAGATATTAAAACCCTTATCAAATTATGTTTATGCTTTCTGCATAGTTTTGTTTGTCATTGACATCCAAATAATGTTAAAAATAAGTTCCATTATCACATCATTCAACAGAGAGACTGAAGGTCCAGTGGAGTCAGGCTGCAGCTGCTCACAGGCAGCTTGTGGTGGAAGAAAATGACAGCAGAGTAATGTTCATGTAACGTAAAACTTTTTTTCTTTTCTAAGCACAAGAAGCTCAACTGGAGTCACAGAGAGCAGAGGTGGAGAAACTAAAGCAAAACCTTGAAGGTATTTTATGAACAAAATTAGGAATCTATCACTTTTGATTACAGTGACACAGTATACCTCCATAAGCTGAAAAAACATGGTAGTTCATTTGTGTAGTTTTGTTAACATGTTCAAATTTCATTTGAAAGTGCTAAGAATGTAAGATACAGTTTATTTTTCACAAGGAAGGAACACATGTCATGATCACTTGGTCTGAATATGTTAATTGTTTTCCTATAATCGTTTTTTTAATGTCCAGAGCACACCTCTGTACTTTTTGATATTAATTATATCGCAATGTTACTTTTTTGCCAGCTTAAAGGAAAAGTTCGGTTCCTGCAGCTTTTACATTGTTAATAGAACGAAGTAGAACAATATACTCACCCAGAAGGCTTTCCTGATGCAAACGGTGCTTCAGGAGATATTTAGATCCAAAATCGAGCAGCGGACACCGATATAATGGTAGCCTGTAGGGCATGGATCGCCGCTCCTAAAAACTGCATTAATCGTCCAAAAACTCATGTTTTTCACCAATATTCCATCATGATTCGCTCCGAATGATCTGCCATTGCAGCCTGTGTCACTCCACACAGCGCTGTGTGGCTGAACTGACGAGTTTGTTTACATGCCCTTGGCGCATGCGCAGTGCGGCTCATTGTTTCAGGGGAAGACCGGCAGCTACAAATCGACTTTCTTCTTCCAGTTTTGTGCAAAATGGACGAATATCTATCGGATGAAGATGTTTAAGAGAATTAAACCAAGACACACTCAAGCCCATCTGAAGGAATACAGAACCGCGATTTACGGTGTGATGTTTTCATCGGATCTCAAACTGGTCCAGAGCTACTGGAGAGCCTGGAGGACTGTTCTGGTTTGGGGTGGTCCCAAAGGGAGGCTGAAGTCCACACTCTATCCAGCATGATGGATCCAGGGAGGTTCTGATATGAGCTGGTCTTAAAAGTACCGTCTTAGATTGGACTGGCAGATTCTGTTTAAGGTGAAGCTGGAGCTTGGAGCGTTGATGTCTTAATTGTATAAAAAAAAGAAAACAATTTGGAACTAATTCCAAAAATTAAGAATTCGTTGGCCAGACGAATACTATTCTGAAATTAATAACGAAAGTCCATTTACTATGAAGCAAATCTTCGAAATGCAGCTGTTAGCCTCTACAACAAAAACCTCTCCAGTGTGCAATAACCTCTATCGTTTTTTCACTGTAAGGGCTCCAAACTCATCCTTCTTTGTTCTAGTTTTTTCAAATTCTCTGATTGTCCTCTATGACATTTTTAGTGCACTAAATAATATTGTTTAAGTGTAATACTGTATATACATCAGTTTTCTTATATATTGTAAATACTGTTGATAATATTGCGGACAGGCAAATGCTCTTTCATTTATTTTTATTTTCATTTCACTTATTCTCATGCAGATCTTTTTATATATTGTTAATATTGTTAATACTGCTGGAAGGTTCATGCTCTTTCACGTATTTCATTTTCATTTCAATTATTCTCATTCAGATCCTTTATATATGTTAATATTGTTGATACTGCTGAAAGGCTCATGCTCTTTCATTTATTTTCATTGAATTATATTTATGCTATTGTCTGTTTTATTCTAATTACTTTTAGTTTCATTCGTAAATCTTTGTAATGTTTCTCTTGTATCCTGCTGCTGCTGTAAAGCTGAAATTTCCCCCTGTGGGACTAATAAAGGTTTATCTTATCTTAAATCTTTTAGCTTACTGGCTTATAAAGAAAATCGGCGGGCGTGTCAAGAACTTAGACAAAAGAATAGAGGATAAATATGGGAGCTGAATAGATGTAAGACAAAGAAGAGGTCAACAAAGGAGAAAAGAAGAGAGCGGAGGGAGCAGAGCTTGCGTCTCTCTCGTTTTAAGCTACTCGCAGGGGAAGGCCTTTAGATGAGTAACAAAACTTTATCAACTTATATTTGGCCAAAATTAAGTTGTATTTTGATTAAACATCCAATATAAGCACTCTGACTGGAAAGGAAATCTCATGGTGATCAATTTGATCCCCAGTGTTGGGCACATTACTTCAAAAAAGTAATTAGTTATAGTTACTAGTTACTTTCCCAAAAAAAGTAATTGAATTACTAACAGAATTACTCCTTCATAAATGTAATTAGTTACCAGGCAAAGTAATTGATGCGTTACTTTTTTAAGAAAGCTTTTTGCTGCTTGAACTGTGTGTCTCCGTCTCTGTGTCCTTCCTTGTTGTTACCTGCAGCAGCTCTGACATCACCAGTTCTCCAACAGCACGTGCAGGGGAGTTTGCCTCATAGACCAGAATGGGAGCGAAGTGCTCTGCAGTAAGCTTCACCTACGCGCAGCGCTGCATTAGTGAGAGCCAGCGCGAGCCAAAGCGCTGGAGATTCGCTTCAGATCTATTTTTTGCACGGCCGCGTCCAAACCTCGTAAATTCAGTGTCATTAAGAAAGCACTAGACAGGAAGTCAATGTGTGAAGCATCCGGAAGTTTCAAAATAAAACAGAATGCACGGACTCTTGAACGTAAATTTCCTCAATTGTTTGTCATTATGTAAAAACCGAAGGCACGAGAATCAGGTCAGCAGTCAGTCAGAGGGTCCCAGAGACAACACAACACCATGGACGAAGAAGTGAATCATAGAGGTACTGAAATATATAACATTGTATACATGACAACAACATTTCTACAAGGATATAGGCAGATAGAAGTTGAATAAATCACAAAGCTGCGTGGTTGGGACCAGCAAAGAGACCTTAGAGAAGCAAAGTGAGGTGTTGTATATTTTTTTTTTCAGTGTTTGACATGCTTCATGAGCGTGTGACGCTATGCTCATCATGAGAGCCTGTTGCTCTCCGGGGATCAGCCCTCCTCCAATGGGGCTGCTCGGTGCGCCCTTTCAGTGGGTTTTGTCTGTCAGGGCAAGACTGCGGCGCTGCTCAGTGCGCCCTTTCAGTGGGTTTTGTCTGTCGCTTCCGTGTGCCGTGGAATTTGGGGGTGAGGCTGGTCGGATAACAGCTGCTTGACATCGGTGCAAAGTAACGCGCCACATTTCCCTGTTAATGGTAACGGCGTTGTAACGCATCAAAAAGTAATTCATTAGATTACCCCTTACTGAAAAAAATAACGCCGTTGGTAACGCCGTTATACTCCAACGCCGTTATTACCAACACTGTTGATACCAAATACTACATATCTAAACAATAAGAAAGAACAGTCTCAATCTTATTCTTCAATAAAAGAGGGTGAAATTAAATAATGCAGAGTACAGAGCACATTCCTGGAGGGGAAAGTTCCTTCTCAGTTTCCACTGAGAGGCGCTGAGTTTGTCAGAAAGCTTTCACAAATAATCCAACTTTTTCATAACTTTGGCATTTTTAGAGCTAAAAACACACAAGTCACATCATTAGAAAGCATTTGTCATGACAGGATAAAATATCACATTGTTGGATGTGTCCATTGTTTCGTTAAAACGTTTTGTGGTTTTCTGTTGGCTTAAAATATCTGGACAGAGATAGGAAGGGCAGATGAGGGGTCTGAATGGCCAGGGAGGTCAAAGGTCAACTTAGGTGCCACCTAAGAATAATTTAAGTTTCCCATATTGTAAAAATAAACCAAAAAATAATCCTCTGCCTCTCCAAACTGAACTCTGTCTCTAGCCTGGTGGGGCGGTAATGCTTGAAAATGATGGATGCCAACCGCCGTAAAACCAAAGAAGAAGAAAAAGCCTGGTGAGAACATCCACCTGCAGTAGCCTGGGTGGCAGCTGTCGTGAGATTAGAGCAGCAGAACAAACTTAGAAAAACAAAGAGTTTATTTTAGATTTCTGTACACCTGTCTTAAAATGTGAGGGATACTGGAGCTTGGTTGGGGTTGTGGGACGGCTCACAGCGGACTTCCCTTATTTTTAAAGGCAAAACTTGAAAGGTAAGCATTCTCCAGCAGAGTCTGATCCCTCTCAGCTCGGCTACACGCACCAAGTCTGTGCACGCCAGCAAAATGTACGAGCAGGAGGCGGGCAGAATGGCGAGGGGATTTGATTGGTTTAAAAACTAGTGTCACGGCATGTTTATTGGTTGGTGTTTTCCCTGTTGAATGCCATCGAGTCATAAAGACAATTTTAACCAGTATTACAAAAAGTGTATCTAAATCAGATTACCAACCCTAGCTTTAAGTGCCTGGCTCAGGGGCACTTTGGCAGTTCCCAGGAAGTCAGCTGGCATTTTTCCAGCTACCAAACCAACTTACAACATAGTTTGGTCAGACCTTGAGCCGGCTACCCTTCTGTCACAAACCCAAATCCTTACAAACTGATCTACTGCTGCTTATATGATGTGATAGAAGCAGGAAAAATGGGCAAGCATTAGGATTTAAGCAAGTTTGACAATCTTTGACTGGATCAGAACATCTCTAAAATTGCAGCTCTTGTGGGTTGGCCCTTGTCTGCAGTGGTCAGTATCTATCTAAACAGAACAGTGGTGAAAAAGTGACAGGTTCATGGGTGGCCAAAGCTCATTGATGCATGTAGGGAGGGAGGGCTGGTCCATGTGTTCTGGTGCAGTAGACAAACTACTGCCGCTCAAATTGTGTAAGACATTAATACTGGTTCTGATAGAGAGGATAAACAGTCCATCACCGTTTGTAGCTTATGCAGCTGCATAGGGCACTAATGCAGTATTAGGCAGGTGGTTATAATATTATGCGCTGTGCTGGAAACTGTTTCTCAAACTAATTTTCAATCATTTAGAAACGGACAAAGGGGTGGAGCTAAAACAGGGCTTAAATCTTCCAATAAACTGCTACACTGAACTCCCCTTTCATTCAGCTCAGCCATGCGTCAATTATACCAATATGGATGAAAATAAGTATCAATAAGATTTTGTTTAAGTGGGACACACTACAAGGTAGCTTGCCTGATTTTTGTCCCATCTGTCCCTTTTCGATCAAATCCAGCAAAGTTCTGATGGTCCTCAGTTGTGTCTGTAGGAAAAGACCAGAGTTTGTGTACACACTTGATGTAAATAAGAAGAATACCAATATCACTACACTTACAAAAGCTTAACCGTTCTGTTAGAATTATATACAAGCTAATGCTAATATTTGTTCAAAGATGTCTTTTTATGCTAACAATTATTCAAACATATGTTTGGGCAGATCAGTTCAAACAAGTTTGTTCAACAGGTCAAATGTTTTATAAATTATAATGGTGCAGTCTCTGTTAGACAGTGGTTTCAGTGACGGTCTGGGGGGGCCAGTTTCCCCATTTCACATCCTGTAGTTGGTCCTGTGGTTTTGCGAAACTGCAAGAACTTTCGTTGAACTCTTGGTTGAACTTCTGCCTCAAGTCTGACCTTTATCCAGACATCATGTTTATCTTCTTGACAGACATAGCTTATGAAACCAGACATGATCTTACCACGTGATAAGTTGGTACTTCCCAAATCCTGATGTGTATAAGATCTTGTGTATGCTATTGTTCAATGCTCTTTTCCTGTACATCCCTAGTGTGACGGTCTCTACATTAGCTCCTCAGGCTAATATCTCTTCTCTCTCTCAGTTACCTGAGAGCAGCAGTGATTGGTTCGCCTGGTGCCTGCTGGGTATAAAAGCCCAAGTCATTTGCTGCGCTCTCTCTCTCTCATCCTACCCGGAGTCACATCTGCCGTCGGATCAACATTTTGTTTCAGTCTGTTCTTAACCTCATACTTTAATAACATATATTTGCAGTTTAATAACCTTTGTTGTTCAATTTTGTTGTCAATAAATCACATTATTTACTGCAAAACAACGTGTTCCTCCTGCATTTGTCATGGCCCTGAGCCAGGTTATGACAAATTGGGGGCTCGTCCGTCTTCTACCCTCTTTTTAGGTAAGATTTGGAGCTTAGAATTTGTTTGTTTGGTGCTTATACTGCCTGGTCGAGATAGGTTTGTTCGTTTGTTTAAAGCATTTGGAAGTTAATAAATAATTAACATTTGGAACCGTTTTTGTACACCACACATCTGATTGTTGTTTGGTAGGCTATACGGTTATTGGTGCTTTAAACTTTGTGAATTTGGAGCATATTTGTTTGGAGCGGTCGATGCGCGCGCCCGTTCCTTTGTTCTGTTGTTTACCTGCATGATAAATTTGTTTCTTGTAGCGTATGACTATCTCGTCTGTGAGGGAGGAACTTCGTGTTTAAAAACTGTGAGGTGAGTTTAACTGTTTGTGTGTGGCTCTGTAGGTTTTGTTCTTACCTTACTTTTGTTGGGAGAGCTTGGTCTTTTTGTTTACGCTGTGCAGTTGGACCGATGCCTGTGTGTAATTTTGCCCGTCTGTATTAGTGTGGCATTTTTCCCTTGTAGGCTTGGTGCCGTTCCCTATATGGGTCCAGTGCGCAGGGGGGTGGTTATGTGGCAGTAAAAGTGGCAGAAGCTTTGCTTCGGGGAGCATGTCCGTGGTTTTAGGAAGGTTGCTAGCCTGCTAGTCGCCCAACTGAGCCATAGGTCTCTGGTGCATAAGGACCCACCGCGAGTAACTGCACAAAGACTAGCGGGAAGCTTAGTTAGTTTTCATTTCTTAGATAGCGGGGAAAATCCACACTTGGAGGGCTGTTTAATTCCTCTTGCGCGCAGGGCGTCGGTGTGCCGGCTTGTATCCGCGCATGCGTAAAGTAGGTTGTTGTTCGTTGTCATGGTGATCTGTCAGTGCATTGTCTGACATTAAGTTGTTTCTTGCGGATCCCTCAGTAGAGAATCTTGATCAGTGTTCCAAAGAGCAGTTAATATTAATTGCTGAGCATTATTGTGTTGATATTAAAGGCGACAAGAGGATCAAAGAGAATATAAGAGCGTCGGTAACGCTTCCTTTTACGGTACCATAATTAACATGTATTTACATGATAATTACTAGGTAAGTACCATGTAATAAGGGGTAGTTACTGTAAAATTACCATGTAATTACAAGGTAACTATATAGGTAATTACCTTGTAATTTTAAAGTAATTACCTAGTCAATTCCAGGCAAATACCAAGTACCTACCTGGTAATAAGTATTTATTACTGGGTAATTATAATGTCATTATATACTAACTATTTTGTTAATTGCCAAGTACTTACTAGGTAATTGCCATGCAATTTCTTGAGAAGTAGCTGGTAACAGCCAGGTAATAAGAAGTAATTACTCAGTAATTATTAAATATTTATATGGTAACTATGTGATTAATTATAAGGTACTCACTAAGTCATTATTATATTATTTCCTAACAACCACATATAATAATTCGTAATTACTGGGAGTTCCTTAAAGTAATTACGAGGCAATTGCATAGTAATTAATAATGTACTTATTTCATGAATACCAAGTAATTTTCTGACAACTACCAAGTAACTACAAGGTCATAAATAGCAATTACTGAGTAATTACTAAGTAACACATGGTAAAAACCTTATTATTTACACTGTAAATACTTAGTAAATAAATTATTGATTATATTTATTAAACAAACATCATTGATTGTATTTATTTTGTAACTACACAGCAACTACCCTTTAATTGTACATGACGACTACCTAAGAAGGCTATGTATTGTTTTGGTAAATACACAGTAAGTACTGTAAAATTTAGAAAGAAATTATGACACTACCAGTTACTTTCCTATTGGCTACCAGGTGTAATTACCAAGAAATTATAAGTTTCTATTAGATACTTACCATGTAATTACTAGGACATGAAGAGTATTTACTACGTATTACTAGGTACTACTAGGTATGAACGCCATGTATTTCCCTAGCAGTCAATAGGTTTTTATTACTTACCTGGTAACTTCTTTGTATTTACCCAGTAACTGCAACATTTACCGGGTAATTACAGTTGAACTGTACTGCAAAAGGAAGTGAGGTCTGTTTCCATGCTATTACCTGGTAATTACTTATTTGTTACCCAGGAACTACAAAAATACCTACATGGAAAATACATAGTTATTAAAGTGTGACTGTACTGTAAAAGGAAGTGAGGTCTGTTTCCATGTTATTACCTGGTAATTACTTATTTGTTACCAAGGAACTACAAAAACACCTACATGGAAATTACATAGTTATTAAAGTGTGACTGTACTGTAAAAGGAAGTGAGGTCTGTTTCCATGTTATTACCTGGTAATTACTTATTTCTTACTCAGGAACTACAAAAATACATACATGGAAATTACATAGTTATTAAAGTGTGACTGTACTGTAAAAGGAAGTGAGGTCTGTTTCCATGTTATTACCTGGTAATTACTTATTTCTTACTCAGGAACTACAAAAATACATACATGGAAATTACATAGTTATTAAAGTGTGACTGTACTGTAAAAGGAAGTGAGGCCTGTTTCCATGTTATTACCTGGTAATTACTCATTTCTTACTCAGGAACTACAAAAATACATACATGGAAATTACATAGTTATTAAAGTGTGACTGTACTGTAAAAGGAAGTGAGGCCTGTTTCCATGCTATTACCTGGTAATTACTTATTTCTTACTCAGGAACTACAAAAATACATACATGGAAATTACATAGTTATTAAAGTGTGACTGTACTGTAAAAGGAAGTGAGGTCTGTTTCCATGCTCTTGCCTGGTAATTACTCATTTCTTATTCAGGCAA